>OZ030005.1:161239552-161519552 GCA_964023405.1 Apodemus agrarius | reverse complement strand
AGGATGGCCTTAGACCGGCTGGGATTAGATGTCCCAGGATACGGTGGTACCCAAGACAAAAAGCTATGGACCTTGTGATGGGTCGGATGTGATTGGCCCAGGGAGTGACCCTATTAGGAGGTGTGGCCTTGTTGGAGTAGGTGTGTCATTGTGGGTGTGGGCTTAAGACCCTCAACCTAGTTGCCTGGAAGTCAGTCTTCTACTAGCAGCCTTCAGATGAAGATGTAGAACTCTCAGCCCCACCCCCCACACATCTGCCTGCATGCTGCCATGTTTCTGCCTTGATGACAATGGACTGAACCTCTGAGCGTGTAAGCAGCCCCAATTAAAGTTGTCTTTTATAAAACTTGTATTGGTCATGGTATCTGTTCACAGCAATGAACCCCTAACTAAGACAGACCTTAAGCTAGCTCTGAATTTGCTATCTAGCGGCCTCCAAGATCTTGGAGTGCACACGGCCTCTGACCTTCCATACCTCTGTTCGGTCATCTTTGTGAAAATGCAGAAGCAACAGGCTTCAGTACAGATGGGAGAGGGTCGCGGGGGATTTGTAAGTGCAGGACTAGGAGAAGAAAAGGGGGTGTACGCGATTGAGATGTAAAGTGAATAAAAAAGTAAATAAATTATGGAAAGAGTTTTTTTTAATTATATATATAAAAAAATAAACCAAAAAAGCCAGGTAGATTTAGGAGTCTAAAGCCAGCTTCAAGAGTGAACTCCAGGACAGCCAGGAAGGGCCATGTGATGAGACCCTGGCTTAAAACAAACCAAAACCGCACCCAAAACAAGATGTTCTGTGGGAGCAGAGATGTGTAGTTTCTATGGAGAAATTAAGGGGTACTCTAGGTGTCAAAGACAAGAAAGAGGAAGTAGCAGTTTCCGACTCAGCTCATTAGAAAGTGAAAAACCTTTCAGGATATACATCTGTCTTCTCACCCATCCCCCCACCTCCTCTCCTTTTTAATGACCTAAAAAAGGCCCGACAAGAACAGACAAAAGGCACCCCCCCTCCAGAGCAGCGTGTTGCGCCCCGCATCAGCAGGGCTGTCCAACTGCCTGCCGCCATCTTTCCTAGGAAGAGGGCCCATCCAAGAACACAGTCACAATCCTAGTGCTTGACATGGTGGGCCCCACAAAGGCCTCCTCACATCCCTGGCTGCCCACTGCCTCCCCCACCCCCACCCCCACCCCGCAGTGGATCCGCAGGGCAGAACAAGCGCCTCCATCCATTCTCCAGTGTTCTCACGTGCAAATCCAACGAAGCACAGTTTGTGAACATCCCAGAAGGAATTCCACCTTCTCCTGCATAAATCGTCTCCATGAACCCCGGACTTAAAAATCAAGACACGATAATCCTCCAGTTCACCAAAGTATTGCCACACCCGAAGATGTTCTGAAGGAGCCAGGAGGATGCCTGGAAACCTCTGAAGGAACAGTCCTGCCCCCACCCCCACACTGACAGCTGCCCATCCGAGGCTCCATCTCTCGCCTGTAGCCTTGGTGCTTTCCCTATTTTTACGTTTGCTGTGCTGCTCTGATGTGAGATGTTGCCGCGGGGTCCCTGCGGGAAGTGTGCACCAGTGTAGGCTCTTAAAAGGCAAGCGGTCTGTCCCAGGGCGTACTTCATGCCAACCATGTGGTAATCTGGGGGATAAAGCTGCCTGCTACTGTTTGCATGAAAGTCACACTCAATAGATCTGTGAGAAACACACAGGTCTCCTGAAACTCCAAAGATGACAGACCAGATTCTTGAGCCTTCAGGTACTCAGCACACTAGGAGGAACTACATCTCTCACGGCCTCGTCTTAGAAGTTCTAAAACCAGTGCAGAAGCAAACTATGAGCCTCACAGGAAAGGGCTGCCTCTGGGTTCACTCCACTAGAAGACATTGTTTAAGTCAGTCAGAGAATTTGGAGCTGGAAGCACCTAGCATGAAGCTTTTTTTTACCAGAAGAGGGCGTCAGATCTCATAACAGATGGCTGTGAGCCACCACGTGGTTGCTGGGATTTGAACTCAGGACCTTCGGAAGAGCAGTCAGTGCTCTTAACTGCTGAGCTATCTCTCCAGACCAGCATGGAGCTTTCTAACCGGTCAGCTTTCAGGAGCAACAGCTAGCCTAAGACAGAGATGATTTCCCCAAAAGACACTGCGCCAAGGTGCCTGGCCAGTTTCAGAACTAGTTTGAATGCTTGCTTCCGTTTTGTGCACACAGATAGGAGGTGAGAGAATGGAGCCAAGGATTGAACTGAAAGAACCTTTCATGCCTGGGAGTGGAGGGTGGGGGCTCGCAATCAGTCTTCCCCGCCCTTCTTTGCATATATATTGCCTGGGGCAGGGGCAGGGGCAGGGGCAGGGCGCATTCATTGTTAGGGCAGTTAACCACCCCCTCGTTCCCACCTTTCAGTTTCTAAGTAATAGGTTTTGGGGTCTTTGCCTTATTTTGCTTTGTTTTGTTTGTTTTTAAGGCAGAATACCAAGCCAGGAGCTGTAAGTAGCACACATCTGAAATTCCAATACTTTAGAGGCCGAGGCAGAAGGATGGAGTTCTAAGTCATCCTCCGTAGCCTAATAAATTTAAGTCTAGCCTGGACTACAGGAAGCCCTGTCTCAATAAACAAAAAGCTATGCACCTAAAGGTTGCTCCCTCTGAATCTGCTACCAACTCCAAGACCTTGGAGCGCACATGCCCCCGACCTCTGCTTGGTCATCATCTTTGTGAAAGTGCAGAAGAAGCAACAGGCCTCAGTACAGACTGTACTTGGAATTTCGATCTTTTCCTGGGCATGCCGCCAGCCACCATCACGGGCGGACGCCCTGCGGTCCACGGTGGGCTGTGCTGCTGAGTTTTGAGGCTCGCGTGGGTCTTTTCTACCTTGCTACCGTTATGTTCAACCGTATGCTTATGAGATCTGAATGGGGTTCGCAGAACAGGGTCTGTGCAGATGCCAGAGGTCTCTAGGGAGCGCCAGAGCTCTTTTACTTCCTTTTAAAGTCAGACCAGGAAGTGCTCGGGAAAAGGCTGCCACCTCTCAGCCTCACCAGACCACAAGCCCAGGTTGGGAAGGTCCTACTGCAAGGGCACCCCGAGGGGCTGGACTGCAGTGGTCAAGTGGGACACGCCTCTATGCAGACCTGGGTTTCTTCTCTTCCAAATGGGTTGAGAAAGGACTTAGGACTTAGGTGCCACCGGAGGAAACAGTGTTGCAGTGCCCAGGATCTCACTCTTCAGCATCGGATGTGGCATTCAGAGGGTGTGTGACAGCCAGTGGAGACCACCAAGCAGAAGGAAGGCTGGCCACGTGGATGAGCCTTCACGATGCTAAAAGCAACCTGAGAATCTGCTACTCCAGAGATCACTCAGGGAAAGGAAAGGAAAACAACAACAACAACAAAAATAAACAAAAATTAAAAAAAAACACAAGGGATCCCAAATCAGCATGGCTGCTTTGAACTTTACCTCAGAAAGATAATACAATTTAATGTGTTAACAAGCCATTTCTATAATTCCAGCACTTTTGAGGCTGAGGCAGAAGGAGCACCATGAGATTGAGATCAGTGTGGTTATAGAATCTTTTTTTTGTTTTGTGTTTGTTTTTTTTTGGTTTTTCGAGACAGGGTTTCTCTGTGTGGTCCTGGCTGTCCTGGAACTCACTCTGTAGACCAGGCTGGCCTCGAACTCAGAAATCCGCCTGCCTCTACCTCCCAAGTGCTGGGATTACAGGTGTGCGCCACCGTGCCCGGCTTAGAATCGTTATTTTAAAAATCATGCTGACCCTAAATAGAGAAGTGACTAAGAACTCTTCTACTGCCAAGATAAGAGGTTTCACAGCAGAAAGGGGGTGGGGTGGGGCTCCATAACTATGCCCACCCTACCAGCTAGCTAGACTAGTGACAGATGAGGGCTAAAAGTGACAGGCAATGCTATGCCCTCATAGGTCTCCAGCTTCCCCTCTGGGGACTTCACATTGCTTGGTACCAGGGTAGGGCTGTGGAGACGGAGTCTTACTCCACTGAATCACTCATTCCTGCAACAAAACGCGTCAGAGATACCCCAGGCTCAGTGTTCATCGCCAGAAACTATGAAGGATAGGTCTGAGCTCTCCAAACCTGAAGCGGCCCCCTCTCACAACCCCCCCCCCACACACACACACGATCTGGACAAGTGGCCCCCCAGGCTGGCCTTGGATGCATTCCTCCTGCCTAGCCCTCCCCAAATGCTCGGGTTAGAGGCATGAACATCTGGACCAACTCTATTCTGCTATTGTCTTTGAAACTGTAATGATACAAAAACAATGGAATTACAGCAGCCCAGGAATTTTTAAGTCACTTTGATGATGATGATGATGATGATGATGATGATGTGTGTGTGTGTGTGTGTGTGTGTGTTTTAAGCTCTATTTTCTGTTTCTTGTATTAATTGTGGTGTTTCTGTTGAGTCCTGTGCACACAGCAAGGATTTTGGAATTTCAATAGGAACACAAAATGGCTCATCTATACACTGACCTTCTCTATTAAACAGCACCTGAGATAATAAATGTTCACGTAAATGTGATTCATTTCATCCCTCAAAGCACTGAAATAGATGCCGGAGTGAAGACGGTGTGTGTGTGAAAACCCTCAAGATCACACCACAGCTGAAGCGTTTGGTCTTACCTTCCCAGATCACCTCCTCAGGAGGGCCTGTGAGTATGTGAGTACTTGTCAAATATGTTGAAATCATCTGTTCTTTGCCAGGTCCTTCTGTCCACTCGCTCGAGGCCTATCTTTTCTGCTAAGCTCAGGAGAGCAGAGAAAACAAATGCTGCTCTTTGGCACATCCTGCTTGCAAGCCTTAAGTGGACATCGGTGTTCGATTAGCCTTGTCTGGCCTCTATCTCCTCCCCGGGTAAGGAACAGTGCCTCGTTTCCCTTTGCAACCAGTCTTTCCTCGGAGCCCACACGTTCAGACCTGAGAGTCTTGGATGTGATGGACCCCAGTCCTGCCCAGGGACTGTTCTCATAAAGGACACACAACTTAAGCTTAGCCACGGCTTTCAGCCTGGGTTCTTTGCCGGGATCATTAGGAATGGGAAGTAGTCTTTCTGTGGGGCTTAGCTGAATTGGCAGGAAGTGAGTCCGGTGTTGCTTGGCAGCCATTTTAGTACCATTCAGAGACAGCCTGCTCATGAATGAAGCCAGAGCCAGCAAGAGGGTGGCAAAGCCATAGAGAGAGGGGCACTGAATGTCTGCGTCCAACAACTCCTGAACCTGGAGCTCTATTTTTAATCAGTTGGGTTTTTTCTTTTTCTTTCTTTCTTTCTTTCTTTCTTTCTTTTTTTTTTTTTTTTTGTTTTGTTTTGTTTTTAATTTTGTTAAATAGCCTAAGATGCCCTCTAACGTGACGGCTGCCTCAGGCCTAAGGCCTATCAAGTGTGGGGATTATAGGTGAGAGACACAAGGCCCGGCTCAGAGGCTGTCCTCTATTAAGCAAGTCCAAGTCTGGACTTTTCTTGCTTGCAACCTATTTATGGATCCCAAACCCAGCCCCTGGCAGGTGTAGCAGCCTATAATCTCAGCAGTCTGGAAGCTGAAACAGAAAGACAGCCTGGACAAGAGTTTCAGGCTGGCATGACTATACAGCCAAACCCTGTCTCAAAACAAACAAACAAACAAAAAAAAACAAAACAAAAACAAAAACAAAACAAAAACAAAAACAAACAAACAAAAAATGCAAATCAAATTGGGTCTTTTTCTTTTTTCCTGGTTGGAAGGACATCGTTCCAAGTGACGCGGTCAGGGTCAGTTTTGTTGTTGTTGTTGTTGGGGTTTTTTTTGGTTGGTGTTTTTTTGTTTTGTTTTTGGTTTTTGTTTTTTTGTTTTGTTTTGTTTTTAAGACAGGGTTTCTCTGTATAGTCCTGGCTGTCCTGGAACTCACTCTGTAGACCAGGCTGGCCTCGAACTCAGAAATCCGCCTGCCTCTGCCTCCCAGAGTGCTGGAATTACAGGCATGCGCCACCATGCCCGGCATAGGGTCTGAAAGGTTGTAAGCTAGGAATCCCCCGTGCCTGGGCACATGGGGGGCATTTGGGTCCCCAACACCAGTGGGGGGGGCGCGACACTGCGTGGTGGCCACGTAAGCGGAAATGACTTAACTAGTTCTTCCGGCCTCTGTGAGAGGCTGATAGGTTATCAGAGAGGGTGGGTTCGGATGGTTTGAACTGATTGGCTTAGAAGCTTGTGGTAGGCGGGTTCTGTTATAAGCCTATAAAAGGCCAAAGCAAGCCAGTCCGCACTGGGCTTACTTCTTTTATCCTGTGTGGGGAGACTGTAACCCCCCAGAGCTCTGGAAATTAAAATCCTCTTGCAAATTGCATCAGGTCTGTCTCTCGTGAGTGTTTTGGGGTGCCGGTTTCCGAGGCATGGGGTACTGGAGTACCCCGTTTTTTTCTTTCGGATCTTACAGGTCAGTTATTTTTGTTGACTTTCCTAAAACTCATGAAAATTCTCTTCATATCGGAGCTGGGTCACAAGGAAGACAGCTTAAGATGGTGGCTTTAGGGCCAAACTGCAAAGAGCCCCTAAGAATAAAGACAGACTCTCTTCTCACTGGGAAAAAGCCGCTCAACGGCCCTCACATACAACTTCGACCTAGAAACAGTCGGAATATCTCGGCATAGCCTTGTACCAGGTTAACTAATAGTCTGATCCCGCCTATTAAACAAGAAAAGCAGCACTGTTTCAGTCTCATGGGATTGATGTTGAAATGATAACACATGTAAGCCACTTGGTTCAGGACCTGAGACATACTACGTGTTCAACATGATAGCATTTGCTAAGTAAGTCCTAATGGCTGCCAGAATCTAGCACGCCTTTCACCTGGAACAAGCTGCCCGGCATCAAATGATCCTGAGTCCACCTAGAATTTTAAACAAAAATCTAAGACTCTCGAGGCTGTCTGGGACATGTATATGAAATATTTATTTTTTTAATTGTCGTAATACTCAGCATAAGGCTAGCATGCATCTTTTAAATGACTCATTTGAACGCGGTCTCATAACTTCATGAATATATATCATTATGGAACCCCATTTGACCGGTGAGAAACCTGAGGTGCAGGGAGATAAAAGCTTTGCCTGCGTCTCTGTGGTGAGAGTTAGGGAGTCAGGGTTAGGTTAGGCCTGTGCAGAGTCTGCTAATGGCCCATGCTCCCATCACGGTACCTGTCTCCAGGCTGAAGAGTAAAGGCTCTTCTGGAAGCCTCTTGCCTTAGCTTGAGTTCCCAAGAGGTCACTACTCTGACGGGCCAGGGCCTTCTCTTCACTAACTGCCATCTTAGCAGGGCTGACCCCCCCCCTCCCGGAAAGGGCAGCTGGTGAGGTTCCCCCACCTTTCTCCCACTTTTCTGAGCCACAATGATCCCTTTAAGGCTTTTTTCCTTCTTATCTGTCTAGAATCTGGGCTGGAGAAATGGCTTAATGGTTAGGAGTACTTACTGCTCTTCCAGGGGACCTTAGTTCGGTTCCCAGCATTCACACCAAGTGGCTCACAACAAGCTATGGAACTCCCTCTCCAAAGGACTGGACGCACTGGCCCCTGTCGGCACCTGCACTCACGTGTACATACATACAGCAGGCACACCCCCCGGGTTAGCCTCATCCCCAGACCTACCCAGTGGCTCCAACTCTCAGAGATATTCTCTCACTGCCGCTAAGAGGGAGGTTCCTTGACGTGTCTAAACTTCCCTGAAGACACAGCAATGCACTGTCTGCATTTCAAAACCCAGGCATTAATTTTGTACGGTGTAGGTGCTCATTGGTGTTATTTTCATCTATTTAAACAACCTCTTTCTTCACTTTATTCAAAAGACTCAATCTGGTCAGTGGGGGACGAATTCCACTCCAGTTCAGAGTGGTGATCATCCTCCATTTCATTTTAAAAATAAATTCAGGGTCCTGAGACATAGTGCTACCAGCATCCAGGTTCCATTCCCCCCCCCCCCCAATTCCAGAAAACACATTCATTCACTCAAAGACCCAGCAGCTCTGGCCTGAGATGATGAGGTAGGAACCTTTGGATTCCAGGTCCCGATTCTCAATTCTTTTTTCTAAACATTTATTTATTTTATATATGTAAGTACACTGTTGCTGCCTTAAGACACTCCAGAAGAGGGCGTCAGATCTCATTACGGATGGTTGTGAGCCACCATGTGGTTGCTGGGATTTGAACTCAGGACCTTTGGAAGAGCAGTCAGTGCTCTTGACTGCTGAGCTATCTCTCCAGCCCCCACCCCCACCCCCATTCTCAATTCTTAACACAGGCTTCCAAAGTCCATTTGCACCTGGGAAAAAATGGGTAGCCGTGACAAAGTGGGGGGGGGGAGGTCTTAAAGACACACCTCACAAATGTGTGTGTTTAGGGACAAGTGGAAACGAATGTCTAGAAAGAACCAAGAAATTAAAAAAAAAAAAAAAAAAGTTCTGCCGGGTGATGGTGGCGCACGCCTGTAATCCTAGCACTCTGGGAGGCAGAGGCAGGCGGATTTCTGAATTCGAGGCCAGCCTGGTCTACAGAGTGAGTTCCAGGACAGCCAGAGCTACACAGAGAAACCCTGTCTGGGGGGATTGGGGGGGGGAGTTCCTCCCTATCTGGGAACTCCATTCTCTCAATATCCCCGCTAGTCCTACACTTAGTGAGGAGGCAAGACAAATGCTAACTCCTGGCCTTCCAGGAAGGAAAAGCAAGGAGTCTGGGCTCTGCCTGGAGCTGCTTCAGGAAGTGAAGTTGGCTGGGACTGAAAGGGAAGAGGCTGGGGCCACTCCACCACTCCACCGAGCCCCTTTACCTGATTAATTCCTCTAAGCGGCATTGCAGGCACCGGTTTAAAACAACATTATAAATAAAACCTTGTTAATCACAGACTCAAAGCCTCGGGAGCTCGCGGGGGGAGGGAGAAGTGAGCACTCAGAAGCGAGCCGAAAGCCACAGGCTTTAACGTTTCCTAGTGAAAAAACTACAGGCCCTAGAAGATTCCAGAAGCTCGGAGTCACATGCTAGCGAGGGCTAGAGGGCGTCTGTATCCTGGCAATGTGCCTCCAAACCTCCCAAGTTCCTCCAAATGCTTCCGCAGAACAAGCCCATCTCGGAGGGTGGGTGCATGCTCTTATAGACAAAATGATGGATGAGATGACCTTTCAAGGTCACTTCCAACCTCCAAGGTCTATTCTTTTTAGACCAACCACCACCACCACCACCAAGGGCACTAGGCCTAGGCCTGTGACTAACTTCCAACAAAAAAGCGGGGCGGACTGGGAGCCAGGATTACCCAAGACCACTGCTGGGAGGATCTCTCTTTCCCTTTTTAACATCTGTGGGTTCTTTTTTTTTTTTCCCCTCTCTCCCTTTTTGCGTGTGTTGCATAGAAACAGAAAGTGCCTTTGTACCAATTACTAGGCATTAATTTACGCTCTTCTGTGGGCGCTGGGCTTTCTGGAGAAGCACTAAGGCAGGGTGGGAGGGTGATGTGGGGGAGGTTTCTAGCTGCGAGCTAGCTCCCCCAACCCTGAGAATAGATAAGGCAAGAAAGAGAGAAAATAAAAACCAGACTCAGAAACACAACAAGCCTGGGTGTTGTGTCCCACACCCCCACCCCGCCCCCGGCCCCTCCCCCACCAGCAATGCTAATGATCTGAAGGCATCCAGAAGCCAAGCTGATGGGCCGGGAAGCAGACTCCAAGCACACAGCTAGAGCTCCCGTGGTTTTAGGGCCTGCTGAAAGAGCACGAGAAATCATCTGCCCATTTTTTTCCTCTCAATGAACTTATTAGGGAAGATCATTGTCAGCCACTTTCCCAGTATGTCCTATGCTGTTTCTCCCTGGGAAGTTCACTTAGGGAGTTTCCCACAGGCGCTGCAGAGTGACTGACTGGTTCCTGGTACAGGCATCAACGACGGAGCCAGGGATGGGGTCCCGACAGTCCACCTCCCTCCCCGTTATAGCACTGTGTCTAAAGGCAATGGGGGTGCTACTATCTAGAGGGCTCTGCTTCCATCCGGTCCCTCCCTCCTCCAACCCTGGGCCCACTCACACTGGCTGAGAGGGAAACCAAGGAAACCACCACCACGTGCTTTGTAATTGTACCCCATTTGCATTTCATGCTGTGAAGCAGGGATCCTTGCCAGCTGCCGAAGCTCCCAAGGCCACCCTGCTTTGTCAGGGCTGAGGCAGAGAGTCGGGGGCCACTAACAGATGAAGGGAGGGAATGCTCCTTGATTCAAAGGGTCCTTCTCTTCCAGAGGAGGAAGAGATGAGAGCCACCAGGGCGGGTCTCCATCTTGAAGGGAGATTTCTACCAGGCCAAATAACCCAAGGACTCAAGAGAAATATATCTTTGTCTGCAGTTCACAAGCAAACCCGCAAGAACCCAACAAACTCAGGAACCTATCTTCTCAGCAGGAAGCTCTCACCTCTCTACGATCCATGGATAGTTCTCCACACAAGGCCCTTGAAAACGGATCTAGACATTCCCACGTGTGGTGTGTGTGTGTGTGTGGGGGGGGGGGGGGGCGTTGGTTAACATCATCCCCGGGTGGGCAAAAATTGGTTCTTTGATAGATGAAAACAATCTTAGGTATGTATTCGGATGATCCGTGGCCTTCCAAATGGGCACATACTTCCCTAAGTAGCTCTAGAATTCATGCTCTCAGTGTTAAGACACCATAGGGCATAGGGTGGGCATTTGTAGAGAAACATCAGCTCAAGTCTTCTTAGGAGATGTATCATGGGAATATAGTGGAGAAATAGTTCTATATGCAAGTCACCCCTCCCCACTCAGTTAGGTATAGCTGGAAACGCATCTGGGAGGAAGGAAGCAGTTTATGAAATCTATCCCCATTGACACTGTGGCAAAGAGTACACCTCCATAAGAACCAGAACACAGGGGCTGGAGAGATGGCTCAGCGGTTAAGAGCACTGACTGCTCTTCCAGAGGTCCTGAGTTCAAATCCCATGGTGGCTCACAACCATCTCTAATGAGATCTGATGCCCTCTTCTGGTGTGTTTGAAGACAGCTACAGTGTACCAGTGTACTTATATATAATAAGTCAATAAATTTAGGGGAAAAAAAAAAACAGAAAGAGAAGGTGACAACACTTCAGACACTAAGGCTTGGGGCTTGGGATCACAGCCAGAGCTGGCTCTGGCCCTGAACTCTAGACTACCCAGATTTATGTTTGGGTGCTAAGAACTGAAGCCAGGGCCTTGGGCATGCTAAGCACTCCTATTGCCACTGAGCACCCGTAACCCTTGTCAAGTGGCTTCATATCACACTTCTTTGAGACAGGGCCTCACTATATAACCCTGGCAGGCCTCTAGGAGCTTGCTATGTAGACCAAGCTGACACTGAACTCAGATCCATCTGCTTCTGCCTCCCAAGTGCTAGGATTAAAGGCGTGTGCCACCACATCAGCCATATCACATTTCTAACAATACTAGACTCTCCTTGGTCAAACAGTGACTCCAAAGCCACAGATAATAGCGAAAGAGGCTTACTACCCTGGAAGGTAACTTATCCACCCAAATTAGAATTGTCAGTATGGGGGGCTGGAGAGATGGCTCCGTGGTTAAGAGCACTGACTGCACTTCCAAAAGGTCCTGAGTTCAAATCCCAGCAACCACATGGTGGCATCTGTAATGGGATCTGATGCCCTCTTCTGGGGTGTCTGAAGAGAGCAGCAGTGTACTCGTCATATAAATAAATAAAATCTTTTTTTTTTTGTTTGTTTTGTTTTTCGAGATAGGGTTTCTCTTTGTAGTCCTGGCTGTCCTGGAACTCACTCGGTAGACCAGGCTGGCCTTGAACTCAGAAATCTGCCTGCCTCTGCCTCCTAGAGTGCCACCACCACACGCCTGTAATCCTAGCACTCTGGGAGGCAGAGGCAGGTGGATTTCTGAGTTCAAGGCCAGCCTGGTCTACATAGTGAGTTCCAGGACAGCCAGGACTACACAGAAAAACCCTGTCTCAAAAACAAAACAAAACAAAAACCCAAATCAAACCAAACCAAACCAACCAAACAAACAAACAAACAAGAACTGCTAGTATGGACAGTCCTTGGCGGGGACTATTCTATATCAAAACTGAAGGATGCTATACCAGTCCCTTCTGCCAGACACTGAGAATCCAAGGAAAAAGTTTAAGTCTGGTGTACATGCCTGCAACCTCAGCACTTAGGGGTGGAGGTGGCATTTCAAATCCAACTTCAGCTTAGCTCTATAGCAAGGCACTGTCTCAAAACAAAAAACAAAACAAAATAAAAATGAGGTCCACCTGATAAAAAGTGGTTCAAACCAATTGTTG
The DNA here is from genome assembly GCA_964023405.1 of Apodemus agrarius. Taxonomy (NCBI): domain Eukaryota; kingdom Metazoa; phylum Chordata; class Mammalia; order Rodentia; family Muridae; genus Apodemus; species Apodemus agrarius. The sequence goes on along the minus strand of OZ030005.1, from coordinate 161,507,219 downwards.
CTAAGCAAGAATCTGGACCCATCATTTTCCAGAGAAGCTAGACATCTGGACTTACGCCAGAATCCTGATTTTTTAGATGCTGGTAACTAATGAAAATTTTATAAACTCTGTGCTGTCCACAGCAAACAAATCTGCAAAGCAAATTCTGCAGCAGGGCTCCAGTTTGCAAACCCCAAACTACAAAGACCTGCTGTAGGGTGTCAGGAAAACAGAAGAGGTAAAACAGGAGCCCAGCTCAGCCACCTCCACTGTGTCCTTCCGCGGGACATCATGGAAGGCGCTCCATGAATTAAAGAAAAAAAAAATTGAAATGATTCAACTTCTAAAGCTGCCGGTTTATGGAAGCAGAGCTGTCTGTCCAAGACTCTGTAAGGAAGTGAGCAAACAGGAGAGATTCCTAAGGGGACGGCGTGGAGCAGGACTGAGCCCCGGGGGTGTGGCAGGGCCTTAGCTCTGAGGATTTTCATGGAATGCAGATGACCCAAGGCTGTCTCCAAGTACCATCTGGATTTAAGAACCAGCAGGGAGAAAATCAGGAAGCTGCTTGCCCCACCCAACCAAGAGCTAACCAGAAGCTGTCAGAGATTCAAGCGCCAGAAACTCAACTTGGCATAGACCTCCTCACCAAGAAAAAAAAAAAGCCACTTTGAGCACTATCTGTAGAGGCTGCTGGTTTTTGTCCACACTAGCAGTACTGAGTCCCAAACTCTCATCCCCGGACCCCTCCCCCAAATGTAAGTTAAGACCCCCCCTGAAATCACCACACCACTAGAGCCAAAGGAATGGCTGTAGCACGTTAAAATGGGAAGAGCATTTTCTTCATTCCCTTTTCCACTGTGATCTGCGCGGAAGGTTCTCCTGAAACAGCTGAGCTGACGTGCCTTATGGAGAATTAAAGAACAGCACGCATGCACGCACACATGAGCAGCCATTTCTATAAATGCCCGAGAAAAGCACTCAGCCGAAATGGCCCAGAATGCTGGGTGTCTTCTGCTGAGCCACAGGAGTAGGCGCTGCGGGCCTCCCCACCTGCACCATTCACTGGGCAGCCCTCCTGAAGGAGAAAATGCCTTTGCTCAAGGTGGCAGTGGGTGTCCGTGTGAGCCACGGAGCCTTGGGAACATGGCTGACATGGCCAGGCCCGCCCAACAGCTGTGGAAGTGTAACATGCTGAGTTAATATCCCTCAGTTCACCTCCCAGAGCCCTGCTAAAGGTCACACACACCCCCACTGAGGGTACCGGCCTGTCTAACTGCCTTATAGATTCAAACCTAAAGGTGCTTCATAGGGCAACCTAGACGTAGACCCCAAACAGCACCTAGTTCTTCATTATCACTAGGAAATTTAAGATTTCCAAGAGACTCACTTTCCAGAGGCTATAAAAAGAGAGGTGGCTACATTCTCTGTTCAAAAGCAAACAAACCCGAAATTCCCAGCGAGTATCATCTTGAAAGCAAAGGTTCAAAACCAAAATAATACCAAACCCTCACACCAAAGCCCGCAACACCTTTGGACACGATGCCAACAACCTCTGAAACATGCTGTCTCAGGACAAGGCCTGCTGTCTGATCATAACAAGTCACAAACGGACCCTTCCCTAGCTGATCACAACACTTGTCCATATGTGAATGCCTTCCACCTTTTTCTATGCATGTTCAACTAGAACCACCAGGGCTAGTCGACCAGGGTCCTACTAAGCAACACAGCAGATGGCTTTACAGCCACGTAGGTGCACAGCGTGGCCTGCAGCTAAGAGAAACGCCCCCGCACCAACCCAGAGGCCTTGAACTCCTGCAAAGACCACACCTCTCGCCTTAGGCTTCAGGCGTGAGACCCAATGAGTCACAAGGGACCAGATCAGCACTGAATCACGTTCCTTAGGAAAGCTAACTAGTCAAGAAGTTAATCCACCATCCATTCCTTCATCAGTCTGCCCTGCAGCCTGAAGCAGTTTTATTTTAAACCTCTCAGGGGACTCTTATCCAAATTTAAAACCACCTTGGCAAGCCCTGCAAAGTAGCCGCCATCCAGCTAAACGAGTCCTTAGTCATCCCTAAAAGGATTCACGCAGAGTGCGGCTTCCCTCCCAGGCCGACCCCTCCGCCGCAACCCCACCAGGGAATGGAATAAAAGCTGCGCCATCTGACTGCCCTGCCGCCAGCGTCTCCCCAGGTGGGGCGGCCCCGCAGCGGCGGGGTACCGAGTCCCGGGGGCGGGGCGGGTATGGAAGGGGCGGGCCGGCTCTAGGCCGAGCCACGCAAGCCACTTGCTCAGCGCGGCAGATGGGGGGCGGGGAGGGGGGGTTCGGGTGGCTCCTAAAGATTGGGGCCAAGTAAGGAGAGAGTGCAAGAGTTAAGCAGCATCTTCTCCAAAATGTTCGCAGCCCCTAGGCCGAGTGCGGTGTCCTGGGCGCCCAGGAATGCTGGCCGGCCAAAGGTTAGCTAAGCCCGGAGCAGGGGGAGAGGCGACGCCGCTAACCTGTATGCACTCTGTAATGGGCTTTAAGATGGGAGGATTTTCCATAGACTTTCCCACAGCCACTGTAGGGGCACTTGTGCCTCTTTTCGGAGGCGTGTTTCCCCTTCGAAGCCACTCCAGAGTGGAGGAGGGAGAGCGGGCTGGGCGCGCTGCCAGAATCCTGTCTCTCCTCCGGGCTGTGGGAAGGACTCGACCCAGATTCGGTGGTCACGTCGCTGTCGGATCCTATATCCTCATCGGGACTCTCCAGACTGTCGCTGCACACCGAGGGGGTCTGGATGGGTCGGTATTTGTTCAGGTCCAACAAGCTCTTGGCGATGGTGACCAGCGTGCAATAATCCTTCCAGGTGTCCCCCGGGTCACCGTGTTCCTTGGTCACCTCGCGCTCAGGTAGTCGCAGGCGCTCGGCGTCCGGAGCGCCCCCGTGCTCCGGCACCGCGGCGCGGTTGGAGATGGAAACCAGACACTGGGCAGCCACGAAGTCCATGTAGGCGGCCGCGGACATGGTGCGGGCGACGGCAGCCCGGGCGATGTGGTCAAACTTGACGGTGGCTGCGGGAGAGCTTCGGCTAGCCCTGCCCTGGCCTCGGACGACGACGAGCGCGGTGCGGCGCGGCCGAGGGGGCGGGGGCGCGGGAGCTTGAGACTCGCGGGAGCGCCGAGGCGACCTCAGCCCCTCATCTTTACGTAACCGGCAGCGCCTCCGCACGCAGCAGCCGCGGCCGGCTCCGCCGCTGTCGCCGCCGCCCTGCCCGGCGCCCCGCGCGCGATCCCACGATGGGCGCGCCCTCCTCCTGAGCGGGTTCCTTGGAGAGATGCCACACGTGGCGGTCGCAAGTTTATTCGACTGCAAACGTGTCCGAGTCACAGGGAAAGCCAACTGCGAGTCAGGCGCACGCCCTCGATCGCCTCTCCCGCCGAGCTGACGCCCCGGGGCATCAGCCGAGTACGCGGACGAGGGGGGCCCGGGCTGAGTGGGGCGCCGCGCCTACGAGACACTTCTTCCCGCGTCCGCCGACGGCCGCCGAGCCCCTGGTCCTGCCGCGCCGCGCCGCTCCGGCATTCTCCAGCTCAGTAACAATTTCGCAGAATCCCATCACGTCACAATCCAGGCCCCCTCCAATTGGCCAGTGGGGAGGGTGATTCAACTCTGTTTACTTTCTCCCCCTGCCAGTCAGAAGGGCCCTTCGGTGGAGAGGTGCGTCTAGAACTACGGCGCGCGGCCAATCCGACCGTTCCGTTCCGCCGCCGCGTGCTGCCCCTCCAGCCCCGATCGCTGACATTTAAAAGGGAAACTGCTCCGAGCCGGGCAACCAGCGGCTGCGCAGCCCCGCAGATGCAGCCCCGAACCGCGCGCGCGCCCACGCCTCCCGGCCCACGTGCCAGCTGGCGTGGCTTGGGAACGCATCTCCCCTAGGCAGTTACGCCCATCCCCAGGGACGAAACAGAACTTCATCTTCGTGTTCCCAGCCCTCAAACAGTTAAGTGACTTCCTGCAAACGCTACAGTCCCAGCAACCAGTCTTCCAATCAAAAGTAAGTTGGTTGATGTCACTGGCATTGGCTCAGCCAATCAGAAGGGCGTTCCAAAAGGGAAGCGCTCCGCACTTGTAAACCTGCGGAGCTGTAGTGAAATCGGACAGACCTTTTCCTTGTTGCGTCGCTGGTGCGAACCCTAAAATAAAGATGGGAGGAAGGCAGGGGTGCTTAACAAACGCAGTGTGAGTCTATAACTTTAAACAAACCCTCGACACAGCAGGCTACGTTGTCCATGGACAAACTCGGATGTGACGGCATCAATTAGTTCTGGTTTGGAAGGCAGCTCTTCGGAGATGTTTAAAAAGTTCTTTCACCCCACACATAACCAAGAGAAATTCATCTAAAAAATTTCACAGCTAACAAAAGATCTGGTTCCATATTCAATGGCCCTTACACAGAAGCACCACCATCTTGGTATTTTGCTAAACCCCAAGGTTCCTACTTCCTTGGGTGCCACTTACTCCAAGTTAACTCGGTTTCGAAGCTATCTTAACCCATAAACAGAGACCAATAAGCCCCTTCATTTGCATAACTTAAACCTTTTTCTTTTTAGGGGCTCCTCCCCATTCCTGCAGGACACATTTCCTTCCTCTTGCTTCCCTATTGTGGAGGGCAAGACTTGTCTATCTTATCAGGTAGACGACCGCAGAACTCAAAAGAAACCACAGGGTTCCTGATTCCTGACTCTGCTAGAAGAACCACCCCATGTGAAATATTAACTGTGTTAAATAGTCTCAAGAACTGGAGTCAGCCAGAGAGTCTTAACAGCCGAACCTCCTGGCTTTACTTGGTCAACAATTAGTGTAGGTTTGGGACTCTGATTAACTCAGTGTACTTCCTGTGATGACTGCTGGGGTTGTTTTCCATGATAGCTGAGCAAAGAATCCACAGCAGGGGCGCACAGTCAGCACTGCCGATTAAAAATCCCTCCGTTTATCCTGAGGATGAAAGGCTCTTGTTTCTAGGAGACACTAACCTCACAATAGCGAACCCCAACTCTCCCACTAGTGGTTAGCCCTTAATGTTTCAGATACTTCCACCGGGTTCTTTGGGATCTCCGAAGAACCCTTCCAGTTTGAAGGGTAGGGTAAGTTATTGTGACTTTTTAAAATTATGCAGGAAAGACACCACACAAGGTCATTCCCTGGGAAAAAAGCAAGTAGAAAGGAAGTGATAACCCATGGAGAAATATGTCTGCCATCATATCACATCATGAGAGTACCAGAGGACATGGTTTGTGCCAGACCCAGGCCCTAAGCCCCTTATGACATCCATGTGATATATATGCATATACATATATATCATACTTACACATATATCACATATATAGAGAGAAAGAGTGTGTTGTGTATGTATGTATATGTATAATGTGTGTAACAGGGAAGCCATCTTGGAAATCTTGCATTCTAATAATCATAATTTCAGAAAAGAATTCACTGGAGCTGGCCATAAAGGTGCAGGCCGTAAGTCCCAGCACTCAGAAGGCTGAGGCAGGATGGAATATTTGAGACATTTGAGGAGGCTACCGAGTGAGATCCTGTCTCAAAAAAAAAAAAAAAAAAAAAGTAAAAAGAAAAACATGAAGGAAGAAAAGGAGGAAGGGGATACGGGAATTCTCAGAATTTGCACTTCCGCCTGTCCCCCTAGGGCACAGCGCAGATAACCAGTAGGTTGAGACGGGGAGTCCCAAGGTCATGGCCTGCTCAGCCTCCCAGACTTGTATTTCCATTAGTGTTAGTTACACTCATGAAGTCTCCTCAGGCCTGGGTCTGAGTGGCTACCAAAGATTAACATCAGCGTTCTTCTCTGAGAAGGAAAAGGAGAAGGAGACTCTATCTTCCCTTAAAGAATTTGAATACAGTCACCTTAGCTGGGCGTTGGTGGTGCACGCCAGTAATCCCAGCACTCTGGGAGGCAGAGGCCAGTGGATTTCTGAGTTCAAGGCCAGCCTGGTCTACAGAGTGAGTTCCAGGACAACCAGGGCTATACAGAGAAACCCTGTCTCAAAAAAAAAAAAAAATCCAAAAATCAAAAAAAAAAAAAAGTTAATTTGAATACAGTCACCTCAGGGTTTTTAAAATATAAACTTTAACTTCTCTTACTCCTGGCTGTCTTCTTTCTAGTGCCCTTTAGTTTTGCGTGATCCTGACTGCACTCTCAACACTCCCAGTGCAGTTATAAAGAAGACCGAGAAAGCAGATCTCATCCATGTGAATTTTTCTTTTCTTTCTTTCTTTTTTTTTTTTTTTTGGTTTTCTGAGACAGGGTTTCTCTGTGTAGCCCTGGCTGTCCTGGAACTCACTCTGTAGACCAGCCTGGCCTCGAACTCAGAAATCCGCCTGCCTCTGCCTCCCAAGTGCTGGGATTACAGGTGTGCGCCACCACGCCCGGCTCCTTTCCGGCCTTTCATTCTCAGGTATTTACTGCATTCTTGATAATGAACTAAGCACGAGGGGATACAGAAACACAAAGGGAATCTGTCCTCTAAGATGAGAGCAACCCGGACATGTTAAGAATCATACATGTGTTTGATAGCACAGAGCACCAGGAGTGATATTTCCTACATCACGATTTTTCCTTGTATTTTTAAAGTCTCTTCCATCTGTATTGGGATGTACTATAATGTATGTATTAAAACCAGCTTATGCCATTTAACCAGTATGTGGTTGTCTCAATTAAATTTTGGCAAAATAGCCTGTTAATATTATGCCACAAAAATCTAAGAGGTCTGCTTCCCCGAGTTAGTCTTCATACATTTTTACTCCAAATACCCACACGGGAGGGGGGGAGGGGGGAGGACAAGAGAACCCAAAGATTGTAACTGTTTCTAGTACATGTTATTTCCCTTTCTATAGTCTCCCTACGCCTCTGTTCTGTTCTCCAAGTTCCCATGCCTATGATTTATTAGCCTGTAGCCAGAACAGTGAGCCTTATTTACAATGCTTCCTAATATAATTATCCTTACGTGATCCAGTACCTGAAGCCTATAGGCCTCTTCGGCCTAAAAAGAGATCTGTGACCTCGCCCCACCTCTCCGAGCCATTTTCTTTATCTGCAGATTGATAGGATTAAATTAACCAGTTGCAGTCTCTTTAAAACTCCAGCCATGCGTGTGTGTGTGTGTGTGTGTGTGTGTGTGTGTGTGTAAAAATTCCTAGAGGACAGGAGGGTGGGCTGTGGAATAGCACGCCCGGAATACCTGAAATCACAGAAGTGGGGAGGAGAGGAAAGGGGATTCCAGGGTATATGAGACTCTGTCTCAGACAGAAATGGAGGAGGCGAACACTAGAGTAAGCCTGCCCTCTCAGAACACCGCCTCATCTGCTTGCATCACCTTACAAAGAAGGTTGGGGAACCTTAAAGCCAGTACTTAATGAGAATGCTTTTTTTCTCCCTCAAAATCTTTTTTTAAAAAACAGGGCCTAAGCTGGGCGTGGTGGCGCACGCCTGTAATCCCAGCACTTGGGAGGCAGAGGCAGGTGGATTTCTGAGTTCGAGGCCAGCCTGGTCTACAGAGTGAGTTCCAGGACAGCCAGGGCTACACAGAGAAACCCTGTCTCAAAAAACAAAACAAAACAAAACAAAAAAGTAAACAAAACAAAACAACAAAACAGGGCCTAGGCTAGTCTCCAACTCTAGATTTTCCTGCCTCCACCTCCCAAAAGCTAAAGTTAACATGCCATTTTCCCCCCTAATTCATAATCTCACCTCTACCCCCTTCTTAACACTGCTCTGTAGGAAGTGGCCTAGAAGCTTAGAATCTGTTCTTTTTCGTAGTTAAACCCCGGTAAGACGTTTCCAGGCTCATGCTGCATATTCTCGGACCCCTCTTCTGGAAACAGATTTAGACTGAGCCCGAAGCTGGGCTTCCCCATCTAGTTGGGTGGGGTTAATCACCTGGCACTTAGTTTAAAACACAGATGGCCAAGTATGGTCCTTGCTCTAGGCCCGAAGTTCAGCCTAAAGTCACATGCTGTAGATACAGGTTTCAGCTGATTCTGGCTTTTCTCAGCCTTTTCCTGCTGAGAGGCGTGGACCGTGCCTGGACAAAGTTGCCAGCCTCCCGGAGGGAAGGAAGAAGAACAGATGGCCCGCTGGGGGTAGGGGATCACATGTCAGACCTCACATTGGGACATATCCTCAACCTCTCCCTTTCCCGGCCTGAGCCCCGCAGCTTTAGCGATCTCACCCAAAGCACATAAAGGGCCTACTGGGGAAAGCTGTGTTCGTTTCGCTGAAAGGTGGTGGGAGGTGGTGAGTTTAGGAATAGAGACAGGAATGAAGGGGTGGGCTCTACCACTATAGCGACGTCCCTGGATTTGAAACACAATCCGATAAAGCCGGATCTGGCGAACCGATTGTGGCCAGGTTGAGTTAACACCCAATGTCTGGAGGGGGCGGGGAGCTCCGGCGTGAAAACTTCTACGACGCCCTACTTTCCTCTCGCTCCACTAAGCAGCCTACTGCAAAACCCCAGGCCTCTCCATGGCAGAGCGGAAAGGCCATCCGTTCATGCATATGCAGGAGGATAAATTTAGCCGGCAGCCCCCTGAGCTCAGAGGAGCCCCGCGTGGCGCTCGGGGCGGGTGCTCGGCTCCGGCCGCAGAGTGGCGGGCGGTTCAGCCACTTGCGCGCCGAGCGTCTGGGCCTGGCATCGCCCTTTTAAAAAGTCTTCCGCAGGCGGCCGCCGCCGCAGCAGCCGGAGGAGGCAGGTTCATCTGAGGACAGTCCCAGTTCTCAGAAATCCCTTCCCTGCTGGAACATCAAGCTCCCTTTGCTGCAGTTGAACAAACTGCCCTAGATTGGGGGGACGAGGAACCCGCCCCAAACTCGTGCAAGGAGCTCCGGGCGCCCGCGCCCACGTGAGCTAACCTTGAAATTAGCCCCCCCACACCTGAGGTGGAGGTGGAGCGACAAGGGAGGGTTGCTGGCCCCTGGGGCGCTAGCCACTGGGCTCGCACGCTCCACGTGAGCGCACCTCCCTGTTTCGTAACTCTAGCGAGATTTTTTTTTTTTTTAAATCTCTGGGGTACCATGGGTGTGAGGTGTGCTGAGAAGGCAGGCCACTTTCCACCCCCACATCCTCGAAGATCAGGAAAACCTGCCCTGCGGTCCCTCTGGGAACACTGCAGAGTAGGGTGTCGCGATGACATCAGCTTCTAAACATAGTCCACACCGCACCCCAACTCTGGGCCCTGCGAGCAAGGGGAGGAAAAGAGAGGTGGAGTGGCTGGTGCTGCTGTCCCTGGGCGGGGCGGGCTGGCCGGCCAGGCTGTGCGGGTGGAGATGACTTTGCAGGAATCGTGCTCTCCACGACTGCAGCCACATCTTTCCTGCGTTGACCCAGGCACCGGCATTAAAAAAAAAAAAAAATTAATGTTGTTTCTTGCCCTTCCCTACCCAACAAAAGCTATGCGCACACTCATGCAGTCTTTCGACCCGGTGTCCCTTTCATTTATAAGCCAATCCATCCCCAGCCCGAGCACCCGGGCACGGTCCGGTGCTGGCGCCCCCCGGGCTCTGGTTCTGCCTCGGGGCTAAGCCTGCGCTGGGGTCGGCGCGGCCCTCTGGGTGAGTCAGGAGGGCTGTGTTTCCTGTGGTTGTTGTGGAACAGTTTGTCCTTTTTACCCCCCTCCCACCCGTCTCCACCCCCTTGGTAAATATAGCGCTCACGTTTCATCATCTCTTTGTCCAACGAGCGCCAGACACCCCGGCCCGCGGCCCACGCCGCCTCCCTCCTCCTCCTCCAGGCTGGGTTACCTCGCATAACCCCGCGCACTGGCGGCAGCAGAAGCCGCCCCTCAGCCCCGGCGCCGCTCCCGGGTGCTTCCCACTGCAGGACAGACACTCCCGCCCTCTGTCATCCCCTCCCCTCCCCCTGCTTCCAAGTCCCCTCAAGACCTTAGTCCCACCCATTCTCCCCGATGTCCCATAGATGCTTGGAGGTAGACACTCCGGCTTTCCCAGTCCCCGGACACACCCCACGCCCTGGCCCGTGGCTGGCTCCTCCACCCCCTCCGCTCTTGTCGCAGGTCCCAAGTCTGATGCCATGTGCCCCCTCCCGAGCGAGCACAGGTGACAGGCGGCTGAGACAGTTCTGATTCAGCGACAGTTGCTTGTACTTAGGGGGTGGGTGCCTGGCGAGCTGTCTTCTTCCCACCTCCTGCCACCCCTACCCCAGTAGGGACGTGGGCTGCAGGATCGGGAAGACGAGGTGAGTGGATGACAGGCAAAAAATAAAAAATTAAAAATTAAAAAAAAAAAGTGTGTGCTTGTTCTTCGCTCTCTCTCCCACTCCCTGTTTCATTTCCACACATACAGCCACCCACCGGGACCGGAGGCGGCTGGTGTTCTCTGAACTGAACACCGGGAACTGGCTCTCTCCGTGGTCTCCTGTTTACTTCTCTCCTCTTCCCCTCCCCTCTTCGCCCAGCACCCGGGGCTGCCTCCCTCCTGCCTAGAGCAGCTGGGAAACCTGCCGCAAAACACTGCAGTCATGGGACTTTCCTGCGCCCAGAACGCCTCTAGTTTGCCCTGTTCTACCCTGCCGCCCTGCCCCCTGCCCTGTGACCGCTTGGGGCGCGTCTTCGTCCTGGAAAGGAAGGCTCTTAAGGCTCCTAATCCAGCAGTGCGTCAGCTCTCTCCTTCGCTCGTCTCCTCTACCCTTCCCCCACCCCCATCCCCACCCCCCACTCCCATACCTTCCTGCAAGGCTGGGCCTGACGGCCTTTTTTTTTTTTTTTTTTTTTTTTTTTTTTTTTGGCTGGAATACTGGGCCACCCCCATGAGCGGCCACCTGTCTGGGGAGAGGTGGCGAGACAGCTGACAGGTCCTAAGAACTCTGCGCCCAGGAGGCAAGACAGCTAGTTTCCTTGCCATCACAGACTCTCCTGTTTGTGCCAGCTGCCCCAAATTTTCCTAGTGCCGTCTCCCCTCCCCTCCCCGAAAAAAATCTATTCCCAGGGACACACCTCGAGAGAGGCAAACCCTCCTCTTTTAAGCTTGCTTCCCTGCAGGGAAGAATTCAGCTTTTCCTTACAGTTAAACTGAATGAACAAAGGGCCCCAAAGGGGACCAGAGGCTCCAGCTCTCTTTGCCGCCTGTCTGAGGCTCACCCCATTTTAAAAACCACCTCTTCGCCACCCTCTGCCTCCTGCCATGGTTACCACCGCCCTGTCCTTGAGCGGCACTGGCTGTACAAATGCAGAAACAAACAAGGGCATTTGAAGTGTCCTTTTAAATACCCAAAACACCGCGCTGGCATTTGGGAAACAGAGAAAGGGAAATTAAAAAAAAGAGAAGGTCTCTGACTGTTTCTGGTTTCCTTCTGAGTCCAGGACCCTGAATAAATCCTTTACTCTGGGTGGTCTCTTAGCCCCCTAAGAGAGGATGAAGTTTCTGAGGCCTACGGAGTGGAATTTAGCACCTGTTGTCCGCATTAGTGCGTTAGATGTTTGTCTGCTGCTCCCCCACCCCCCCCACCCCATCCCGCGGCTTTAGACCTTGCCCCCAGGCTAAGCTAGGTCCACCCGGTGCCTTGTGGAAGTCTTCTGACTTTGGCTCTGACTTTGGCTCACCTTCACGCTCGGAGAGTCTCACGCACTTGACTCACAGCCTACCCTCCCAGCTGTTGTTAACACTGTTAGTGGGGTCAGCTTTCGGGTAGGTAAATGGCCCAGCTGAGTAAGACCCTCATCCCTGAAACACTCCATTGTTATATGGGTGCACCCTAGACCTTTGCAACGCCAGAAACTAGCTCCATTTCTGAACTCTTATCCTGCACCCTAGTGCCCAGCTGTACTGGCTGGTTTTGTGTGTCAACTTGACACAAGCTGGAGTTATCAGAGAAAGGAGCCTCTCTGAGGAAATGAGATCCAGCTGTAAGGTGTTTTCTCAATGACCAAGGGTGGGTGGGTGGGTGCCCATGGTGGGTGGTGCCATCCCTGGGCTGGCAGTCCTGGGTTCTATAAGAGAGCAGGCTGAGCAAGCTAGGAGGAAGCAAGCCAGTAAGGAACATCCCTCCATGGCCTCTGCATCAGCTCCTGCTTCCTGACCTGCTTGAGTTCCAGTCCTGACTGCCTTTGGTGATGAACAGCAGTGTGGAAATGTAAGCTGAATAAACCCTTTCCTCCCCAACTTGCTTCTTGGTCATGATGTTTTGTACAGGAATAGAAACCCTCACTAAGACACCAACCAACACGTCTTTCTCTAGTTTATTTGATTCAAATAACCATATTTGAACAATTCTTCAATTTGGTTGTGGCCTCCAATCTCCTTTTTCAATGTTCAATTTTGTCCTTACGGTCTCCCTACCTAGCTGTGGCATCATAGTCTCTCTGCATGCACCCCCTCACCTGGCTCCTGGAACTTCTTGGCAGGGTGCACTTTCTCTCCAACTTGTCATGCTGAACTAAAATATCAAGGCTAACTGTTGCCACTCTAAATTTATGATCACGAGCCTCTAGTGGGCTCTCAGCACTGTCCTTTTACATATCCCCAGAGACTTTCCCTTTCCTACACTCTGAAATAACTAAATTGCACCTTCTGTCCTCAGACACCCTCCTCGTTCCAAACACATTCTGAACCCAAACCCCTGCTGCTTATATTTCACTGAAGGAAATAAAGGCAATTTGACAAAACACCTCACCTTCCACATACTGCCCCCGCCATGCTCTCTGTCTTTCTGTTCAGGCGCTGCCCACACTTCTGTCCCTTGGATGCCAATTCAGATTTCACACACAGCACCAGGGCGCCTCCCCGGGGTGCCTCCCCATTGTCTATTGCTATGGGTAGGATATTGATTGATCCCAAGGCTTCGAATGTTGAAGTTTAATCCCCATCGTGAGATCATAAAAGAATAGGCCAAGATCAATAAATTGGTAGAGCATGAGAATGCCATTTCATCTGGAAGTTCCAGGTTCGCGTCCCTGCTCAGTGCTTCCTTAAGCTTTGTGCTTGCTGAAGAAGCAAGAGGACAATAGGTTGGTCCCTAGAAGTCATGCTTGTCTACCTACAGGTCCCTTCTACTAAGATCTAAGGCAGGCTTCTGCCTGAGTTCACTCTAAATAACCAAAGAGTTCCTTATAAAGCAGAAGTAAGTGGATGGTTTCAGAGGTGTGGGAGCTCCTCCCTCTCCAATGGGTCATACCAGGAAAGCCTTTACACAGCAAGGATGGGAGGTTCTTGGTCTCCAAATAGATTGAGTTCGCTCCTTATGTTTTTCCCAGGCCTATTTACTCTAGCCTATCCCTGAGATTACATGCAATTAAGGAAGAGTTACATACAAGAGATAGTAGAGAGTGCTAGATACTCATGTGAGGGTCTCCCAGTCTCCTTCCCACCTCTCTATGTGAGGGTGTAAACAGTCAGCTAGTACAACTGAGACAATCTTTTGGCAAGGGGGTATAGCTGAACTCCCCAAAGAGCAGTTGTTTGGCTCAGAGGACAGTCACTGGCAGATTCCAGCACCCTTGTCTCTTGCCAGGTAAAGCTCTATGCCCTCAATACTAGCACTGCCCTCCTAAGCCCTGTATTCTAGAATCATGAGCCAAACCATACCTTTCCTTTTTAAAGCAGTCTGCCTTGTTTTGTTATAGTAATCGTGGTGGTTTGAATAGGAATAGCATCCATAAATTAGTGAGTTTGAATGCTTGGCACTATTAAGAGGTGTGGTCCAAGCCGGGTGGTAGTGGTGCACGCCTTTAATCCCAGTTCTTGGGAGACAGAGGTAGGCAGATTTCTGTGTTTGAGGCCAGCCTAGTCTACAGAGTGAGTTCCAGGACAGCCGGAGCTACACAGAGAAACCCTGTCTCGAAAAACAAACAAACAAACAAACAAACAAAAAAAGGTGTGTGTGGCCCTCTCCCAGTGGCCCCCTCTCCCCTTTCTCTCTCTGTTCTCCCTAGACTTGAACCCTCCAGAGGACTGGAATCAGTGCATGGCGGTGGTGGTGATAGGGGCATCTCTGGGATGAGATAGAAACCTAAGAGAATGGAAACTCCCAGGAATCTATGAGGGTGACCCTAGCTAAGACTCCTAGGAAGAGAATATGGAACCTGAAATGACTACCTCCTGTAACCAAGGCTTCCAATGGATCGAGAAGGGGGGGGGCGCGTACACCAACCCAGCCACTGACCTTTTGACCCACAATTTGTCCTGCCTACAAGATATGCAGGGATAAAAATGAAGTGGAAATTGAGGGAATGACCAACCATACAACTGGTCAAGCTTGAGACTCATGCCATGAAAGAGAGACAATCCTTAATGCTATACTTGTAGACAGGAGCCTAGCATAACCATCATCAGAAAGGTTTTATCCGGCAACTAATGGAAACAGATGCAACGAACAACAGCCTAACATTAGATGGATCTCAGGGAATCTTATGGAAGAGGAAGAAGAAGGATTGAAGGAACCAGAGAGGTTAAAAACACCACAAGAAAACCTAAAGACTCAACTAACCTGGACCCACAGGGGCTCACAGAGACTGAACCGCCAACCAGAGAGCATGCACAGGACAGACCTATACCCCCTACACATATGTTACAGACATGCAGCTTGGTCATCATGTAGATCCCCTAACAGCAGGAACAAGAGCTGTCTCTGACTCTGCTGTCTGCCTTTGGGTACTTTTCCCCTAACTACTTTGTCTGGCCTCATTTGGGGGAAGATGCACCTGGTCTTACTGCAACTTGATATGCCAAGGCAGGTTAAAATCCATGGAAGGCCTCCCTTTCCCTGAAGAAAAGAGGGGAGTATGGGAGGGGAGAGGGAAGTAGGGGGTCTGGAAGGAGAAGAGGGAGGGGAAGTTTAGATCAGGTATAAAGTAATTTAATTAATGAAAAAGGAAAAAAGGAGGTGTGGCCCTGTCGGAGTAGGTGTTGCCCTGTTGGAGGAACTGTGTCACCACGGGGTGGGGGAGTGGGGGGATGGGGAGTGGGGGGAAGGGGGGTGGGGGGATGGGGGGTGGGGGGTGGGGGTGCAGGCTTTGAAGTCTCATATGCTCAAGTCCTACCCAGTGACAGAGTCTCCTTCTGCTGCCTGCTTATTTAAGAGGTAGAACTCCTTCTCCGGGCCATGTCTGCTGGCAAGCCACCATGTTTTCTTCAATGATGAAAATGGACTAAACCTCTGAAACTGTAAGCCAGCCCCAATGAAATGTTTTCCTTCATAAGAGTTGCTTTGGTCATGGTATCTCTCTCTTCACAGCGGTAGTAACTAAGACAATAATGAAAAACGGGTGAATAAAACAGTTTTTAATATTTGCATTATTATTATGTGTATGAATATTGTGTATAGATAACTGTGGGTTCATGAGAGTCATGTGTGTGTGTGTGTGTGTGTGTGTGTGTGTGTGTGAGAGAGAGAGAGAGAGAGAGAGAGAGAGAGATTCCTGAGTAGGCTTTAGAAGCAAGCACTTATATCAGGGCCATCTATTAATAACTTCTGAACTTAGCCCCACCTCATGCCCATCATCATAATAATTCACTTCAGTGCAGAAATGTATTCATTTGTTATGAGGTACCTTCTAAAACACACAGACTCTTAAAGCCAGTAGAAAGTCTATTTGCCTACCAGTGGGCTACAAGGGGAACTATCCAATATGATGTAACTACTAGCTTACTGTTCTTGGGTCTTATGTCTAAAAATCATATCCTGGTTGACATACTTCAGTTACTAAGAAGAGTTAGCAATAAGCAGAGCTCTAGAAGCCAAAAAAGCAACACACAAGGACTTTCCCAGAACCGTGGACTGTGATGGATTAGGTCTTTATTCTTGTTTTCTTCTGGGAGGTTTTTGTGGTCTACATGCTGGGCTCTTAAGTCAAAATGGCGCCTTGGTGCCTCTAACATAGACTCGGTTGTGCTAAGGTGTGGAGGTTGCTACATGCTCTCCTGTCTCCCTATACATGAGTGTGTGATTTTGTAGTCTCTGTAATCTTCACTTCCTGTTTTTCCCTGTGCACACACCTCGGGCACACACCCTGGGTTGGTGGCGTTCATGGTCTGCATGTGCCCCCCATTCCCTTTCCAGCTGACACCACTCAAACGTTCACCCCCATCTCTACACCAGAACAACTCTCGTCAAGGTCATAAATGACTCTCACCCTGCGAAATCTCTAGAAGTTATTTCTCTTCATTCACTCCCTCCCAGCAAAGAAGACAAGTAACAGGTAACAGGCAGTGAAGAATCACAGCGAACAAATTCTGACGGCCTAGAAACCCAGGCAAGGAGAGACCGGTTCCTCAGTTGTCCCTCCACTGCCCTCCACTTGTCTCTCTCTCTTTCCAAAGGTTTATTTATAAGAAACTGGAGAGATGGCTCTGCAGTTGAGATCACTTGCTGCTCTTCCAGAGGATCCCTGACTCCCAACACCACATGACAGCTCACAACTGCCTATAAATCCAGTTCCAGGAGATCTGACACCCTCTCCTGGCCTCTGAGGCTATGAATGTGGTACAACAGACACATGTGCTCCAAGACAACTACACACATAAAATAAAATTGAAACAACCCCCCCCACACACACACAAAAGCCAGACATGCCTTTATTCCTAGTGCTGGAGATAGAAACAGGTGACTTTCTCTGAGTTCAAGGCCAGCTTGGTGTAGGTAGGAAGTTACAGGCCAGCTGAGGTTGGGGGAGAGGAAGGAAGGAAGGAAGGAAGGAAGGAAGGAAGGAAGGAAGGAAGGAAGGAAATATTATTGTATGAACACGTCACACTGTCTGTGGAGGTAAGAGGTAGTCTGTTTCCTTCGACTTTGTGAGTTCCAGGAACAAAACTCAGTTTGTCAGGCTTGTGTGGTAAATGCTTTTACCTGCTTAGTCATTTCTCCAGCCCTCTTCTGACTCTCAATGCTGAGTGACCCAGGGCTCTGCCTCCATCTTCCCCATCCATTGGTGACTTCATAAGCCCTTAAGACTCCACGCCTTCGGTTTGGCACCTCCGCGGATTGTTTGACAGCTTGGGTCAAAAGCTGATGTGTGAGAGACTCCTACTTAGAGACAGGGCCTCACTGAGGCGCTCTGGCTGCTGGAGCACTCACCGGAACCTTACTGTCTCCACCTCTGGCCTGCTGGGTGTGTGTGTGTGTGTGTGTGTGTGTGTGTGTGATTATGCCTGGTCATCCCTGCAAGTTCCCCTGATGTCTTCACAACCTGACCCTTCCCAGGACCTCAGCTGCAGTCACTCACCATGGTCTCTCGCTGCACTGGGCTTTCCGTGGGTCTCCTTGCCTTCACCTGACCCTGGTTTCTCTTCTCACCTAACTCCTAGAGATTCCTTAACACATGGGGTCACAGCACTTCTCTGTGTAAAACCTCCCATGTCCCACAGGGCACCCGCTGCAGTCTGCACAGCGGGAACAAAGCCCGACGCGGGAGGGCCTGGACTAGCCTCCTGGACATTCTGAGCCTCTTTTACTGCGTTGCTTTTCCTCAGATCACGCCGCCATTGGCTCACCTTCCTTTCGTGGCAGCTAATCAACCGCTCTCCAGCCCTAGAGTCCTTCACAGAGGGGCATTTCTTTATCTTGGAACCCCCCTTCTCCCAGATCCTAGCTGGCTCCCCTCTCCCAAAGGACACTCCTACTCCTTATTTATTCGTTCGTTCATTTATTCCTTATGGCCTAATTTTTTTTTGTTTTAAAGATTTACTTATTTTATTTATATGAGTACACTTTAGCTGTCTTCAGACACACTAGAAGAGAGCATTGGATCCCATTACAGATGGTTGGGAGCCATCATGTGGTTGCTGGGAATTGAACTCAGGACCTCTGGATCAGCTCTCTTAACCGCTGAACCATCACTCTAGCCCCGGCCTTTTTTTTTTTTTTTTTCCTCGAGACAGGGTTTCTCTGTATAACCCTGGCTGTCCTGGAACTCACTTTGTAGACCAGGCTGCCTCGAACTCAGACATCCACCTGCCTCTGCCTCCCAAGTGCTGGGATTAAAGGCGTGTGCTACCACCACCGGGCTGGCCTCTTTTTTTTTTTTTTTTTTTTTTTTTTTTTTTTCTTGAGACAGGGTTTCTCTGTATAACCCTGGCTATCCTGGAACTCACTTTGTAGACCAGGCTGCCTCGAACTCAGACATCTGCCTGCCTCTGCCCCCCAAATACTGGGATTAAAGGCGTGAGCAGCAGCTGAGGCCACAGCAGCCACCACCACCACCACCACCGCCACCACCACCCAGCCAGGCCTCATTCTTTATATTGCCAAGGCTAGCCTTGACCTCCCAATCTCCCCCGCCCCCACCTTCCAAACGCTATGATTATAGACATGCAAGCTATACCCAGCTTTCCCCTCCCAAGAGAAGGCTGCCCTGGCCAGTCTATCACTACAAACACTGCAGTTTCCTATTGCCCCTGGCTCTGTTTTGCAGTTTCTTTTCCAAAGAAAACATTTGTTGTCTTTTTCTTTTTTTTCTCTGTGGCTTTGTTTTCCCATTTCATATTAGTTGTTAATTCTGGGTCTCTCGCTTGCTGGAATACGAGCTACTCTGCTTGTTGTCATGGTCGTCATTCTTATAACAATGCCTAGAAGATAATGCATTCCCAGTAAATTTTGCCAAATGCCCCAATCAGAGGACAAAGGCCTGGGACATTTAAACTCTTATACTTTCCAGACACCATTAACTTATGTACTTGGCGATTTGGCCACTCTATGCTTATTGATAAGGAAATAAAACTTCAAATCCAAGGTCACACAGGGGCAAGGCTGGGATTTGCTTTCAGGACCCTGCATCCAGAGCCAGTTTTTTTGGTTTTTTGTTTTTTGAGCACTCCGTTGTCCTGCCTCTGCCTGTAAAGGGGAAAAAACCTGTAAACAAGTTCTTCCTGCTGTGGCTGCAGTCAGCTGCAGAAACACACAATGGCCTTTCCAGATGTCATCTGTATGTGTGGGGGAGCCGAGTGTGTCACAGGGGCCATTTCTCCTACTCCAGTCACAAACACTGAAGAAAGAGTGCTGCGCGGAGTGAGGGCGTGGCTGTGTGTTTGTCTTGGCTGGAGTATCTGATTCCTCAGGAAGATGCTGAGCAGATTTGTGTAAAGACATCATAGTGCAGTGGGAAAAGCTCCTGACCCCAAGGGCCTGCAGACATAACATGATCACAGACTACATCTCTTTCATCTTTACAATCCTAGCCTCTCTCTCTCTCTCTCTCTCTCTCTCTCTCTCTCTCTCTCTCTCTCTCTCTCTCTCCTCTCTCTCTCCCCTTCCCTTCCCCCTCCTCTCTAACTCTCCTCCCCCTCCTCTCTCTCTCTCTCCACAATGCCATCACAGTGTTATCTTCCTCCTGGGCCAGTTCCTCACTCTGTGGACAACGCCAGCCAGGAACAATGGTATAATATGCCTCCTTGTTCACACTCGACATGAAAAACAGGAAGATACTCATGGGTTATGCAAGTCTTTCCTTCGGCATGATTGAGCTAACTTAAATTACTTCCATGGACCTGTTTCGGAGGCCGGGGATACTTGATGATTTTTAGAGATCTACCAGTCCTTTCTAGAAGGTTTTGGAAAATGTATTAAAAAGCTAATGAGTAGCACATCGACAAGTCTTTTATTGGCTGGGAATTAATTGTACAGTAAGGAAAGAAGAGACACTGGCAACGTTCAGGACAGTTTTGCTGACTCCTTTGAGAAGTGTGTGTGCAAAGTAGGATTCATTGGCTCAGACCTGTCACCTGGTGATTGGGAGGCAGAGGCAGGAGGATTGCTAATTCAAGACCCTGTCTTAAAAAAAATAAATAAATACAAATAAAATAAAGAAAGGAAAGGAAAGAAAGGGAGGAAGAGGTAGGGAGAAAGGAAGGAAGGAAGGAAGGAAGGGAGGGAGGGAGGGAGGAAGGAAGGAAGGAAGGAAGGAAGGAAGGAAGGAAGGAAGGGAGGGAGGAAGGAGAGAGAAGTAGGTGGGACACTAGAATTGGTTAGATTATACTTTTGGATTTAGAAGTGTGACTCTGGTCAAATGGGGGAGGTGTGGCATTTGGGATTTCGTTAGGAAGGAAGGAAGACACAGAGCTGGACAAATGGTGTTTCCTCGGCAGGGTGTCTCCACCTACTGTATTTGCCGGCCTTCAGGGATATACTTGAGTCAGAGTTTCTCACCGAATGGGAAGCCAGCTCACTGTGTTGGCTAGACTGATGGCCAGGTGGCCTCTAGGATCCTTCTGTCTCCTCAGCCCCTCCCACGGCATTGGGGTTACCGGTACACACCCCCGCACCTGGCTTATGGCTCTTTACTTGGACGCTGAGGATTTGAACTCAGGTCCTCACGCTATGCAGAAAGTAAGTACTCTACCAGTTGAGCTGTTGTGCCTCCCCCACAGTGGCCCTTGTTTTGAGACAGCTCTCACTAAGCTGAGCAGGCTGGCGTTGCCCTGGAGCTCTCAATGCTCCCTTCAGCCTTCTGACTAACTGAGGTTACAGGCCCGCCTTACCGGGGCCGACTCCTTTCTGTCTAACTCCTTGCTTGTAGTTTTAAAGTTTCACTTGTTAGCATGTGTATACATGACGAGCATGGTTGGAGGTCAGAGGGCAACACTGTGGAGTCAGTTGTCCCCTTCTATCTTATGTGGGTGCCAGGAATGGAGCTGAGTTTCTCTGTATAGCCCTGGCTGTCCTGGAACTCACTCTGAAGACCAGGCTGGCCTCGAACTCAGAAATCTGCCTGCCTTTACCTCCCAAGTGCTGGGATTACAGGCGTGTGCCACCACCGTCCGGCTCATGGGTCTTCATTTGCTGAGCCATCTTGCTGTCCTCCTTTTGAGATAGGGTCTGCTTGAGTAGCTATGGCTACAGCTATGGCTGTCCTTAGACGTGTGACGGTCCGGCCTACTTTAGGCTGCTGAGTACTGGGTTAAAGTGTATGTACCAGGACGGTTTGTTTTCAGTCTTAATAGGAGAAATGCTGTGCAGTGGAAGCCATCTTTCTTTCTGGAGCAGTGCCATAGAGAGAAGATCTTATGTCTATATGAAAGTGACACCTGATAATAAGTCTGAAGGTCTATGGGTTAGGCAGAATGTGGGGGGGGGGGGAGAGGGGCATCTGAGAGGAGAGAGAATTCTGGGATAGAGTCAGGCAAGAGATAGCCCCCAGGAAGATGTGAGGAGACAGATGCATGGTACCCAAGCACTGGTAACCAGCCAGGTGGCAGAATACAGATGAAATAAAAGGGTTATCTCACGTTAGGCTTCTAGTTAAGGAGAACCTAGCAATATGGCCAAAGTATTAGTAAATATATTTTGAGTCTGAGTCTTATTTTGGGGAGCATGGGGCTGGGAGGAAGAACCAGACCGTAACTTAAACAGGTGTAATACACTGAGTGTCAGGCTGAGGCCAAGCCAGCTGGCCAATATTAGTGGACACTACCATTCATTATTTCTTTGAGGTTGGGAAAGTTGTATTATTTCATTTAGAATTTTGTGGATTTGGGACGATTCTAATTTTTGTTGTTGTTGTTGTTTGTCCTTTTTTTGTTGTTTTTTTTTTTTTGTTGTTGTTGTTTTGGTTTGGTTTTTGGTTTTTTGAGACAGGGTTTCTCTGTGTAGCTCTGGCTGTCCTGGAACTCAGGCTGGCCTCAAACTCAGACATCTGCCTGCCTCTGCCTTCCAAGTGCTGGGATTAAAGGCATGCACCACCACTGCCGGGGGTTTTTGTTTTTGTTTTTGTTTTGTTTTGTTTTGTTTTGTTTGTTTGTTTTGTTTTGTTGAGATGAGGCCTCTTTATAGCCCCAGGTTAGCCTAGAACTGGCTCTGTACCTGAGGATGACCTTGACCTTCAAATCTTCCCACCCCCTAGTCCCGAGCGCTGGAATTCCTGGCAGTACCATATTTATTTATTTATTTATTTATTTATTTATTTATTTATTTATTTATTTGGTTTTTCGAGACAGGGTTTCTCTGTGTGGTCCTGGCTGTCCTGGAACTCACTCTGTAGACCAGGCTGGCCTCGAACTCAGAAATCCTCCTGCCTCTGCCTCCCAAGTGCTGGGATTACAGGCGTGCGCCACCATGCCCGGCTATTGTGATTTTTTTTTAAAGGTGGATTCTCACTTTGTAGCCCAGGCTGACCTTATATTCTTAACAGCTCTCCGTATCTCAGCGTGACTGGGATTAAAATCATGCACCATGGCATGTGGCTCGTGTGGCCAGCAGCAGTGGCCCCACGCCTTTAATCCCAGCACTTGAGAGGCAGAGGAAGGTGGATCTCTGTCAGTCTGAGGCCAGCCTGGACTACAAATCAAGAGCTACACAGAGACCCTGTCTCAAAAACAAACAAACAAAAAAACCAAAAAAAAAAAAAACAAAAAACAAAACAAAAAAAAAACAAAACCAAAAAAAAACCCCAAAATTAAAAAAAAAACAAGACAAACAAACAAACAAAAAAGGAATTAAAAATAGTACTTCTTCACAGAACTGCTACAAGTACAACAAACATGCTCTAAGTGACATTCAGCAGAGGACCTGGTGCTGAGTAAGGACCACCTTGGTGTTTGTTGTGGAAAGAACCAGAGTCAAGTAACTTCTCTGCAGTGGCTCCCAGGAAAGAAGAGCCAGCAGTCGGGAACGCAGCTGAGATCCCCGCTATAGGAGACCTTACAATTGTCCATCGCACGGGCGGGAGGCAGAGCCTTGTCCGTCAGCACTGCATCCCCTCCGAGGAGAGGCTCTTCCAGGCTTATCAACCCCCCCCACCCCCCCATTTCTGGGCAAGTCAATTTTGAAGAAGGCTCTGGGGGCGGAGAGTATTCAGGAATTAGCCCCAAATTTGCACTCCACAGAAACGTGTGGCGCAGCTGAGGTTAGAGGTGGGTCATGACCCTGGGAGGCAGAACACGAATTGCAAAGTCTCAGCCTGAGTTAGCCATTGTTATTAGATTAGATGACTCACTCCTGCACACCCCAAGCAGGCGGTAGAGAAGCCCACCTGGGGAGCTTGTTAAAAATGAAGATTTGAGTTCGGTAGGTTTGGGGTGGGCCAGAGTGCTACATTTTAACGAGTCCCCGAGTGGTGCTAATGCTAATAGCAAAAAAAAATTTTGTTTAATTAATGCATGCTTAGCAAGCGCCTTCTCTATCGGAGGTACAGTGTTAGAGAGACTGCTGACATCTTGTTTGGTGGGCTGGGTATTTGTCTCCTCAAAACGACCACCTTTGGTTTCTCAGCCCTTGAATCGGTGACCTGACTGTAGCAAAAGGAGGTTTTCAGATGAGGACCTTGAGATAGGACGTTTTTCTTGGATTAACAGAGTAGGCATAATCAATCACGGCAATCTCAGGAACGAGGAGGTTGGAGCCGTGACGCCGCTTTAGGTTTTAGCCTTAAAGATGGAGGAGAAAACAGGCAGCTTTCCGAAGCCCAAAAGTGAAAGTGATGCTTTCTCAGGAGACTCTGAAGGAATGCAGTCCTACAGGCAGATTTTACACTTGCTGATTCTCAAAGCTGATATGTCTTTGTGATTTTTTTTTTGTTGTTGTTTTGTTTGTTTTGTTTTTTGAGACAGGGTTTCTCTGTGTAGCCCTGGCTGTCCTGGAACTCACTCTGTAGACCAGGCTGGCCTCGAACTCAGAAATCTGCCTCTCTCTCTCTCTCTCTCTCTCTCTCTCTCTCTCTCTCTGCCTCCCCGGCTTCGTCTTTGTGATTTTTTCCTTTTTGTTTTTTTTTTTTGTTTTTTTTTTTTTTTTTTTTTTTTTTTTTTTTTCGAGACAGGGTTTCTCTATGTAGCCCTGGCTGTCCTGGAACTCACTCTGTAGACCAGGCTGGCCTCGAACTCAGAAATCCGCCTGCCTCTGCCTCCCAAGTGCTGGGATTAGAGGCGTGCGCCACCACCGCCCGGCCGTCTTTGTGATTTTTAATCCAGGAAAGTTGTGGTACTCTGTCCCAGCCGCCCCAAGAGCTGCTGCACATGAGAAGAGAGAGGCGTGGATCAGTCGAGATGGGATGGAGGACGAAGCAAGGACAGCAGGTTGTGCTGTGCTGGCTGCTTAAATAAAAATGATTTGTTTATTGTTCAGAATACACTTAAAACAAAGACTGGGTGATGTGTTTGTCGATTCAGGGCCCGGGTTGAGGGAAGAGCCGCCGAAGAGCCGCCGTCTGGAACACTGAAGGCAGAACTTACAGTCACATCTCATATGTTGTCATCCCTCCCTCAAGGAATAGAAAGCACGATTCATCCACACGTCCAGAAGGCAGAGAGCTGGAAATAGTTGTCGGGCCTATATCTAGCAGAGCTGAGTAAGCTTCTGGTGTATGTTCATCCAGATAGAAGAAAACACTCTGGATGAAATATAAAAATAAACTCAACATGTGGTACAAGTCTATAATGTCAACACTAAGGAGGCTGAGGCAGGAGGATTGCCAGTTTGAGGCCAGCCACAACCAAAACAAAACACCTTATCTCTTTCTCTAAAACAAAATTCTAGATGAAATGGGAAAACAAACAAAACAGCAGAACAGAATAAAACAAACAAACAAACAAACAAACAACAATAAAACCCACAAAAAACCAAAACCTAATTAATCGGGACCCTGGAGGACAAGTAGAGCAGTAAAAGCAGGGTAGAGAGTCTTCATTTTACTTATTTTATTATTATTATTATTTTTGTTTGTTTGTTTGTTTTTTGTTTTTTGTTTTTTGAGACAGGGTTTCTCTATGTAGTCGTGGCTGTCTTGGAACTTACTCTGTAGACCAGGTTGGCCTCGAACTCTCGAACTCAGAAATCCGCCTGCCTCTGCCTCCCAAGTGCTGGGATTACAGGCGTGAGCCACCACCGCCCGGCTATTATTATTATTATTATTATTATTATTATGGTTTTTCGAGACAGGGTTTCTCTGTATAGCCTTGACTGTCCTGAAACTCACTCTGTAGACAAGGCTGGCTTTGAACTCAGAAATCTGCCTGCCTCTGCCTCCCAAGTGCTGGGATTAAAGGCGTGTGCCACCACTGCCTGACTGAGAGTCTTCATTTTATTTTATTTTTTATTTATTTATTTATTTATTTATTTATTGGTTTTTTCGAGACAGGGTTTCTCTGTGTAGCCCTAGCTGTCCTGGAACTCACCCTGTAGACCAGGCTGGCCTTGAACTCAGAAATCCACCTGCCTCTGCCTCCCAAGTGCTAGGATTAAAGGCGTGCCACCACCTCCCGGCTGAGAGTCTTCATTTTAAAGACTAGACTGACAATGAAGAGTCTCTGAGAGAGAGAGAGAGAGAGAGAGAGAGAGAGAGAGAGAGAGAGAGAGAGAGTTCAGGCCACTGGTGGAGGCAAGACCTGGGAATTTTGACTGCACTTACCCCACACCAGCGCTGGGTGGGTGTCGGGCTATGAAGCCACTGGATACTGCTCCGGGAGTGGGGGAGCACAATCTGAGGTCCTGGGGACACCGGAGCTGACTCAGGGGTCCTCGGGCCTGCAGGGAGGCTGGGGTTGTCTGAGTATCAGGCTCTTGGTCACCCCAGGCATCCGCTGGATGCCCTGGAAGAGCCGAGAATGGAGTGGGGGAGGGGGGAGGGCACAGACTGAATGTAGCCCAGTCCTAAGGGGAAAAGAGGGGAGAGCTCAGGCTGGGTCCCTCAGGAAGAGTTCTTGGCTTGCTTTGCAGGTGGCTTGGCTTGGTGGAGGCTGTGGCTTTAGACAGCCGGCTCTTTAGGCCAAAACCTGTTCCATTGCTCTCCATGGTGGATTCCGATGAAAAGAGATAGTCCATGGTTTTAAGGCATTTATTGTCTAGGTGGAGAGTGGAGATGAGTAAAATTGTACCCCACTTTCTCAGGGCAGGCCTGAGGTTAAATACCTTTTGCAGGGAGGAGTGTCTGGGAAGGGGAGTTACTTGGGTAAGCCTTTAAGTACCTCATTAAAATGGAGATCTGTCTTGAGGCTACATGACCTCTACCTGCGGAGGGGCTTGGGGCGTTGCCCTTACATGATTGAAGACCACAGACCTATGGAGAGCCATGGCCTTTTGCCAGGAGCCTGGTGCCCAGGAGTGTGGCAAAGCGCCTAGAGATCCTTGCAGGGGTATCCCCCGCAGGGTCACCGGGGATTTCAAGCCTGTGCTCGACTAGGGACCAGGCTGCCTACCACAGCCCTACAAAGTGAGTTAATCCATTTGGTTGTGGTGGGTAGTCACTGCTTTCACAGTGCATCTATAATCTTTTTTTGTATGTGTGTCAACCAAATAGCTACAAATATTAGGGGTTCGGGTTGTGGCTTGTTGAATTTCTGGATTTTACCCCTAATATAACAAAAAGTTAATTAAAAAAAGCAGAAATTTAAAAAGAGTCAATGTCTCAGTGATCACAGCTTTGCGAGTGAGCAGAGATACCTAGGGTGGTTATTTGTTAACGTGACATGAACAAGGGTCACCTGGAAGAGGTGGGCCTGAGCCTCCTTTCTCTGTGGTCTCTGCTTCAGGAACTCAAGGGTCCTGCCCTGATGCTCTGACTTGTTCAGTAGTAGACAGTGACCTGGGAATTGTAAGAAGAAATAACCCTTTGTTCCACAGTTGCTTTTGGTCATGGTGTTTTTCACAGCAATAGAAAGCCAAGGAAGACAGTGCCAATCTGTGCCACTTAAAGTTTCTAAAATGCAAACAGGATGTGTGTGTGTGTGTGTGTGTGTGTGTGTGTACACAAATAATTTTGTTTCTCCCCCTCCCCAAATTCTCTCTCTTGAGACAGGGTTTTACTCTGTGGCTTAGGCCAACCATGAACACACAGAAATCCTCCTGACTCTGCCTCCTAAAGTCTGGGATTGCAGGCCCAAGGTAGCACACCTGACCTTATTGTCTTGAGAGTCAGAGCACAAAGTCTGGGGTGGCCTTTGGTAATGAAAAGCTAAGGAAGGGATTCCAGATAAGTGAGGGGTACAGAGGAGGAACTAGACCGAGGCAGAGGCATTACTCACAATGCCCAGAATCGATTTTAAACTCAGCATGTGGACAGAGAATCACAGCCCACTACCACCACCAGAGAAGACGGTCCTCAGTAGAGGTTGACCAGATGTTGGATACTGGTGCTAGGGCTTCCAAAGCAGATATTATATGTACAGATGGAAAGGAAGAATCTACTGATGATGAATGGATAGGAAACCTCAGCAGAGAAGTAAAACTCAAATGGAAGTTGGAGAATTTGAAAACATATGTAAGGAGCCTAGAGATGTAGCTCAGTGGTAGAGTACTTTCATAGCAGGCAAAAGGCTCTGGGTTCGATTCCCAGCACCACATGGGAAGAAAGAAAGAAAGAAAAAAAGAAGGAAAGAAAGAAAGAAAGAAAGAAAGAAAGGAAGGAAGGAAGGAAGGAAGAAAGGAAGAAAGAAGGAAAGAAAGAAAGGAAGAAAGAAGGAAAGAAAGGAAGAAAGAAGGAAAGAAAGAAAGGAAGAAAGAAGGAAAGAAAGGAAGAAAGAAAGAAAGAAGGAAAGAAAGAAAGGAAGAAAGAAGGAAAGAAAGGAAGAAAGAAAGAAAGAAAGAAAAAAAGGAAAGAAAGAAAGGAAGGAAGGAAGGATGGGGGTAGAGGAGGGAGAGATGAATGAAGCGGTTGTAGTAGAGGCTTAACATCAGATGGCGATTAATAGAGACTCAACAAACTTGCTGATAGGCCAGTTGAAATTATGCAGAGGAGCAGAGAGAAAAAAATGTTGAAAGAAAAACAAAACAAAACAAAGAACAAGTCCTGGGAACTGGGTGGACAACATTAGAAAACCTAACACCTGTACTGTGTGGGATAAGACATTATGTCGGATTGCGTGGGCTGGGTGGTATGTTTGAAGACATATACCCAGCCATATTACCGACTGTCAGCTGCCGATAAGAAACATGAACACAATATAATAAGATTTTGTTTATATATATATTTTTTTATTTAAACATTTATTTATTGTTATATGTAAGTACACTGTAACTGTCTTCAGACACACCAGAAGAGGGGCTTCTGATCTCATTATGGATGGTTGTGAACCACCATGTGGTTTCTGGGATTTGAACTCAGGACCTTCGGAAGAGCAGTCAGTGCTCTTAACTGCTGAGCCATCTCTCCAGCCTTATTTGTGCATTTTTAATCACACTTATTCCTCTATTGGGGGGCATGCATACTATGGCATTTCCGTAGAGATCAGTCAGTTCCCTCCTTTAACAGCGTGAGTCCTGGGGTTGTTAGACTTGGCAGCAAGTGCCACGGAGCCATCTTGACAGCCCTACATATTTGAGACAGAGTCTTGCTATGCTGGCCTCCTACTTTGGCCTTTTAAGTACTTAGATGACAGTTGTGCAATACCACACCTAGCTCAGCACAAGATATTTTGAGAGTGGCTATATTGTTATAATTTTCTGAGGTCCGGAGGACCAAACCCATAATTAGCGAGGCAATATCTCTATCACTAAGCTGCATCTACAATCCATGAATATTCAATTATATAATTGGTTATTATTAAGCAATCATTTTGCCTCTCAGCTCCATCTCTAGCCTTTAGTTATTGCTGATCTCTTAATGAATCAACCCTTATCATAGATATAAACACACAAAACGTAATCTATCTGTATAAATAACGAAATAAGCTATATTATGTATGTATGACTTGGTGCTGTCTGTGGTTTCCAGCATCTCCCGGGCGTCTTGTAAGACACCCCCTGGAGATAAGGGGGAACACTATAGTAAGACATACATTGACAGATGCAAAGAAAAATCTCAGTGAAAGCGAAGCAGGATTAATACAAAGAAAGCAATAAGCAGGCATATCACAGGCAAACTCTGGCATGAGAAGATAAAGTGAGAATTTTCAAGCTGTCAGAGGAGCAGTCATCCGGGAACCACAGGAACAGAATCTGAGTAGCTCAGATTTCCCATCAGAAGCAACGATGGCATCTTACAGGACTGAAAAAAAAAAAAAAAACCCTTGCTGTCAGCTGGATTTCTGTGTCTACTGGAAATACGCTTCAGGGATGGAGGCAAAATAAAATACTTTCACGTTAAAGGAAAATGAGAATCTGCCACCAACTTATCAGTATAAGAAGTTTTTGAGGAAGGAAAAAAAATGAATTCTGTTTATAATGGGGAGAGTTCTTGTTTCCTTTGGTTTTTTTATTTGTTCCTTTCTGGTTTTGTTGTTACTGTTGTTTCGTTTTCTAAGATAGGGTCTCATTCTCTAGCCCAGGCTAGTCTAGAACTCGTAGCAGTATTCCTAATCTCAGAAGGGCCAGGATCACAGGGGAGATCCTGGGGAGAATGGACTCTTTCGAAAGAACAGTCAGCCTTGGAGTGATAAATAGATACCTAGGTGCAAATGATTTTAAAACATTTGATTTAAAATATATATCAAGAAGAAGGGTGTGAGGCAGAGGCAGGTGGATTTCTGAGTTTGAGGCTAGCCTGGTCTACCGAGTGAGTTCCAAGACATCTAGAACTACACAGAGAAACCCTGTCTCAAAAAAATAAAACAAGGGCCGGGCGTGGTGGCACATGCCTGTAATCCCAGCACTTGGGAGGCAGAGGCAGGCGGATTTCTGAGTTCGAGGCCAGCCTGGTCTACAGAGTGAGTTCCAGGACAGCCAGGACTACACAGAGAAACCCTGTCTCGAAAAAAAAAAAAAAAAAAAAAAAAAAAAAAAAAAAAGAAGCAGGGTGTGGTGTCCACATGCCTTTAATTCCAGCACTGGGGAGGAAAAGGCAAGTCGATCTCTGAGTTAGAGGCCAGCCTGGTCTACTGAGTGAGTTCCAGGGCAGCCAGGACTACACAGAAAAACCTTATATTGAAAAACAAAGCAACTCTTGCTTTCAGATCTGCCATCGTGGGTGGAGCCGCTGCCAGGATGCAGATTTTTGTGAAGACCCTTACGGGGAAGACCATCACGCTCAAGGTTGAACCCTTGGACACTATAGAAAATGTAAGCCCAAGATCCAGGATGAGGAAAGAATTCCTCCTGATCAGCAGATGTTGCGCCCAACCCCGACCCGCAAGGAAGGACACAACACCAGCAATCTTCTTCTTAACAGTTTACTCAGGAACCTTGTATAATGGCGTCTCTCTCCCACCTCGACCTGCTCTCCTTTTTATCCCCAAAGCTGGCCAATCCATGTATAGCATGTAGGCAAAGCAGATAGGCTGCCTTAAAGCGGAAGGACAGCATCTGACCGCACAAAGTCAAAATATGAAATTCTTTGTCTCAAAGGGCACTCTCCCCTTGGGGGGAGGAAGGCGGGGAAACCGGCGCCATCTTCAAGGCACGGCACTTCACAGCCCTCTACAAACAGAGGCTTATCTTTGCTGGTAAGCAGCTGTAAGATGGCTATACTTTGGCAGACTACAACATTCAAAAGGAGTCTACCCTTCATCTTGTGTTAAGCCTTCATGGTGGTGCTAAGAAAAGGAAGAAGTCTTATTGTTGTTGTTTGCTTTTGTTTTTTTTTTTGTTTGTTTGTTTGTTTTTTCAAGACAGGGTTTCTCTGTGTAGTCTTGGCTGTCCTGGAACTCACTCTGTAGACTAGGCTGGCCTCGAACTCAGAAATCAGCCTGCCTATGCCTCCGAAGTGCTGGGATTAAAGGCATGCGTCACCACCGCCCCGCAAAGAAGAAGTCTTACACCACTCCCAAGAAGAGTAAGTATAAGGTTAAGTTGGCTGTGCTGAATTACTATAAGGTGGATGAAAGGCAAAATGTGGTGCTGGGGCTCTCATGGGTAGCCACTTTGACAGGGATAGCTGTGGCAAGTGTTGTCTGACTTACTGCGTCAGCAAACCAGAAGACAAACAGTTGTGTATGAGTTAATATAAAGAAGGGACTCAAAAGAAAGAAAGGAAGGAAGGAAGAAAGAAAGAAACAAAGAAAGAAAGAGAGAGAGAGAGAGAGAGAAAGAAAACCCGAACAAACCAAACAAATAAAACACACATTTTAAGCCCAAAATTATAGTCTTATAGGGTTTATGATAAGTGCATTATATCCAGCGATTCTATCGTAAGGGATAGGGTAAACCTATCCCTGTTGGTAGATTTTGAAGTTTTCCGAGTGGAATAATGTGAGTAGATATACCTGATGCACAAATGACTGCAACGTGGATCTTCCCAAAGAAGTCAGGGTAAGATGAGGGAAGATGAAGGTCACACCATCCCGAGACAGCTCTTCTCGGGAGATGACAGTAGCGCTGGACCGTGAAGGGCAGGGAGAAGACGAGAAGAAGACATCTGTAAGTGGCCAACCATACAGGGAAGCAGACAGTGCCACACACATTTAATGTATGCAGTAGTGACTGGGCTTGCCTTCTGAGAGTGGTAGAGACTAGGACTCTGCCAAGAAGAGCCTTGTATTGGTCCATGTGTGGCTATAGAAAAGTGTCATCTACTGAGTCTCTGTCAAAGGAAGTCTGGGAAGATGACCAAGGTGCAGGTGGATCTGCATCTCTGTTTCCAAGTTACCGTGGAGTTGTGTTCTCACATAGATGAAGGAATAGGAGAGAGAAAGAATGCAGAGTCTACTCCCTCCCTCAAGCCCTTTGGTAAGCACACTAATCCAGTTCCCAAGGGTCCAGCCTTCTGACTGGGACTCTCTAAAGGTCTCTTATCTTTTTTTTTTTTTTTTTTTTTTTTTTTTTTTTGGTTTTTCGAGACAGGGTTTCTTTGTGTAGCTCCAGCTGTCCTGGAACTCACTCGGTAGACCAGGCTGGTCTCGAACTCAGAAATCCGCCTGCCTCTGCCTCCCAAATGCTGGGATTAAAGGCATGCGCCACCACCGCCCAGCCAAAGGTCTCTTATCTTAATGTCATTACATAGACACAATATGTGAATTTTGGAGGCATGTGGTCCACAGCAGGCCTCGTGGGAGAAAATTGCTGTGGAATAAGATGGAGGATAAACTGAGGCAGACAGAGCTAGCAAGCCAGAAACAAATTGTAAGAAATCTTAGCAGGGCGTGGTGGTGCATGCCTGTAATCCCAGCACTTGGGAGGCAGAGGCAGGCAGATTTCTGAGTTCGAGGTCAGCCTGGTCTACAGAGTGAGTTCCAGGACAGCCAGGACTACACAGAGAAACCCTGTCTCGAAAAAAACAAAAAAACAAAAAACAAAAACAAAAACAAAAAAAAACAAAAAACAAAAAAAAAGAAAAAAAGAAAAAAAGAAAAAAAAGAAAGAAAGAAAGAAAAAAGAAATCTTGATAAAAGATATGAGAGCCTGAATAGAGGCCAGGGCAGGGGTGAGGACACGCTAGGTCAGAGAGCAGCAAGAAGGGGCTCAGGAGAGGAGAGATTGCTGAAAGGAACGTAGACACGCCTGAGGTTCCAGACTCTGGGTTGGTATCAACTAGGACAAAGGAAAGTCAATGGAAGGAATTGAAGATATAGACATAAAGGAGATTATTGATTAAAGTACAGGAGGGAACAAAATTCAAGTGCCTGAGAAGGAAAAGGGAGGCCACACCGTCTCCTGAAGCAGAAGGAGGAATCTGAGCCTGTCTAGAAATGGGAGAAGTCTGGAGATGAAGAAGATTAAAAGGGCTCGGAATTCACTGCCGGCGGTGTTTGTTTTCTCTATTAAACAGGAGGAGGTAGTTGGTGTAGGGTGTGTGTGTGTGTGTGTGTGTGTGTGTGTGTGAGAGAGAGAGAGGCACTATGATGGGGACAAGAGTTTGCAGCACTACCTTTCTGATGTGTGACTTGTGCACAGGATCTGGCCGGTTCTGTCTACAGAAACAGTGAGTTGATACCATGGTATGCATAGAGGACTGGACCCAGAGCGCTCTGCTAATACCAACGTCTAGATGTTCATGTGTCACACATGAAGTGGCATACTGTTGATATATGACCTTTTCACATCATTTTAAATCATCTGTAGATTACTTATGATACCACACACCATGTAAGTCTCTGCAAATGGTCATTAAACTGTACTGCCTAAGGAATTAACAACTCAAAAAGTGTGAATGTGTAAGTACGTACACAACCCCCAACATCTACTTTCTTCTTGATCCACAGTTGGATCCCATGAATACAGATGACTGCGTCACCGAACATGAGGGTTGTTTCGCTGTTGCAGCTGTCTCCCTGAGAATGAAAACTTAAATTAATCTTAAAATGAATTTATTTTGTATAGTGTGTATATGCATTCATAGCCACGAGTGTGTGTGTTTATGGGCACAAGTGAGTGTAGGAGGGTCTATGCCATTATGTGTGGTGCCGCCAGTAGGCAGGCAGTCCTGGGTTGTATAAGAAAGCAAGCTGTGCGGGCCAGGGAAAGCAAGCCAGTACCATTCCTCCATGGTTCCTGCTTCTGTTCTGCTTGAGTTCCTGCCTGACTTCCCTCAATATTGGACATGCAAGTCAAATAAGCCCTCTCCTCTCTAGGTTGGTTGTGTACTTTTTTGTTTGTTTGTTTGTTTGTTTGTTTTTTTCGAGACAGGGTTTCTCTGTGTAGCCCTGGCTGTCCTGGAACTCACTCTGTAGACCAGGCTGGCCTCAAACTCAGAAATCCGACTGCCTCTGCCTCCCAAGTGCTGGGATTACAGGCGTGAGCCACCACCGCCTGGCTGGGTGTGTACTTTTGCCACAGCAACAATAGAAAACAAACCAGAACACTACAAAAAACAAAAACAAAACAAAACAAAACAAAACAAAAAAACCTCGCTCGTTCTTTTCCCCCCAAAGATTAATTAATTTATTTTATTTATATGAGTACACTGTAGCTGTCTTCAGACGCACCAGAAGAGGGCATTACAGATGGTTGTGAGCCACCATGTGGTTGCTGGGAATTGAACTCAGGACCTCTGGAAGAGCAGTCAGTCAGCGCTCTTAACCGCTGAGCCATCTCTCCAGCCCAGCTTGCTTGTTCCGAATTACCATCCAGAGTCATGAGGTCATAATGGTGTCTTCATAATTTTATGCCTATCCCCCTCCCTTCACACACCACTTCCACACGCTCCTGCCCGCTGCCCACGCGTGTGCCCTTCTTTCCAGGAGTCCGTTCTCCTCCTCCTGTTCCAGTCTACTTCTGTCCCAATTCCTTCCTTAAAGCCCTTCTCCCTTCTTGTGTTCACCTTTAATCGTTCTCAAGTATTCTGCAGATATCTAAGCCAATATACATATCTTCATATTATATCCTATTATATCCTATCCTTCTTTGGTATATAGTTTTCCCAGGTATAAGGACTGCTGCCGTAGAATCCCAATGGTTAATAGCACTGAGGGCATCAGATCTTGTTAGAAATGACTGTGAGCCACCATGTGGTTGCTGGGATTTGAACTTGGGACCTTTGGAAGAGCACTCAGTGCTCTTAACCACTGAGCCATCTCTCCAGCCCCAGCACTAGCTACTCTTAAGGAGTCCTGAGTTCAATTCCCAGCAACCACATGGTGACTCACAACCCATCTGTAATGGGATCAGATGCCTTCTTCTGGTGTGTCTGAAGACAGTGACAGTGTAGTCATACATAAAATAAATAAAAAAAAATCTTTAAGAAATGTACATTATCTTATTTAACATAGTCTCTTGCGTGTAGCATTTTGGCCATATTGAATGTCTTGGAATTTCAAAGACATGATAACAAACAACTTTTCACACTGGGGCAATATAACTAACTGTAGGATAAAAATTCTAGAAACCCTGAATTAAAGAGATTATATATTGCTATTGTTTTGAGACAGACTGCATGAAAGCCAAGTTGGCCTCAAACTAGCAATCCTCCAGCTTCAGCTTCCAAAGTGCTGAGATTGCTGATATACCACCATGCCCAGACCACATTTGTGGGGGTTTTTTGTTTTTGTTTTTTTTTGTTTTTTGGATTTGGTTTTTGAGACAGGGTTTCTCTGTATAGCCCTGGCTGTCCTGGAACTCACTCTGTAGACCAGGCTGGCCTCGAACTCAGAAATCTGCCTGCCTCTGCCACCCCAGTACTGGGATTACAGACTTGTGCCACTATCGCCCGGCCACATTTGTAATCTTAGTAAATGTCACAGTGCCTTCCTTAGGGTTTGTATCAGTTTATGCTGTTTTTACACTTTGAGATGCTATTTTCTTTTCTTGTGTGTATGAATGGTTCATATCAATGGGTTTAATTGTGATGGTTTAGCTTCATCACGTTGTCTACCATTACCCCCATCCCATCTCCTGCAGTTTGTTTCCTCTTCAGTGAATATTTTAAAACCGTGTTTGACTTTTGTTAGTTCGAGTGATAAAAAATGATGTTTTCGAGGTGCTTTTATTCTGCCTCTTTTCCCTATGGGGAGGTTGAGGGCTGAGTTGAGAGTTCTTATTTCCTCTTTAATCCATTTCTTTCCCATTTCCCTCGGATTCTATAGACACTTCCTCTCCAGAGGCCTTCTGTATCAGCAGAATAGCCCTTTGTCTGTGGCAGGAATCACAAAGATTTTTTTTTTCAACTTATTTGTCCTTTAACTTTGTTTTATATTCTAGTCTTTCAGGAGTTTAAAAACAACAGATGGTTATTACAGGGTCTGGAGAGGTGGCCCAGAGGTGAGAGCACTTGTTGCTCTTGTAGAGGACCTGGGCTTGGTTCCTAGCATCCACACGGTAGTTCATAATCATCCGTGACTCCAGTGCTATGGGAGCGCTGTCCTGACCTCTCTAGGCAACAGGCACACATGTGGTATACAGACATACATGCAGGCAAAATATTCATACGCATAAAATAAACAAAAAGCAACAAAAATCTTTACCAAAAGATTTTGTTACAGTATGTCTTAGTCAGGATTTGTATTCCTGCACAAAACATCGTGACCCAGAAGCAAGTTGGGAGGAAAGGGTTTATTCAGCTTATACATCCACATTGCTGTTCATCACCAAAGGAAGTCAGGTCAGGAACTCACACAGGGCAGGAAGCAGGAGCTGATGCAGAGGCCATGGAGGGATGTTATTCACTGGTTTGCTTCCCGTGAGTTGCTCTGCTTGCTTTTTCTTTTTCTTTCTTTCTTCCTTTCTTTTTTTCAAGACAGGGTTTCTCTGTATAGCCCTGGCTGTCCTGGAACTCACTCTGTAGACCAGGGTGGCCTCGAACTCAGAAATTCGCCTGCCTCTGCCTCCCAAGGGCTGGGATTAAAGGCGTGCACCACCACCGCCCGGCTCAGCTTGCTTTCTTATAGAACCCAGGACTACCCGCCCAGGGCTTCCTTCCTTTCTTTCTTCCTTTCTTTCTTCCTTTCTTTCTTCCTTTCTTTCTTCCTTTCTTTCTTCCTTCCTTTCTTTCTTTCTTTCTTTCTTTCTTTCTTTCTTTCTTTCTTTTCTTTTTTTTTTTTTCAAGACAGGGTTTCTCTGTATAGCCCTGGCTGTCCTGGAACTCACTCTGTAGACCAGGCTGGTCTCGAACTCAGAAATCCACCTGCCTCTGCCTCCCAAGGGTTGGGATTAAAGGCATGCGCCACCACCGCCTGGCTCAGCTTGCTTTCTTATAGAACCCAGGACTACCCGCCCAGGGCTGGCACCACCCACAATGAGCTGGGCCCTCCCCTCTTGATCGCTAATTGAGAAAATGCCTTACAGCTGGATCTCATGAAGGCATTTCTCAAAGGAAGCTCTTTTCTCTGTGATAGCTCTAGCTTGTGTCAAGTTGACACACAAAACCAGCCAGTTCTCAATCTTTGTGTTCACTAGCCTATTATACCTCTGGATGTTATTTTATAATGAGAATGCCTTCCACCTTCAGATGGAAACTGCTGCTTGATGCTCCTTGGCCCCTTTAACTTCGTCCACTTATTAAAAACATTTTCTGGAATAATGTATGAGGTGTGTACCTTACTTACTGGCCTCCAGTTGATCTCCGATTGTTCCATGATTGATTTTACTGTTCTTGTATATGATCACATCAGCTCCGTAAAAGACAGCTCTTCTTTTCTAACCTTTGTGCCTTTCATTTTTTTCTTTCCTTCACTACAACTCTAGTAAAGTGTTGACTAGTAGAGCGGTATCGGGCATTGTGCCTTGCTCTCTACCTAACCTGTGAACAATGGTTATGAACACGGCCTATGAGGGGTTTCCTTATTTGATTTTTATCTGTCTGTCCGTCCTTCTGTCTGTCTATCTATCCTCCGTTGTATATATGTATTTGCTCTTGTGTACATGTGAAGGTCAAAGGACAACTTGCGGGTGTCTGTTCTCTCTTTCCACTAACCGGGAATCAGCCTCAGGCCCTCAGGCATGGTAGCAAGCACCTTACCGGCTGAGTCATCACCCCAACACTGGCTACCTGTTTTCAGAATGTTATCCGTGATTTTTTGTTGTTGTTGTTGTTGTTTTTAGTTTTTTTTCCAACCTGAACCATTCTTCAAAATATGTGTTGCCTAGGAAACTATAAACAGTAACGATTAACTTAGCTGTGGTTTTTTTTGCAGACACCCTTTATCAATCATATTGAGAAAGTTCTCTCCTATTATTAGCCTGTTGAGAGTGTTTGCCATCAATTTGGACAAATGATTTTCCCTTATCTGTGGGAATCATCTTGCTTGACCTTTGCCCTGTTAATATGGTTATTATTTATTTATTTATTTATTTATTTGTCTGTTTTTCTTGAGACAAAGTCTTGCTATATAGCTCGAGTTGGCCTGGAACTCATTATGTGTCCTTCAGCTCAAGATCCTCTTACCTTGGCCTCCTGAGTGCTGGAATTATATGTATATAACACTGCATTCTTTGGTTTTTGTCTTTTCTTTTTCGTTTTTTTTCTCCCTAGTCTTTTGAAAAAGCAACTTGGAATAATCATTTTTTATTGGATATTTTCTTTATTTACATTTCAAATGTTATCCCCTTTCCTGATTTCCCCTCCGAAAACACCCTTATCCTATCCCCCACCCCCATGCTCACCAACCCACCCACTCCCACTTCCCTGTCCTGACATTCCCCTATACTGGGGCATTGAGCCTTCTCAGGGCAAAGGGCCTCTCCTCCCTTTGATGTCCAACAAGGCCATCCTCTGCTGCATATGCATCTGGAGCCATGGTTCCCTCTGTGTGTACTCTGGTTGGTAGTTTAGTCCCTGGGAGCTCTTGGGGTACTGGTTGGTTCGTATTGTTGTTCCTCCTATGAGGCTGAAAACTCCTTCAGCTCCTTGGATCCTTTCTTTAGCTCCTCCTTTGGGGACCCTATGCTCAGTCCAATGGTTGACTGAGAGTACCCACCTCTGTATTTGTCAGGCATTGGCAGAGACTCTCAGGAGACAGCTATATCAGGCTCCCGTCAGCAAGCACTTGTCGGCATCCACAATAGTGTCTGGGTTTGGTGACAGTATATGAGATGGATGCCCAGGTGGGGCACTTTGTGGATGGTCTTTCCCTCAGTCTCTGCCCCATACTTTGTCTCTGTATCTCCTCCCGTGGGTATTTTGTTCCCCCTTCTAAGAAGAACCAAAGTATCCATACTTTGGTTTTCCTTCTTCTTGAGCTTCGTTTGGTCTGTGAATTATATCTTGGACTGTTTTTGGTTTTTTGAGACAGGATTTCTCTGTGCAGCTCTGGCTGTCATGGGACTTGTTATGTAGACAAGACTGGCTTCAAACTCAGAAATCTGCCTGCTTCTGCCTCCCAAATATTGGAACTAAAAGAATGTGCCACTATATCCAGCAGTGTTTATTTTTATTTTATTTTATTTGTTTGTTTGTTTATTGTTTTTTTTTTTCGAGACAGGGTTTCTCTGTGTAGCCCTGGCTATCCTGGAACTCACTCTGTAGACCAGGCTGGCCTCGAACTCAGAAATCCGCCTGCCTCTGCCTCCCAGAGTGCTGGGATTACAGGCATGTGCCACCACTGTCCCGTTGTTTATTTCTTTTTAACTATTAATTTGTTTTGGGAAGAATTCCCCACTGCCATCACTAAGAACTTCTACGTTGAAGGTTTGGCTTAACTGGGACAACGGAGAATGAGGAAACAATAGACAAACATAAGAAAATGTGGGAGCCAGGGTGCTGTGAGCAGGGAGGAGGCAGGTTAGCTTTTCTCAGTAGGCGGGCTCTGTAGGGAAGCAGTCCCAGTGTGCCACGATCCAGAAGAGGAAAACTGTGGCTAATGTTTTCTGCATTCCCTGGTTATAGCTAAAGGCCAATAGTTCATAAATGTCTATACTGGGACTAGAGGCTTTGCCATTCCTCTGAGCCTGACCAGTGGAAGGGTTTTGCTGTTCTCACGGGTCTGAGGCGCTGCCCCTTGACATAGTTGTGTTCATGTCAACAACACACATCTAAGGACTTCATCCATGTCCCACAGGTCATGATTCATTATCCTTCTAATGGTTTTGTCAATTCTATTTGCCAAACCTTTGTTAATGAATTTTATGTTTTGTTCATGAGAGATACTGGTCTGTAATTTTCTTCTCCTGTCCTTGCCACAAATTGACTCGAAAGACCGCTCGAGTTATATACTAAATTCCCATTTTGGGGCTTTGAGTTCCACTTTGTCCCGTTGAAATTTGTCCTTCCTCTCTTACAGCAACTGCATCGTTGTGTCTTAGGATTCAGATTGCTTCCAGGCTCTACTTTTCCAGCAAGGTACGGGAGGCAAGATGCAGCAGCATCAGTTTCACTACGTCTCTTCCCACAGCGCAGTCACACCCATAGGATACATCCTTGCAAGTTTAGTGCCTGGGTCAGTGGGGAAACATAATTTTAAGGACCCAGCCATTTTGCCAGCCGAAGCCTCATCGGGAAAATAGAAATGGTACTGATTGCTTTAATCAGGGGACTTAATTTAAGGAATAATTGCTATTGTTGGAAGAGCTAAATGGGCAAGTAAATAAGAGGGCAATGACTTCAGGAAACTTATTAACCTTAGCACTATAGGACTAAGGAGAAGGTAGTTTTACTAGAGCCCCAAAGCACTCTTTGTTGTCCCCGATGAAGACAGGGCCCGCTGCTGGGACCAATGGCAATGTACACGTCCTGGTGGCATCTTGCAGAAGAACCTTGCGATCGACACTGGACTACACATATGCCAGGGTTCCCAAAGATTATACAAAAGTGAAACCCCCTTGTGCTTGGAGCCTCTCCAAGCATAAGAACATGAGCACGGGACAATGAAATTCTCCCTGTGGTGGTTCTGGTGTAAGCACACAAACTGTGTGGCCAGTGCTATAAAAGAATACCATGCACCACTTGATCATGGTGATAAATGAAGATGCTGGTGGTTTTGTATTTACTATACAGTAGTCTAGTCATTGCTCTCTTGTAGGCTTTTCTTTTCTTTTCTTTCTTTCTTTCTTTTTTTTTTTTTTTTGGTTTTTCGAGACAGGGTTTCTCTGTGTAGTCCTGGCTGTCCTGGAACTTACTCTGTAGACCAGGCTGGCCTCGAACTCAGAAATCCGCCTGCCTCTGCCTCCCAAGTGCTGGGATTACAGGCATGCGCCACCACGCCCGGCTCTAGTAGGCTTTTCTTTATAAAACCTTTTTACTGTTGGGGCTGGAAAGATGGCTCAGTAATTAAGAGCACTTGACACAGGGGACTAAGGTTTGGTTCCCATCAGCACACGGCAGCTGCAATCACCAGTAACTCCAACTCTAGAGCCTCTGATGACGTCTTCTGGCCTCTGCGGGCACCAGGCATACACAAAGTGCACAGGCATACATGCAGGCGAAGCATTCATATACATAAAACAATTTTCATGTTTAACAGTCCATGGTAGTATATGCCTATGATCTGAGCACTGGAGAGGTAGCAGGACTATCCTGAGTTCAATATCATCGTTGGATAGAGTCTACTTGGATCAAAGGTCTTCTCACCAATGATGATGGCCCAAAGAGATGATTCTGTGCAAGTCCTGCTTGGTAAACCATCGGATTTATTAGACTGACTTACAGGAGCAGGGGTGACCCAGCAGCCCATCAGTGAAAGTCCTACTCTGGCATGGATGTTGACTCCCTACAGGAGTCATCACAGGATGGGGGGTCTCCCTTCAGTTAATCCTCCACTCTGTGTATTCTAGCATGGAGGCGGAATCCCTTTGAGCTGGGAGGGCGGTTCAGGAGGTAGTGGATAGAATCTCAGGTGAGGGTGATGGCCATCTCTAATCCCTCCTTCTGTGAGGGAATCTGAACAGCCTATCCTTGTTGAACAGCTCCCGGGGAGTAGTCATACAATTGCAATCACACTATTGTGCTCATAATACAGTATTCGACAGCACAGGGGTACATAGGGGAACTGTCTTAACCCAATCCAAAAATATTTACTGTAAACCAGTTTCGTGCAGCAACAGCTCCGCACGTCTCCAGTTTGCTGTCCCTTGAGTCTGTCACCTTCTCTCTTGCTCGATTTCATCTAGGCTTTTGTTCACTGTAGCCTTTGGAACAATAGGCCGTGCCACACGAGTGTCCCACATGGTCTGGGTATGTAGCATGCTAGACTGTCTATGTTTGTATGAGAACATTGTGTGATGTTTGCACAAGGACAAAACCAGCTAATGAGCTCTGAGACTGTATCTCCCTTGTAAAAAACACGACAGAAGTCTGCTTAGAATCCCTGCAGGATGTTGGAACCGGAGTCACCCGCTGCCGCAGCTGTGGAATCTGTGTAAGGCTGCTCTGCCGTTGTGGAAAGCTTCAGCGACAGCTGCAGAGGAATCAAATGCCTTCTTCTTCCTTTCTGCCATCCAGTGAGCTCTGTCAGTGTCGCCTACCCAATGGGCAAAGTGCAAAGGAGCCTATAAAGGGGCTTGCAGGGCCCAGCTTCCCAAATGCTGAGAGCATTGCCAAGGCCACAGGCACCCTGCTTGTGTGCTCACCCAGGGCGCCACCCTTAAAAGAGCCCTTTGCCTGGTTTATACTCCCTTGTCCCTGAAATTTCAAGACGGAGCCTCCCATTTTTATTTTGCACTCGCCCTGCAAAATTATGTGGCTGGTCTCACAGACTGGAACACGTAAGGGGCATGAATGAAGCAGACAGCCAAGAGGAAAATGCCAGAGCTGCCGTATGCCAATTGCTCTCCTCAAAGTTTATAACAACTCGCATGTCTTAGCAATGTGGTGAGTTGCCTGGGAAACCATAAATGGATTTTTGGTGCTGATAGACAAGTTTCTAAGATTTTTCCCTACACAGCGTGTAATAGTTCCGAAAGCGGCGGCAGAGACGTCAACAAGCTGGCGTTTGGGTCTTCAACTTAGAGAGCTGGGTTAGAAGGCTTTCATGAGTCATTTTCCGGACTCACTCCTTTAGAAAGAGAGCTAGTTGGGAGCCTCCTGGTTCTCAAGAAATCCATATACCTCGCCTTGCTTTTCTATAGCTGGTATATCTACGTCTATCATATTTATTGGTTAGTGTCCCTCGTTGTCTAGCGTGTTGGGGTAGAGAACATTGTGGGTCAGACACTCATTAGCACTTGGAGTCTGTGGGGCTCCGCAGATGCTAATCCCATCACAGCTTCTGGAAGAAGATGGCCCTTGATTGGCTTCAAGTGACCCAGCAACCGCTGGGGAAGGGACGCTGCCGAAGAATCTTGGGAGAGTGAGTAAGTTATTGCGGGGACCAGGGCACAGTCACCTCATAGAAGGGAGTGGGGACGTGACCAGGAGAGGAAGTAGAGAAAGCTTATAAGAAAACTCAGAGTGCTGCTCCTTCAGTCCTTAAAAAACAACAACAACAACAACAACAACAACAACAACAAACAAGAAAAGCTCACTTTGAGATATGCAACGTTCTCAGATACAACTACTGATTAACTCACATGTGCTTCTTGACACTCCATTTTTTTGAACTAAAGCACAGAGTCCATAGGTAGCTTTCTGTAGCTCCTTGGAGAAGAAGAGTTCCATTTTTTAATCCCTGCTATCTGCCAGTGTGTATTTGCCTGGAGTTAGACACATTAGTTTCAGCTCCTACTGACAGACTGGAAATTGGAGCAAGAATGACCCTGGCTTTCTCAGACCCACAGCCTGAAGAGAGA
Organism: Apodemus agrarius; assembly: GCA_964023405.1. Taxonomy (NCBI): domain Eukaryota; kingdom Metazoa; phylum Chordata; class Mammalia; order Rodentia; family Muridae; genus Apodemus; species Apodemus agrarius. The sequence continues at coordinate 161,464,349 of OZ030005.1, read as the reverse complement.
GGAAACTAACCAAGCACAGCAATACGGCACAGTTATTGGGACTGTGGCAGGAGAACTGAAGGACGCTTAAAGAAAACATAACACCTTGTTAGAGCATCAGGGAGAGACCGGGAGAGCAGCCGGGGAGCATTAGACCAAGCAAGAAAGGAAAGATGGGGTGGAGGGTCGACATTCCAGGAAACGGGAGCAACAGTACAAGGTCCCTGAGGCAGCAGCTTACTTTGATGTAAACATTGGAGGAAATATAATGTGGGAAGATAGCAATGGAGCTGGGGAGGCCGAGAAGGCAGACGCAGGTTAGACCTTAAAGGACTAACCTTCAAGTTTGCTCACCTGGCACACACATATGCACTCTAGGTTGGTCTCTAACACACCAAGGAATAAAGGAAAGAGAGAAACCTGATCTCAGTTCAAGATAGTTCTTTGAATACTCATGACCTTGACTTAAGGGCAACGGCAAAAGATTCAGGTCTTCAGTCTCAGGGGAAAGGCAGAAGGTAAGCGTGCTCACTTGTGCCTCGATCCCAGTACACAGGAAGCTGAGACAGGAGGATTGGGAGTTCCAAGCCGGACCGGAATGTAGTGAGAGGGGTTTTTAGGCAAGCGTAAAGAATTGCCTTTTGGAATAAACCGAGTTTGAGGTCTCTGTGGGCGGATCCAGCGGAGTCCTCTAGTAGATGGATGTTAATTATTAGCCACTAACTGAGAACCTTAAATTACTTCAGGGAGCTTAGCAAGCTAGTTGCTTTGCAGATCTTAAAGGAATCAAGCACAAATCCTTTTGTTTTTGCTTCAGGAGAGACTAAGCGAAGGCCATCAAATTCCCACATCCATCTGAAATCCATGGCTCCTTCCAGCTGCAGGGAACGCCCTCCTCCCCCACCCACGTCTTTAGCATTTGTCTCCTTGCTTCCCGAGTGGTCTATTTCCTCAAGTTAAAGATTAGAGTACAATAGGTTATGAGCTCAAGGCAGAGCTGAGCTGATGTCATCCTTAGAGTCCCAGTGCTTTATAGGGTTTCCTGAACACAACACACCCATCTTTACAGAATGGTTTTAATTTGTATCTTAAAATTCCTCAGCTGAATCTAAAGGAAATTAACATAACCACAAAATTTAAAGGTAGCCAGTATTTTTTGCATAAACAAAATATGTAAATTAAACAAAAAAACAAATTTTTTTTTTAAATTTGTCTTTTTGTTTTTAGACAGGATCTTAATATGTAGCCCTGGCTGTCCTACAACTTGATATATAGACTGGACTGCCCACAAAAATTACATACATCTGCTGGCCTCTGCCTTCCAAGTGCTGGGCACGTCGGACTTTGAAAACAAATTTAAATAACAAATGGTAACTTGAAAGTTAAGTGCAGTTGGCTTTTTTTTTTCCCAAATAAACTGCTACATTAAAATTTTGTACTTTTCCCCTTTTTCATTTTTTTTTAACCTTTTGGTGACTTTTACACTCACACTGAACTAAAAATAAAGTCAGAGCAGAGAAAAATACCTCTAGGTCAGCATAAAAGCTAAGCATGTGAGGCTTTGAAATGCACAGAGTCCCGCCTGTAGCTCAGTTATAGAGCCCTTGCTTAGCACAGACAAGGTCCAGTCCCCACTGCCACCGAACAGGCAGATAAACAAGCTATAATCTCATTACCCAGAGATTCCACGTCACTAGAATTTAGAAAATCAAAAAAGAACAGGGGAGGTAGAGGGAAATGGGGGGAGAGGGGAAGAGGGAGACAAATAATAATATTTGGAGGTAGACAGAGCATGTTTTGTGGAAAATGAATGATCCGCTAGGCTAGGCATGAGTGTGTGTGTGTGTGTGTGTGTGTGTGTGTGTGTGTTTAGTCTCAGCTACTTCACAGGCTAATGAAAGATGCCTTAGCCCAAGAGGCTGAGAGCCATCTTGTCCTTGCCTCAATAATGACATAAAATCCACGGATGATGTTTTTGTTACCTCAGCCCTTTGATTTGGCACAGACGTCCATGACATAAAATGTTTGGTGTCTAACCAAACGTGGTTCACAATTTATATTGTACCAAATAGCATTCTCAACAGTTAGATGCTTGTTGGGGAGATTGGTGGTGGGTTTTTTGTTTGTTTGTTTAGATTTTATTTATTTTTATTTTATGTGTATGAATGGGTTGCGTGCATGCATGTCCCTGTACCACGTGCATACGAAAATTTGTGGAGGCCAGAAGAGGATGCTCCATCCCCTGGGACTGGAGTCATAAGCAGTTGTTGAGTGCCCTGTGGCTGTTGGGAATTGAACCCTGGTCCTCCGAAAACACAGACAGTGCTCCTAACTGCTGAGTCATCTCTCTAGCAGCAATTTTATTTTATTTTATCTCTCCAGCTCAATTAATGATTTTTTTTGGGGGGGGGGAGTGGGCCTTGGAAGTTCAGTGAAGACATATTACTTCTTGTTCACAACTTTGGTGACTATTTGAGTGGGAAGATTATTTATGCCAAAATGAACACACAATGAAGGGAAAAAAAGAAAGGAGAGGAAACTGCAAATAAGGTGGCATGGATTCTCACGGGCTGTAATATCGAAGAGTTGCCAATGTACAAGAAAATATAAAGGAAAGATGAATGAGGAGAGATGGGTACATGACTGGGAGACTGAACAAACCAGTAACTAATAGGGCCCTCTGTCGGTAGGAAATCTTGTGCTGTGAGGGAGGACCTCAAGAAAGCATGCCATGATAGAAGAGATGATGGAAAAAAGAAGCCAATTTCTGAGAACATGACTATGAGAACATCTCAGCCGTTCTATCAGGGTTACTGATGGGATTGGTTCTTTCTGAGACCCCATTTTCCCGCTTAGGAGGAAAGCCCCTTGTCTGAGGTTAGACACAGTTCTGTCTCTCCATCACTAACCTTCTGCTTTGTTTTGTTTTGTTTTTTGGCTTTTTTGAGACAGGGTTTCTCTGTGTAGTCCTGACTGTCCTGGAACTCACTCTGTAGACCAGGCTGGCCTCGAACTCAGAAATCTGCCTGCCTCTGCCTCCCAAGTGCTGGGATTACAGGCGTGCGCCATCACCGCCCGGCTTCATCACTAACCTTCTGGTGACATAAGTCTACTGAATAGACATCAAATGTTTTACAGGACAGCCTTCATTTTCAAGATTCACTTTCATCTTCCGGTCAGATATGTGTTTAGTTTGGAGAACATGATGGTCACAGAAAGACTACAGAGACTTGGGCTGGGATAGAAAGAACAGTTAGTGGTTGGGGTTATTGTACTTTGAGCAGAATATTCAGTAATGGGTGTATACTTATGGCTTTGCACAGCTTTTCAAGAAAAAAAAAATGTCTGAGGGGAAGACTAAACTCTCATGCTTTCCAGAGTTCCAAAACCAGGAGCTTTGAGGTCAGCCTCCCTGGTTACAAAGTAGGAAGTCAGAAAGTGAAGCGTGCGGAAAAATGGGTAGTGAGCATTCTCAGTTTGTCTCTTTCAGATCTCACCTCACTGGTTCATGATGACTCCTGCTTATTGTTTACCAAAGTACCCGGGCAATCAGAAGCCTGAACTTCTTTGGGTGGAAGGAATCGACGAAAGGACACGGTAATTTCTCTGAAGATCTGAGTTGGTGTTATATACTCATTTAAATTAATACTATATATACATATATGTCGCTGCTATCTCCGACCAGCAGAAAAGAGCGACCACACAGCGTTCTTCTCAATGCGGTTTTTAATCAGCAACCTTGAAACCTACATGCAGGAAAAAAGCTCCCCACTCCCCTTCTCCAGTCCTTTTATATCCTCTCTAAGTCCGCCCCATCAGTCCACATCACCAGTCTTCTCTGATTGGTCCACATAGATGGTCTGATCACACGTCATTGGCTACACTTGCGCAGTGCCCAAAAGAGGTGTGGCCTACTCAGGAGCAGGAAGAAGTCAGGTGCTTAGTCATCCGACTTGGCAGGCCTCCAGGTGCCGTCTTGAGGCTACTGCCATACCCGCTCTCCACACATATACATATACATATACATATACATATACATATACATATACATATATGCATTTAAAGTAAAAATAACTTTATTACCCCAAATTATTAATCATATGACTTGCTCAATATGGTGTATGTGACTAAGGTGCATGTGAATATGGTGTATGTGAATACAGTTTGTGTGAATGTGGTCTGTGTGAATGTCGTGTGTGTGACTATGGTGTGTGTGGTGTCTTTTGAGTCATGTCTCATCTCCATTATTGCCACACCTTTGCTCATCATAATTTGAGATTCACACCTTGACAAATTCAAAGGTAAATTGACCCACAAACTTTGTTTTTAATATTTTAAGTGTGTTGTTTGTTGTTATCATCTCTGCAATTAGGCAATGGGTTACCCTGTGATGGGTAGCAGCTTGCCACTACCACTCCCTTTGGTCAGGCACATTGTTAGAAACAAGGCCAACATCAAACAAACAAACAAACAAACCAAAAACCAACACAGAATGTTGTACCCTGCAAACCACAAGCTTTGAATAGACATCAAGTGCATCCTTGCTCCTTTCACAAATGTTAAAATTTGCCAGATAGACAAAGAATTCTGCATGAGGCTCAATAGAAGAATTAACCTAAGACTCCTATCAGGAATGCACTGTAAGTTTATACCCCAATTACTATCTTTGATCCTTTGATCTAAGGTACCAGTGAGAGACAAAATAGAAGTAGGAAGCAAAATACATACATACATACATACATACATACATACACACACATATATGTATGTATATATACATATACATACATTATATATATATATATATATATATATACACATACATACATAGTCATGCTAAAAAACAGGATAAGCATTTGTCATTCAGAAAAACAAAGTCGTGAGGAGAAATTAAATGGCTGGCCTTCTGAGTCGATAATCAGACAAAAGCAGCCAGCAGATAAGCTCTTGCTTGCTTGACACAGAACCTAAAGGAGTACAGACAAAGCAAAGACTCAGGGCTAGGTTCACTGCTTACAGCTGGGCCCAGGGAGGAGGCATCACCCCTTCTCCACATCTCTGGAAGGGGGATCAGGAAAAAAATAAACTGACCACTGCCTAGCTCGCATAGGGCAGAGAAAATAAGGAGGCAGATAAAAGCAGATAGACTCTCGTGGCCAATATCTAAATCAAGCTGCTTAAAGCAAGAATGTAGTTATTATCCTAGGCTATCTGCCACGAACTGTAAATTATAAATTCTGATTATGGTTTAGAAGCCCTACAGGTCTGGGTTGAAGATTGGTGAGCAAAACATTTTTAGATTGTCAATATTGAAGGAAAAGCGTAGGCTCACATAAGATGAGCTTGAAACCAAAAATTTAAGGAAGACAAAAACAACGATGAAGAGATTAATTAATTAATCAGGAGAAAACTTAAAATAAGCATGCTTAAGATAATCAACAAGCTGCAAATGCCTCAAACCAATAATTCTAAAACCCAAGAGCCCGAGGCAGGAGGATTACTGAAAGTTTGAGGCCAGCTTGGGCTACAGAGAATAATATTTTGCTTTGAAAATATAAATTGATTAATTGATTAAAGAAGCTACATGGTCTGCAAGAGCAGTAGTGGCATGCCTGTTGTGAGCTCAACTAATGACATGCACATCAGATTCGAGGCCCAACGAAGGAAAGGGAATTCATATCAGATCCCTAGAAGCCTGGTCAAAAGCTGTGACTGGGAAAATTGTAAGCCCTAGTGGGAAAACTCATGTTGTTCCTTTGCTAAATGGACGTAAGGTCCTAGCCAAATTGCCTCTTAAATATTTATGTTTATGGCCGTATCTTAGTGTTGCCATCAGCTTTGGTTACAGACCCTGCTTTTTTACATTTGGGTGGTGGTGACTTCGAAATCTTAAAACTGCTCAAAATGCTGAGAATAAGTGATTGTTGATTGCTCAGCCCCACATGAGACTTCCATACGATTCTTTCCAAGGCTAAGGGAACAGCATGGAAGAGGGGCAAAGAGAAGATAAGAGTTATGGAAAAGAGTTAGATTGTTATGGAATGCTGTCTTCTGGTCATGATGTAGCCATTGTGCAGCTGTGACTACCTGCGCAAGATCTGAGCAATACTGGACCGGTCAACTATCCATCAAGATGGGAGGAATGGTCTCAGAAGCCCCACCCTTGCTTGATGAGGATCTTTAGGCAGTTAATGGTTGCTGGGAAGGAAACACATATTCTCTCCAGTGTCTAGGCCCTGATAATTTACCCATATTCCTGTAACTAACCCACTACCTAGGCTCATATAAGTGACCCTAATGAAGTCACCTGTTTATGAAGCAAATAAAAACCAGTTATGAAACTAGTCGGGGGACTAGTTGAAAAGAGTAAGTGTGTCATAGAGACTGGGAAGGGAACAAGAGAGGTTAGTGGGGAATAATTGTCTTCAAACGCATTATATATGTATAAAGTGATATATGAAACCCACTGTATATGTAATTAATAGATGCTAATGGAAAACTCTAATAATTAATAAAGAAATTGGAAATCTGGACTTAATAGAAGAAATTATGAAATAGAAGAAGACATTAGGATCTAACTAGTCTGAAACTTGCATTGAAATTACTGCATAGCCCTCATTTACTAGATATCAAATTTGAAAATATATTAGCTAAGTATTATAATGAGAGGGTAGTTTAAAATGGGGTAAGTCTCAAGAGAGCATAATCAGGAAAATAGTAATGATAACACCAAAATGAAGTAAAACAGAAATTAAGAAACTGTAAAACTATGGCAAACAAAACTTGGAAACTCAAATATAACAGACATGTCTCTGGAAAGCTCAGTCCAGGAATCAAAGAGAAAAGCTGTAAGCAATATTGGGATCACTCTGCAGATACTTAAGGATTAAAAATATTGCAACTGATGAATACAAACAAGCTTATGTCACTAAATTTCTAAACTGGTAGAACAGGCAATATTTAAGAAAATGTGCCACCCCAAAAATGAATCGAGAGGGCTGGAGAAATGGCTCAGTGGTTAAGAACTCTGACTGCTCTTCCAGAGGTCCTGAGTTCAAATCCTAGCAACCACATGGTGGCTCACAACCACCTGTAATGAAATCTGACACCCTCTTCTGGAGTTTCTGAAGACAGCTATAGTGTACTTACATATAATAAATAATAAATCTTTAAAAAATGAATCGAGAAAGAGCTGTGACACCATACACCCATTATAGAACTGAAATGCCTACATAAGGCAATTGCTAGTTCAGATCATCCTGGGCTACATAGTGAGACCTAGTCTCAGAAAAACAAGTAAGAAAGCAAGCAAACTAACCATAACCATCAGTAACTATTAGCTATTGGCTTGGGGATTTAAACATCATCATTTTGTTTGTTTGTTTTTCGAGACAGGGTTTCTCTGTATAGCCCTGGCTGTCCTGGAACTCACTCTGTAGACCAGGCTGGTCTCAAACTCAGAAATTCACTTACCTCTGCCTTCCAAGTGCTGGGATTAAAGGCATGCACCACCACCACCCGGCTAAACACAATCATTTTAGTGATGCCAAACACAGATTCTTTTTTAGGCAAGCTTTACTAACTCTTAAGAGACAGCCCCCTTGCTAAGACACCACCGTAAGTGCAGACAGAAGCACCTGCCCCTTCCCAAGCTGAAGCCAACACAAAGCCCTTAAAAGCCAGGAAGGTAGTACTGGAAAGCATCCACAGACATAAAAAAGATCTGCAAGTGATGCGCCTCCAGTCGGCCAGAAGGCAGCCTCTTTGCCCTTGCAAGAATACCCCCAGGTGAAGCAAACGTGTCCACTATGCCTGCATCAAGTTCCCCCTGACCACTGAGATCATCATGAAGCAGACAGACGACTTGTGTTCACTGTAGATGTCAAGGCTAACAAGCACCAAACAGGCTGTGAAGAAACTCCACGATATTGACGTGGCCTGATCAGGCATGCCGGAGAGAATGTGTTTGCTGAGCTGACTCCTGATTATGATGTTTTCAATGTTATGAACAAAATTAGGGGTCACCTGAACTTAACTCAGCTGGCTAATTCTAGCCATAAACTTTTATTTTGACCACTAAAGGAGATAGGGGATTGCTGGACAGGTGGCTCAGTGGTTAAGAGCAATGGTTGCTCTTTCAGAAGATCCAGGAGTGGTAGCTCACAATCATTTGTAACTTGAGTTCCACATGATCTAACACCCCCTTTCAGGCTTCTACAAGCATTCCACGAATGTGGCACATAGACATATATACAGGCATTCCCCCCAATTCAACAAACCCCCAAAATCCTATACATATAAAATAATGACATAATTAAAAAGACAGAGAAAATTATATTTGAACAAGCTACTTATAGGACAGCAAAAGGCAGAAAGCAATTGATTTCATAATCAAGAAAAAAATCCATTACTTGTAGTTAGAAGTGACATATTACTCTGCCACATTATTATGGGATATGAGTCTTAGATCCAGTACCACAAATGGAAAAACATTACAGATAAGTGCAACTGTCCAGAGGCAGAGATGATAGAGGCCACTTCAGAGGCAGGCTGTCAACAATCAGGATAAAGGAGAAAGAGCACATGATCAATTTAATTGATTGACATTAGTTAGAACTTAAAATGTGTTTATGATAGAAGCCGAATTAGGAGGAGAAGAAAAAAAATTATACTGATATACAGCTTCCAGGAATTTATAAGAAACATGACATTTAGTGATAAAATTCCCAGAAGCTTTTCCGTCAGACAGAAGGAAGCTAGATCAACTCCATAAATGCATTTGGTTAAGATTATAAAAGTTCTAGTGTCGTGGTTACTTTTCTGTTGCTGTGATAAAACACCATGACCAGAAGCAATTTATGAAAAAAAGAGTTTATGTTGGCTTATGGTTCTAGAGGAGTAAGAGTGTATCTCAGTGGGAGGCACAGAAACTAGCAACAGGCATGATAGCAGGAACAGGAAGTGGGGAGTTCACATCTTTAAATGGGAGCACAGAGAAGGAAGTGGGGTAAGGCTCTGACATCTCGAAACGTACCCCAGAGATTTATTTCCTTCAGCAAAGCTTCACCACTGTCTTAGTTAGGGTTTTACTGCTATGAGCAGATACCATGACCAAGGCAACTCTTATAAGGACAACGTTTAGTTGGGGATGACTTACAGGTTCAGAAGTTCGGTCCATTATCATCAAGGCATGCCTGGCAGCATCCAGGAAAGCTGAGAAGGTGCAGGAGAAGCTGAAAGTTCTACATCTTCATCTGAAGGCTTCTTGGAGAAGACTGGCTTCCACATGGTTAGGAAGAGGGTCTCATTACCCAGCCCTGCAGTGATACACTTCCTACAAGGCCATACCTATTCCAACAAGGTCATACCTCCTAATAGTGCCACTCCTTGTGCCAAGCATATTCAAACTACCATAACCACCTAAAAGTCCCCAAAGACAACAACTGGAACTGAGTATTCAAATACATGAGTCAAGGGTAACCTTCTCATGTAAGCCATTATATCTGGCCAATGCAATTAGATAAGAACAAGAAACAAAGACATAGGACTGAGAGAAAAGAGGCAGCTTTGATCATAATTACAGATGATAGTGTGTAATAAATAGAAAAAAGTCAAGCATATAAACAATTTGAATTGGTAAAATGGCTCAGGGGGTACTTCGTGCCAAACGTGGCTAATTTCAATCTGTAGGACATGTTCGGTGGAAAGAAAGAACCAACTCTTTCAAGTTGTCCTCTGACTATTACATGTGCACCATGTCAAACATCCTTCCTCCATGTACACACAATAAATAAACAACTGCCTTAAAACAATTAGAATTAATGCTAGCTCAAAATCATAGTAGATATACTTTTAGCAGATTTATAGAAATAACGTCTTCGTTGTCAACCATTAGCAATTTATTAGAAGCCAGGTGTGGTGGTACTGAGCAAAAGCACAGAATTGCTAAGAGTTCAAGACCAGTCTGGGCCACATCTTATATAACAGGCTATCCAGAGATTATATAGTAAGACCCCGTCTCAAAAAAAAAAAAATACAGTAAAAAAATGTATTGTATTTAAGTTTAGAATAGGTACTGTAAGAATCTGGCAAGCCAAGTCAGGCAGTGGTTGTACCTGCCTTTAATCCCAGCACTTGGGAGACAGAAGCAGGCGGATTTCTGAGTTTGAGGCCAGCCTGGTCTATAGAGTGAGTTCCAGGACAGCCAGGGCTACCCAGAAAAACCCTATCTCAAAAAACAAACAAACAAAAACAACAAAAGAATCTGGCAAGCCTTAGCTTACCGGGAACTCCCTGAGTGAATAACATGGAGTCAGGCATCGATGTAAAAAGCAAGAGGAATTTATTGTTCCAATGTGTTAGGGTTGTCCTACACACAAAGGAGAGGTAGCAACCCCGAGCCGCTTGGTCCAGTGAGCTTTTTATACAGTTCTCAAAGCATCAGCCATTAGATACAATGTGATTGGCAGAACAGTGTGACTTTTAAACTGATTGGTCTTTAGGGAATGAGGTGGAGAGGACTTCCTTTGTCTGTAGGTGTTGTAATGTGTCTTTGAGCTCTGGGCCTCCCCTATCCAGCAGGTGCCCATGGTCTGTCCTTGCCCCCAGTGGTCTGAGGAATGTAATTAGCTTCTCCCTTCTGGAGGGGAGGGGTGCCTATGTTCTTTATGACCTTTCTCTTCCAGGAGGGGAGGGGTCTGTGGAATTTTCCAAAGTTCTTGAGCTGACTTCTTCAGTACATACTTTTCTGGAGATTTTTTTTTTTTTAATTCAAGAGAAATATAAAGGAAGAACTCAATAAAAAAAGACATAAGCTAATGTCACAGAGGGAATGAATTAATACTTTAAAGATATAAAGTAATTGATATTGTATTGTTAAATTTATTTAATCTCAGTTGGGGATTTCTACCCAGCCTTTGATCATTCAGTTTCCAGATAAAAGACACACAATTTTTGCATTTATAATAAACCTTTAATGCACTAGAGCTGGGCAGATATCTATCTACCCTCTATACCTGGGGGCAACCAGGCATGGGGGGGCAATATTTAGCATAAAATCGTAAAAGCCCAAACCTCAACAATATTGATCTATAATTTAAGCTTTATCAACTAAAATCTGTGAGATAGCTTTGAGAAGCAGCAGTTTAGCTAGTTAGAGACTCTGGTACCCAGATTTCCATTCATTGGGTGGCTGTGGCTTTGGGCGAGCTATAAGAAAATTATGAGCAGTGGTTGGAACATGGAAGCAAAGCAGGAATTAGGGTTAGGGTTAAGGTTAGGGTTAGAGTTAGGGTTAGGGTTAGGGTTAGGGTTAGGGTTAGGGTTAGGGTTAGGGTTAGGGTTAGGGTTAGGGTTAGGGTTAGGGTTAACCCTATTTTTGGGCTCTGGAGTTCGGTATAGTATAGTACTAGGATCTGCTGCAACAAATTCAATAATAACTGTATTGAAAGGAGGAGGGCTGCAGGCTGGGAAGGTCCCTAGCATCACCCCCCCCGCCTCACCTCCTGCGGAGAAGCTGAGGCAAGGGCAGATGCCACTGGGTCAGCAAGGTCACTGCGGTGGATGCACACAGGGAGGGCGGGGGGGGGGGCGGCGTGATTACGTATGTGACGCTGTGTGTAACCCTGGCGTGACCCTGTGCATGGTGGCCACGTAAGCAGAAATGACTTAACTAGTTTATCCAGCCTCTGTGGGAGGCTGACTGGTTCTCAGAGAGTGCGGGCTCGGGATAATTTAAACTGATTGGATTGGAAGTGGCTTGTGTAGGCAGGTTTTGCTGTAAATCTATAAAAAGCAGTCCCGTTTCTGCACCCAGGGTTCACTGTCATCAACCCTACGTGGGAGATGGCCGTGGCCCCAGAGCTCTGGAATTAAAATCCTCTTGCTATTTGCATCAAAACTGTTTCTCGTGAGTGATTGGGGTGGCGACTTCCAAGTGTGGGGATCTGGGGTGCCCCCGTTTTTCTTTCGGGTCTTACAGTATCAATTGTGTGGTTCCTCTGTGATGAGGGGTGTTGGCTTGCTCTCAAAATTACACATACTATCAGCAAAGTTAGGGCAATGACAATGTGACCTAGGTTTACCTTTCCTATTTCATTATTTCTATAATTTCTCATTTATCTTCTTTCTTTGTTAGTCTTGCTGATTTCATATCTGAGACCAGGGAAGCCCTTTAATTTCTATCATTCAGAATAGTGATGTGTTTTGGGTCATTGCCCAGTGAACATCATCCAAAACAGGCATTACATAACAATTGACTTGGTCCCCAAGTTAATTTGGAAGCGGAAGAGGCTATGAATAAGCTAAGAGAGTTGGGGGTGAGGAGTGAAGTGAAGAAGGACAGGGTGTGGAGGGAAGTCTTGGGTGACAGCTCCCGAGACTTTATCAGCTGTTTAGTCAAAGATGGTATAATTGCTATTAGATTATAAAGCAGGAAGATTAATAGAAGACAATAAAGTCCAAAGGAATGCAGAGCGTGGAGAGCTTTTGTGGTAGCCTTCTAGGAATTTGGCAGGAATTTGACGTTGGGCTAGGATGGGAAAGCAGCCTCTAGATGAATACAGCCAAGGAATGTGTTCTTTGTATCTTGATGGATCTTGTTAAGACACCAAATACAGTAATCAGGGACTTTTGTTTATGCTTTGTTTGTTCCTTAACTTCTTTGTTTATGCCTTAAGCCTGTCCATATTCTTTGTATATACCTAGAATGATATAAAAACAGAGTAGAAAAAAATAAATAAACCTGTTTCAGCTTCAGAACTGGCTGGAATTATGTTACAACGCTGTGTAATTGTCTTTTTTTCTTTAATCCTCTCTCTCTCCCTTGAGACCAAGTTGACTGACTAGCTGGCTTGGTCAGCAGAGATATGATGTACAAAGGAGGGGGTATTATAAATAAATAAATAGGGGAATTGATGGAATAGTTAGTAAATGGGGTAGGGGTAACTGGGTATCTATACTAGAAAATAACAAATGATATACCTATGTCTTATTGTATACATGAAAATGTTTTTGAAAACCCAAGTTCTAAGTAAGAAAAAGCACTATCTAAAATGAATTATAGGAGACTATCACTTAGGATAGAGAAGAATTTATATACAAAACACCAAAATTGCAACTATAAATGAAAATCTGGCATTCTTGACTAGATTATGAGACAAAATAAAATTCTGGAATGAAGAAAAACACCAAACCAGGAGTTACGACACAAATGACACTTTTTGATATATATATATATAATCCACAAAGGCTTGCCATCTGGAAGATGGAAAGAACATCTGCAAAGAACTGATAAATAATCTACTCACAAACAAGAAGGGAAGGAAAATGAAAAAAAATTCAAAAAGGCAACTCAGAGAGCAAAAATAGGTATAGATGCTATTCTAACAAATAATCATAGAAATGAAATCAAAAGTGTTCATCTATACTTATTAGATTAATTAGAACTAAAATTTAGTGAGGATGTGAAGCGTATAAAAGAGGAAAATACACGTTTGTATGATGGCTAGTTTATGTCAACTTGACACAAGGTAAAGTCATCAGAGAGGAGGAGACCTGAATTGAGATCACATCTCCAAAAGATCTGGCTATAGGCAAGCCTGTAGGGCATTTTCTTAATTTTTGATTGATGAAGGAGGGCTCAAATCACTGTGGGTGGTGCCACCCCTGGGCTGGTGGTCCTGGATTCCAGAAAGCAGGCTGAGCAAGCTATTAGGAGCAAGCCAGTAAGCAGTACCCTTCCATGGCTTCTTCATCAACTCCTGCCTCCAGGTTCCTGCCTTGCTTATGTTCCTGCTCTGACTTCCTTCAATGATTAACAGTGATATGGAAGTGTAAGCCAAGAAAACCCTTTCCTGATCAAGATGCTTTTGGATATGGTGTTTTGTCACAATAACAGTAACCTGAACAGACAGTTGGTAAGCATACCCTGGGAGAGCCATTATATGGACAACTTGGTACCATCTGCAAGAGCTGAAGGTACATGTGTCTTTTTTACAGGTTGTTATGCCCTAGAATAACTCATATACAACTGTCATTAGAGCTTCGAAATGGCAAAAATGAGAACTAAATGTTTATCAAAAGAAGGCAGGATAAATAAGTTCAGGACTATTCATCTAAAAGAAAAACATACAATTGAATGAATGAATTGTATCCATGAGTAGAATGAAGATAAACTGGAATAATGGGATATTTAAAATTTAAAAGACAAGTTTCAGGATATGCATTATTATCTTTTTTTTTTTATTTTTTTTTATTTTCTATATTCTTTGTTTACATTCCAAAGGCTTTCCCCTTTCCCAGGTACCCCCCACCATATGTCCCATAATTCCTCTCCCCCCCCATGCTATTCCCCACTCTTTCCCCCCCCACACGATTTCTCTGTTCTGGGTCTACATTACTGGATCCGATCTTTACAGGCCCAGGGTCCTCTCCTTTTTTTCTTCTTAAGAGTCATTTGACTTGCTAATTGTGCCTTGAGTATTTAGGGCTTCTGGGCTCACTAATATCCACTTATCAGTGATTGCATTTCGTGTGTATTCTTCTGTGATTGGGTTAGCTCACTTAGGATGATAGTTTCCAGATCTAATCATTTACCTACAAATTGCATGAATTCATTATTTTTAATTGCTGAGTAGTACTCCATTGTATAAATATACCACATTTTCTGTATCCATTCCTCCTTTGAGGGATATCTGGGCTCCTTCCAATTTCTGGCTATTATAAACAAGGCTGCTATAAACATTATTATCTTTTAATCAAATTATAAAATTAACTACAAATAATGATAGTTAATATTTATGGACACATATACATATTAAAACATTAAAAAAAATCAACCTAAAGGTAAACACAGATATCACAGTTATGTTTACTTCTTGGGAACTCAGAGAAGGGTCCACAAAAGATTCAAGTATAGATAGGTGTACATTCAGAATAAAGATCCAAGCCTAGACTGGTGCATCCTTCAGATCTCATCAGGGAAGCTTCTCTGTGCAGTGACTAGTGGCTACTCCAGAAACTCACATCTGGTCAGCATGCAGTGAGTATCAGTGGAGTTCTCAGCCACAAAGGGGAATCTCTCTCACCGTTCCCCTCACCCCCCTTGTGTGTGTGTGTGTGTGTGTGTGTGTGTGTGTGTGTGTAGATTATGAACCATTGCAGAAGAGGGACTAGAAAGATTGTAAGAGCCAGAGGTTGGGGAACAATCAGTGATTTCAGGACATGGCAAGACCACAGTACTCATGAACTTATGGTAGCTGTGGCTGCCTGAATAACATCGATCCAATTAACATTCTTTTTTGTTTGTTTGTTCGTTTGTTTTTTGTTTTTTGAGACAGGGTGTCTCTGTGTAGCCCTGGCTGTCCTGGAACTCACTCTGTAGACCAGGCTGGCCTCAAACTCAGAAATCCGCCTGCCTCTGCCTCCCAAATGCTGGGATTAAAGGCGTGTGTCACTACCGCCTGGCCTAATTAACATTCTAACATGGGGCGGGATTGGGGAGGTGAGGGATGGGGTGGGGTTCACTTGCCCTCACTCCTAGCTGAGGAGCCAGTGTCTTCTGGGGAGACAGTTCTCTTTAAAGCTCTGGCCCCTGGAGGGCTGGCCATTCCCCAGTTCCTGGTCCCACCCCCAGGAATGTAGACAGTACCAACTGGACTTGAAGGGCTATTTAGAGGATAAAAAGTGATGCAGTTGCAGTGGTAAGGAGGTGGAGGTGGGAGTGGATGGTGGAGGAGTTAAGGGAGGAGTAGGAGCAGACATTCTTTTTTGTTTGTTTGTTTGTTTTTTGGTTTTTGGTTTTTTGAGACAGGGTTTCTCTGTGTAGCCCTGGTTGTCCTGGAACTCCCTCTGTAGACCAGACTGGCCTCGAACTCAGAAATCTGCCTGCCTCTGCCTCCCAAGTGCTGGGATTAAAGGCGTGCGCCACCACCGCCTGGCTTAGGAGTGGACATTCTTAAAGAATGAATTTTTAAAAAAAGATACAATCATATATGGCAAATCACTCTCATTGATAAGTTGCGTTTTCTTTTCTTTTACTGTTTTGTTATGTAGTTTAGACTCGTCCAAAAGTTTCTATAGCTGGGATTATAGGCATAAGCATCTACAACTGTAATTGACAGTTGTGATAAAAAGAGAACCTGGGAATAATGACGTGTGCCTAAAATCCCATTGCTGGAGAGGCTGGAGATTTTAAGTCTAGGCCAGCTGGTCTACAAATGGAATCCTGTCTCAAGGGGGAAAAAAGGAGAAGGAGGGAGAAATGGATTGGAGGGGGTGAGGTGCTCTTACTTGTGGCAACCCTCATCCCCAGTATGAGGGTATTTGGATGGGGAATTTGGCAAGTGATGGATCCCGAGGATGGAGCCCTCAGGAACTGTATTAGTGCCATTAACTCAGAACAGTCTGGAACTAAGAAGCATTTTTTTGCCTTTACCATCTATACTAAAAGGTAAGGTTTTCACCGGCCTTCTTCTCGTCTTTTTTCCTCTTTTAATTATTGAGGCTGCAGCATGTGTTCCATGGTACTAATTTGGAGAAAGGATAACTTTTCTCCTAGTATTATGTGGGTCCCAGGGATGGAGCTCAGGTTTTCAGATTTGCAGAGAAGGTGGTTTGCCCTCTGGGTTCTCTGTCTGGTCCATCACTTCTTGTATTTTGTTTGCTTCTCTGGTTTTTTTGTTCTGGGATTATTGTCCATCCTGTAGGTCTCTGTCTCTGTTGCGACACTCCCTTTCCTGCTATCTCTGTCCTCCCTTTGTGTTTCTGCTCACTAGTCCGCTCTGTGGCTTGCCACGTGCACGTGTATGAGGATCTGCGGGAGCTTCCCATGCTCTGAACTACAGAAGATGCTGAGCATCGTAAGGATGGAGGTAGAAGAGCATAGGTTGCCAAGCAGCCTTAGCGTTGCAGGATGAAATCCCAGATGATGGTAGCTATTTAAATCGCGTGTATCTTGAGTGGAATATTATTTTAGGTTTGCTTTGTTCTGTTGTTTGAGACACTGTCTTTCCAGGTTGGGCTTAAATTTACTGTGCAGACTAGGGCAGCCTCCAGCTTGCAATCATCCTGTTCCTACTTCCGGAGGGCAAGTAGGCAGCAGCGTCACGCCTGGCTTATTTCAGTCACTCCGAAGCTTCTGGCCTCTCTATAGCTTTCTCACCAAGATCTCCAGACTATTGGTTCAAAGATTCATGGGACTTGGGACATGACAGTAAAAGAGTTCTCAGGAGTCTGTGATAATCCTTAGAATCGTCCTCCTCAGTGTTTTTCAGTTAACTGGACAACTCCCAGTCCCCGGAGACCAGTGTGTTTGCACTTCAGGAGGATTAAAACTTTCCCTATAGGAGCTCCTTGCTTATATCACCAAGTCTGGGCTGTGTTTTGGATTTAGTAGAAACTAAGAGAATCTAATGACCTGAGGAGTTGTGCGCTGGTGTTAGGCTACTTTCCATTAATTATAAATTGGATTAGCTACACCGAAGGAGGCCACCCATTTAGCCCAAGTTAAATGAACCAGAGGTTTAAGATGCCAGCGTGCTTGTTCTCCATACCACCATGCTGTGTGTAAATGGGGGCTTTACACTTAAGAAGGAGCATCATGGGTAAGTTATTTTAACCCTTTCTTTTCCCATCCCCATTTCAGCATTTCAGCATTGTAGGTGTCTCCATTGCCTGAGATGGGGCAAGCTTTATCATGGATGGAGAGATGGTACATGGACATTAGTTGGCTTTCACCTTGTAGAGCTGAGTCATTCAGGGTCACAGGTCTCCTTTTTACAACTTATTCTATGGGACAGCAGCACCTTGTGGCCAGGGTGGCTCTGCTGATGAAGGCAGTCTGCTGGTGACCTTGAACGACTCCACACTCTGGATGCCTGATTTCTTGCTTTAACTCTGGATAGAAAACCCATACTTCTGGTTATATCCTGCTTTCACTTTTTTTTTTTTTTTAAATTCACAGTGATGAATCACCAGTGAGTCAGAAGCAAGGGATTCCACCTTTTGTAGAAGCATAGAATCTCCAGGTTAGAAAGCTGGGGGTGGTGGCACATGCCTGTGATTCCAGAACTCAGAAGGCGGAGACAGGAGGCTTGAGAATTTGAAGGTAGTCTGACCTACATATGAGTTGGAGGTCAGCTTGGGCTATATGATGAGAAGTTATCTCAAAAGATCAAAAGAGGAGAAACAAGCCAAATAAACAAGGAGATGTCTGAAAAAGTCAGCTGGCTTACTCTTTCTTCAAAGAAAAATTCCTGAAGGAATTACAAGAATAGAGATTCTAGGTGGGATTCTAGAATGAAAAACACCAAAATAAAAACAGGAATCTGTGTTTTAAAAGTCCCTTTGTAGCCAGGCGGTTGTGGCACACGCCTTTAATCCCAGCACTTGGGAGGCAGAGGCAGGTAAATTTCTGAGTTTGGGGCCAGCCTGGTCTACAGAGTGAGTTCCAGGACAGCCAGGGCTACACAGAGAAACCCTGTCTCGAAAAAAACCAAAAGAAAAAAAAAGTCCCTTTGTGGGCTGGAGAGATGGCTTAGCGGGTAAGAGCACTGACTGCTCTTCCAAAGGTCCTGAGTTCAAATCCCAGCACCACATGGTGGCTCACAATCATCCGTAATGAGATCTGATGCCCTCTCCTGGGGTGTCTAAAGACAGCAACAGTGTACTTACATATAATAAATAAATAAATCTTAAATCTTGAAAGAAAAAAAGTTTTTCTGTGTACCGCAGTAGGTTTAAAAAACCATGGAAATATTTATATGGAAATATTGCAAGTTCAAGAGATAGAATATTCATGGCAGCTGATGAGGGGGTCAGAAGTACAGTGTAAATTTATAGGTGATGGACTCAGAAATCTAATTCCCTTCAAAGCAACGAGTGAATGGGAGATGGTGAGTGTTGCTGTTACAAACCCCTTGTACTTCTCGGCTTGCTCAATGAGTCTTAGAACCTAGAATGGAAACTAGAAAGAACCCCATGGAAATTGAAGCTCTGTCTCTACTAACTGTCCTGAGCTAGGCATTTCCCCAAGCCTGGGCCTCAGTTTACTCATCTGGTTGCAAGATAAACATTCTTTCTTTTTGATACAGGGTCTTGATATGTAACTTTCTAGCTTGCCTGGAACTCTCCGTATAGCCTGTGCTGGCCTCAGATGCAAGGAGATCCTCCAGCCTCTGCTGGAATTAAAGGTGTGTGCTACCAAGCCCAGCACAAGGTAGACTTTATCTTCTTGAGTTACTTATATGTAGTTTTGATGCAAACATGGTATACTCAGAAAGGCTGGGGTTTTGTTTGTTTGTTTGTTTGTTTTCATTTGGGCTTTTTGTTGGTTTTTGTTTTTCTTCCTTCCTTTCTTTTTGAAATCATGTTTTGTAGAACCTAGTATTTTCCTGCTGAGTCTGTTTTCAGTCTTAGGCCACCCCCAGCAGCGAGGATGCTGGGCTTATTCTCCAAGTCAGTGTAGTTACCCAGGAAACTCAAATTATCCCAAGATGATTCTGTTCTATCTCAGCCTGGAAAAGAGATCCAGGGGGGAAAACTAGCCTCCAAAAAGACAAGGTCCAGGGGAGAGGGAGTAGAATAGAATTTTCTGGAATGAAAAATAATTTGGAAGAAAAGGTAGTTCGGTTTGGTCTGGAGAGAGTTAAGTGTCCCACTAGACATGCCTGTTCTGGGCCAGGGTAATTCAATCTGCTGCTTGCCATTTCCAAAGGTGACCATAGAAGGCTCCAGCCACTGGCAGGGATGAAATGTTTTGCTGTTATTGTGCTCACCTTGTTCCTGGGTCATGGCAGGAAGAGTGTGTTTGGTTAATGTTACGCACCAGCATTGGCTGTCAAGACCACGCCTGGCCAGTGGGAAGAAGAGAGAGAGCGAGCCTGCAACAGCAGCTCCACGGCCAGAGAAGACCAAGAGCTCAGGTCACTGACTGGGACCCAGCAGGCAGCAGTCTAGGTAGGAGAGCCTATAGCCAAGAGACAGGTAATAGATTTTCCTTTATTTTACTTCTTGGTTTTGCTGGAGTCAAGGTCAAGGAAGGATGTATGGATCCAGCGCCTCTCAACGAGAAGTTGCACAGACAGACATTAGGAACTCAGAAAAACTCCTGCTTTCAATAGGCAGCTCTCCCTAAGAACTGGGCGTGGTGGCACACGCCTTTTGTCTCAACACTCAAGGGGCAGAAGCAGGTGGATCTCTCTGAGTTCAAAGCCAGACTGGTCTACAAAGTTGAATTCCAGGACAGTCAAGGCTATTACACAGAGAAATCCTGTCTTAGAAAACAAACAACAAACAAAACCAGACTTGGGGTGCTGGAGAGATTGTTCTTCAATTAAGAATCTTTACTGCTTTTGCAGAGGAATTGAGTTTGGTTTCCATCATCCACATCACAAAGTTTAAACCACCTGGAACTCTAGCCCCAGGGTGCTCTGACATCCTCTTTTGGAGACACATACACACACACACACACACACACACACACACAATCTTAAAAAACAAAACAAAACCAAGACTCATTATATTCATTCTACTGAGGACAGTATAGCAAGGAAGAGAGCCTGTAACCAAGAAGATAGACAAATGAGCGATCCTATGGGGTGGGCTTAGTCTAGAATTTGAGCAGGATTCGCCAGAAGGAAAAGGGAGTGGAGAAGCATTCCAGGCAGGAGAGATGGAATTAGCAAAGACAAGAAATGTGCAGAAAACAAGGACAGCAAGTAGGCAGTGTGTCTGAGAGACAGAAAGCAGGGGGAGCTATCCCAAGACCGGAGGGATGTTCCTCTGGCCAGGGACAATTCTTGATCTTGCTGGAGAGTATGTAGGTGAAGCAGGGTCGTGAAGGAAGCTCTGGTCAAATTGTCACAGTCAATGTTTAGCCTGGAAGAAGAGTGGAGGGCCTGTGGGCAGAGGGCGGGAACAGAACTGAGACAAAAGAAAAAGATCTAAAAATGAGGCGGAAGAGTTGGGCCGTGGTTTCCACCGGCCACCACAGAATGCTCCTGATGGCTGTCTGGAGGCAGCACTACAAGCGGAAGCGAGTAGCATTCTTACTTACCTGTTCTGGGTAAGATCCACGCACCACCACCACCCTCACCTTTCCCCATTTTCTCTTGCTCGGTTGGCTAAGGTAGGGCCCACCTGACAGCTTTTCTAAGTCACATGTTATTGTTTGAAGGGGAAATGTCTTCACAAGGTCATGTGTGTTGAATGCCTGGTTTCTGCCAGGTAGCACTGTTTTGAGAGGTTCTGGAACAAAAGGAGTTCGAAGTCCTTGTGAGTACTTAGGAATAATACTTAGGTTGGGCGGTGTTGACATGTGCAAAAATCTCAGCACTTGGGAGGCAGAAACTAGTGAATCTCTGAGCTCAAGACCAGCCTGGTCTATAGAGTGAGTTCTTGGATAGGACAGCCAGGGCTGCACAGAGAAACCCTGTCTCAACAAACAAACAAACAAAAGAGGAGGAGAAGGAGGAGGAGGAGGAGGAGGAGGAGGAGGAGGAGGAGGAGGAGGAGATTCTTAGCCAGGTAGTCGTGGTTCACTCCTTTAATCCCAGCATATGGGGAGGCAGAAGCAGTTGGATCTCCGAGTGTGAGGTCAGTCTGGTCTGCAGGATGAGTTCCAGGACAGCCAGGGCTGCACAAAGAAACCCTGTCTTGAACAAACAAACCAAAACAAAAGAGCAATATTTTTAAAACGTTTTTTAGGAATTGTATATTATTAGAGACTGGCTGTCAAGCCTGTGGGAAAGGTGTGTATATAAAATCGTTCGGCATTGCTTACATGCTGGAAGATGCGCAAAACAGGATACACAGCTCAGGGGTTGGCCATAAAGCAAACATCCAGAGAGCCCTGGAAATCCTCATGTCCCCTCCTGGCATTTCTAACCTGTCTAATCCCCCTGCCCATATAAGAACAGCTATCCTCCAAACGAAAGCACTGATGTTTTTCAAGACCAAAGAGATGGTCCATTGGATAATACTACTTCCTGCCATGCCTAACAGTAGTTCAGTTTCCTATTGTGTAAAGAGAGAACCCACAGTCCTTTGACCTCCACACATGTGTATACTCCCTGCCCCCAGTAAATAAATGTGAAAAAAAAAAAAAAAAACAACAAGGGACTGAAAGAAAAACAAATCTTGTATTCTCCCTTATCCAATTTTAGATATATCCTCCCCCCCCTTCCTAGACTAGTGTGGCACTAGATACCATATTGTGTGTGGTATCTATGTTTTACCTATGTGCATGTGTAGATTCCCGGGAGCTAGGATTACCATCGTGAGCCACCCAACATGGGGTTTGGGAACTGGACTCAGCTATAGAAGAGAGCGCACATTCTAAGCCATGTCTCCAGCCCCTCAATGTAGTACACAGTAGAAAAATTGTAAGTTAAGCTGTGACCATTCATTAATTAATCACCTCCATGTCTTTCTGTAGCTTGTTTTCCACCTTAAGAGAAGCCTGTGTTTTTATATAATCAGGAACAAGTACTTTTGGGACCATTAAAAAAGACAGGCAGAAAGGGGTAAATTGTTGATAAATTGTTGAGTCTGGTAACTTAAAATTGACTTATGTGGGATCTAGGCATCTTTAACTGGCTTAAAATTTTGTTTAGTGAGCCTTCTTTCCGAAGCTACGGCATTTAAATCTGTGGTTAGACCTGCTGGCTCTGGTACCCTCTGATACTTAACTTAAGAAGGAAGTTCTGTGGAGAAAAGATTTGTTTACATGAACGAATATCAGACAGTGAAGAGCAAGCAGTGGGCCATAGGGGAGGATGGCTGGCCAGTAGAACGAGGTGTGAGGAAGTCTTTGGAAAGACCAGAGCATTGACAAGTAGGCAGTAGCCACTGGTTTCTACCATTCCTGAAGGCAGGCAGGGCCTACCCTCCCCAAGTTCATGGTGAGGTTTATGAGGGCCAGTGTGTTTGTGCTGCACTTGACATTTCCACAAATTGCTCTGTAGTTGTTTTTGTTCGTTTTATTCCAGCAGTTGCTCAGGGGATTTTCGGGGAGCCAGATCCTCTAGGCCAGCTTGGAATCTCTCATTAATGGACTTCAAATCAGGAAAAGGAGACATCGAGCCTGCTTTGGTCTCTTTCCTGTTTCCGAGCCAGCTAAACCCCAGGCAGGCATCATAAGAAAAGCAATAATGAGGTTCACACCTCCAGTCTCCAGTGTAGAACTAGCCTGGCCAAGTGTTAAGAGCAGAAGGAAGGTGTGAGCCCAGAGGAACCAGGTCTGAGGAGGAAGCCAATCCTGAGACTGTCGTTCCTCCTGGGTCCTATGTGGGAGGAGGCTCCCCAGCAGTCCCCCCCAGAGCCCGGGGAGTTAATAGCCTCTCAATGACCCAAATGAATTCACAGGTATCTGGGACCCCCTGTGTTTTCACTTCTCGCCAACCCCATGCTTAGCTTGAGGGGAGCTCGACCTGAAGTCTCAGTGAAATTTTTTTTCTATGAAGCTATTAGTTTTACCCCACTTTACAGAAAGAATGTGAAAGCAACCCAAGGAAGACCAGGAGAAGGCTGCCATCAGTGGGGTATAATCGATGCGTACTGCTGTTGTTGTAAACCAAGTTTTTTTTTTTAATTATTTTTATTATTTAAAGGCCATAGTAAAGGCAGTGTTAGTAGAACCAAGCATTCATTGCCTGTCATTTAATATACCCCAGTAGCAGAGTTTTTAAATCAACCGTTGTGTGAAATTAGTTACCATCTTTTTCATACAAGATATCATCAGTCCCCACCCCCCATTTCTCTTAAAATGGATCTAAATCTAAGCATTAAAGATATTTAAAATCAGGGGTCTAGGTCTTATCCTGTACCCTCCAGACTATGGGTCTTTCATCTCGGTCTAAAAAGGAAATAAGATAAATATAATCAGGGTTCTAGTGTGTTATTTGTTTGACAGAGGAGCTGAATTATAACTGGAAACCAGGGGCTGGAGAGATGGCTCAGTGGTTAAGAGCACCGACTGCTCTTCCAGAGGTCCTGAGTTCAATTCCCGGCAACCACATGGTGGCTCACAACCATCTGTAATGAGATCTGACTCACTCTTCTGGGGTGTCTGAAGATAGCTACAGTGTACTTAAATAAAAAAAAAAAAAAAAAAAAAAACTGGAAACCAGAAACCAGCCTGTTCACTAAGTTTGGAAAGACTGTCTTAAAACATAGCCCCAGTGTAGGGTGTGATTGAGGGAGTGTGGAAGATGACAGGTGTTGGCGGGGTAGTGGACTGGAAACCATTACATTAGTTTTTTGTTTTTATTTTATGTTTGCTTAGGGAAGATAGTGGAAACGGAGACAGAAAGATTGTAAGGTCCTAAGGCTGGAAGGGTGGGAGTGAACTGTTTCTGTATATAACAGGATTGCTGCACTAATGAGTCCACAGTAACTCCGATTGCCTGCCCACGGCCAAGTCAGTCAATATTCCAGCATGGGAGGGGGAGGGGCTTAGGAGCCTCCGCCTCTACCTGAGGAGCTGTGGGGGATGGGGTGGGGGTGTGATATAGTTATCCTATCAGTGGTTGAGCACCAAGACGTTCTCTGCACTTGATTAGTTCTGAGTATCTGTGCCTAACCCCTATCCACTGCACAGGAAGCTTCTCCGATGGAGTCTGAGAGCTGCACCAATCTACAGACCTAGCAATAATGTCACAAAATTATGACTGTAGCCAACCAGTTTCTAATTAGATTTAAGAACCATTCTATAGGTGGAAAAGCATGTTGAGTACTGTAAATCTGACCAAAAACCCATATTTGGCAAGCTCACAAGCCCAGAGTTTAAACTAATGCTATTCCTTTGCTAATGAATACTGTCCTCTGAATTTTTATATTTGGTTTTAATTTTAAAAATGCTTTGGAATTTTTCTTAGTTAGCATGCACAGCAATAAGTTTATTGACTTTATTTATTTATTTATTTATTTATTTATTTATTATAAGTACACTGTAGCTGTCTTCAGACACACCAGAAGAGGACATAAGGTCTCATTACAGATGGTTGTGAGTCACCATGTGGTTGCTGAGAATTGAACTTGGGACCTCTGTAAGATCTGTCAGTGCTCTTAACCACTGAGCCATCTCTCCATCCCCTTATTAATACTTTTTAAAAAGTCATTTTAAAATAGATTTGTCTTTATTTGTGTGTCTCTGTAAATGTATGCCATGTGTGTGGGTGCCTACAGAAGATGTTCGATTTTCCAGAATTGGAATTGAAATTATAGACTGTTGTGGGCAACCCAGTATAGAGGCTGGGAACTGAAATGGTGTTCTCTAAAAGAGCAGGATGCTATCTTTAACATTAAGCCATCTCTCCAGCTCTTACTAAAACACAAATGTATGTGTGTGTGCATTCACACACATATGTAACACACACATATACACATATGTCCTAATATACATCTCATACACACATATTTCATACACCACACACAAATGTCATACAATTTGTCACACACACACACACACACACACACACACACATACATATCTGAGTGGTGGTAGCACACACCTTTGATTCTAATACTTAGGAGCCAGAGGCAAACAAATCTCTGTGAGTCTGAGGCCAGCCTGGTCTACAGACAAGTTCTAGGACAGCCAGAGCTATACAGAGAAACCTTGTCTCTAAAAACCAAAAACCAACCAACCGAACAAACAAAAAACCCCAAAACAAATAAACAATCAAAACCTAAAACACATACATACACACACACACATGTTACAAACACGTACACACATAACATATTTTGCTCATACTCATTGCACATACTACACACATGCTACACACACACACACACACACACACACACACAACTTGTATTTTGCTAATACTCTCTATTCACACACACACACAAACACACATAAGTTGTATTTTGCTCATACCCTCTCCACACACACTCACTACACACACACACACACACACACACACACACACAGTAGACCAGGCTGGCCTTGAACTCAAATCCGCCTGCCTCTGCCTCCCAAGTGCTGGGATTACAGGAGTGCGCCACCACGCCCGGCTCCCACCTTCCCTTTCTGAACGTCTAGGATCTGGAGAGATGACTCAGTGGTGAAGTGCACTGGCTGTTCTCCCAGAAGACCCAGGCTTGGTTCCTAGCACCCAGATGGTGGTTCACACCATTTATAACCCCAGTCCCACAGGTTCAGGTTCCCTCTTTTGGCCCATGGGCATCAGGCACATACATAGAGCACAGACAGACATGTAGATAAAATACCCACCGCAAAGCCACATCAATTCCATGCAAGCCAATCGCAAAGGAAAATAACACAACATGGAACGATTGAGGAGATGAGAGTGCTGGGTATTTGCTGGCATTGTGAAATAATAATTATTGCTATTTTTAATGTATACATTATAACATAGACCTTGTATTACCCCAGAACATCTCTGGACCCATCGGGATTCTGATATGAACTGGGAAAGCACAGGTTCAGAGCCAAGAAGGAAGCTCCTGAATGACTGATCAGGACTAGATTGCCAAGGGCATTAAAGCCCTGCAACAAATGGTGGCTCAGAGGCGGCGCCATTTCCCTCTTCTTGATATCACTGGATATGGTGATGATCTGCCTGAAGTCTCAGAGGTCCTCAGTAGCTTAGACAGCTTCTGTCAGATTCTGGAATCTGTCCTATGCCAAAGGAAACTCTGCCTAGATTGCAATGGTGTCCTGAAGTCTCCACATCTGTGCCCAGATATTGCCTGCTGTGTCATCTGTTTTAGTATCCTACCAGCTTCACTGACACCTTCTTCCAGAGGCTTAAGCAGATTCAGCCTCTGGGCTATTGCAAGCAGCAATTAAGCCTTGACTCTTACCCTAGGAGCAGAAGGCTGAACCAAGTGCATTGGCCCGGGTGAATGACCACATGCCCTTCCCTCCAAATCAGGCCACCCAGGCTGTTCACATAGCTTCATTCCTGCTGTTCCCATTCCCAAAGTCTCCATTCTCGTATTCCCGAGTTCAAGACCCGATCTGATAACTAGCTTTGTTGGGTTCTTTTGTGTTTGTTGTAGCTTGGCCTCCCACAGTCGAGATCCCAGACCAGGTTTGTATCCCCATGTGTGCTTATGCCCTGTCTAAAGATGGTGACTGTGTATTGGGGGGAGAGTGTTGTGGTTGCCTTTAAGAGGAACTATCTCTTAGAGCTATAGTTCATGGATGGGGCTTCTATAGAAGAAATGATAACCCAAAGATTCAGGAGGAATCTGAGAATTGTTGGAGATGCTGACATGCAAACACAGTAGGTTCAGTGTATTGTCCCTGTGTCTCTGGGGGTTAGAGAGTTCTATTTGAAAAGCTGGAAGTGAAAGATCACAATGGGATCTTACTCTGGTAGGGTTTTTATTTCCAAGTTTTGGGTAGGGAAGGGGAAAGGTGTGAAGGATTTTTTTCTCAAATTGAACATGCGTAGTTTTTAACACCTATTAAACTATGACCAGAGAAATCTCATTCAACCAGACCTCATTAATCCTGTGACCTTTGCTTGTCATAATTTTGTGAAATTGTGATCAACTATTATGTTGGCCATAGTAACCATCCGTAATGGGCTTGGAGAGAAAGGGACCACTCGCTGAACTTCTTACTTATCATAAAAGAAAGAATGGGAACTGAAAATTTACAAGCATGGGGATGTGGAATGACAGAATGTTGTTTTTCTGATCCTTTATACATGTGCACGGGAAGTAGCTATGGTCTTTGTAGTAGGCTCATTTTAGAGAATCTATGTCATAGTCTCAAAAATAGTTCATGCCTTGGGGGCACATTCCTTATTACTTTTACGTAACATTGTTATAATATAATATTAGGTATTCGTGCTATATAACAAATAACC
The DNA here is from genome assembly GCA_964023405.1 of Apodemus agrarius. Taxonomy (NCBI): domain Eukaryota; kingdom Metazoa; phylum Chordata; class Mammalia; order Rodentia; family Muridae; genus Apodemus; species Apodemus agrarius. The sequence continues at coordinate 161,436,522 of OZ030005.1, read as the reverse complement.
CTAAAGTTCAGAGGATAAAAATCCTATGAATGCCAGCCTTCCTTCTGCTTTCTCGTCTATCCAGAAGAGTAAGCAGCTTTACTCTTCTATCTCTATGTCCTCTTCACCATTTTGGAATATAACCTTTCAACCTGGAAACAAAACTAAACTGCTCCTTTCTTAAGTTGCTTTCTGTCAAATATTTTGTCACAGCAAGAGAAAAAAAATAAAAATAAAACTGGGTACCAGTTTTATATAGTACCAAACTGATCAGCAAGAGTAGAGTCATCACTGTGCTAAGCCTGACCACGTGGCTCATGGGCCTTTTGGCTAGTTAGTTTGTAGACAGAATGTGGGTGAATTTGGAGTTGCAGGTGAATGAAGACTCGGAGTACTGTAAGGAAAACATAATGAAATATTTTGGTGGGCCTCTGGAATACAAAAATGCCCACGGAGATGCAGACAGGTTATTTCAGGACAGAGCAAGGACTCTACCAGAAACTGGGACTACATTCTGGCCAAGAATCTGCAGGGCATGAAAGGTGGCTCAGCAGTTAAGAGCACTGGCTCTTCTTCCAGTGGTCCTGAGTTTATTTCCCAGCAACCACATGGTGGCTCACAACCATCTGTAGTAGGTATCCGATGCCCTCTGGTGTGTCCGAGGAGAACCACAATGTACTCACAATGAATATATAAATCTTTAAAAAAAGAAAAAAGAAAAGAAAAGAAAAAAGGAAGGAAGGAAGGAAGGAAGGAAAAAAATCTGTCTGCGACTGATTTAAAAAAAAAAAAAAAAAAAAAAGGACTAAGCCATTTGGTAATGCAATGTCATGACTGCGACTCACATACAGATCCAGGTTTACTGAGAGAGCCATAAGTGAAGAAAGGACAAATAAATGTGTTCTTAAAGCATAAGGGTGAGTTGAACGTTAAGAACAAAGGAGGTGCAGAGAAAGTGTCTGTGATGGTTAGAGATAAGTGCCTTTAAATAGAAGAGACACTTTGAGACTCTAAGAAGCAGGCCTCGAAGGTAAGAGCCCACCCATGGAGAGCTGCTAAGTGTAATGCAAATTCATTTGGTAGGAGTGTTCCTGAAAAGATAGAGCTTTGACAAAGTCTGCTGGAATGTGGCTGCCTAGGTGAATGATTCCTGGGGTTAATTTTTGAAAGGATACAGAGGCCCAACAGCTGTGACCCACAGGCCCAGGCTACAGCTCAAGCTGAGGGCAGAACTTTGATTCATCCACGTGCTGTTGATTCTGCAAGAATCATGATTCAAGAATGAGGGGCTCATGGAGGCTTGTTCAAGAAAGCTGTTGAAGGCAGACAATGTATGGCTGGGTTGGATTCCCTACATTGAGGCCCTGACAGGTTAGTGCTTAAAGCGGTAAAGATGAAGTCTATGATACGGTAAAGATCCCAGGCTGTTGGGGATGTCAGAAACAGGAGGCGGTCGTTGAAAACTGCAGCTACTGAGGGAACAGGTTCCGAAGAGAGGTTACAGAGCCTGAAGGTGGGACTCTGTTAGAGTCTTTATGATGTCCCTAAGAACTTCCAAAGCTGGATGGACCTGGAGCTATATAATTTACATGGCTCTGTTTCATTGGCCACTCTGAATGGCTGGTTGGCTTTATCTCAGGCAGCCACTACCTCCTACTCCCAGGACCCCCTCCTCCCCAGTTTTCCTGTGTCTGCTAGCTTGCCTGTGGGGACCCAGAAGTCCCACCTATTTCACCCAGTTCATTGGCCACTAGCATCTTTATTGATGGATCAAGAACCAATTGGGGAACAGGACCTTAGCATCAGAACCATCCCTACGTATGTATGTATGTATGCATGTATGTATGTATGTATGTATGTATGTATGTATTTTTGAGTCAGGGTCTCATTATGTACCCCTGGAACCTGTTATATAGACCAGACTGACTTCAAACTCGCAGTGATCCACCTGCCTCTGTAATAGGATTTAAGGTGTGTGTGACCACTACTGGTTCAAAGGTGAACTTGTGCTGGTTAATTTTTGTCAACTTGATTAGATTTAGTCGTACCTACAGCATTAGTGAGGCACATATTTAGGTTTTTCTATGTGGGGGGCATTTTCAAAGACAACTGACCTAGGAGGAGAGACCCGCCCTTAAGTGGGTGGCATCATCCCATGGGCAAGAGGCTCAGAATGAATGGAAAGGGAAAGGAGGAAAGAGAGAGAACGATTCATTCTTCCCTAATTCCTGATTCACACTAGTGTAAGCAACCAGTCTCATGTACTTGCCCACACTATAAGGAACAAAAATTACTTCCTCCAAAAATAATCAGAGTGCAGGGCAGTGACGGCGCACATCTTCAATCCCAGCACTTGGGAGGCAGAGACAGGTGGATTTCTGAGTTTGAGCCTAGCCTGGTCTACAGAGTGAGTTCCAGGACAACTAGGGCTATACAGAGAAACCCTGTCTCGGAAAAAAAAACAAAACAAAACAAACAAACAAACACTCCCCCTCCAAACCAGTGAGCATCAAGAACCTGGGTGTAGCTTAGTGGGATCTCCTGGTCAAGTGTCTCACAAAGCTTTAATTGAGGTGTAGTCTGAAGATATTATCTGGAGGCTCAAACTGGGAGACAGTGTACTTCAGATTTCACCCACATGACCAGTGGCAGGCCTCAAATGTGCTGCTAAATTCATTCATGTGAGCCTCTTCACGGTGCTGCTCATGGCTCCTGGCTTCTTCCAGAGCAGAAGGCCCAACTGAGAGCATCGCACAGAAGTCTGAGTACTGTCACAACTTTGGAAGTGAGTATTCCTCTTTTCTGCCATACTCCATTGTTGAGAAAGGCATCATTAAGTCTGCCTTGGTGATCAACTCATCTCCCTTTCCTCAGGACTCTCCTGTTATTAGGTCAAAAATCTCACCTCTTGGGACCTCCCCTCAGGGCTGGGCAAAGCAGCTTTATTGATTATCCTCAGTCTGGTATATCCTCAAAGAGGGGTCCATAAGGATGTCAGAGGTGTGGCTGCTGGAGGTCACTTACCCTAATCACATCTCAATCTTCAGTTCTCTTCATTTGTTTGTTTCTTCATTTGAGAAAGGGTTTCTCTGTGTAGCTGTAGCCCCGAATGTCCTGGAACTAGCTATGTAGACCAGTTTGGCCTAGAACTCACAAAGATCTATCTGCTTCTGCCCTCCTGGAATTACAGTGTACAGTATCAAGTCCAGCTTTATTTATATTTTTCTTCATTCTTATAAAACAAAACCTGGGGGTAGAGCACTGGCTGCTCTTCCAGAAGACCTGGGCTCAGTTCCCAGCATTCACATGGGGGTTCATAACTGTCTGTAACTCCAATATCTGACACCCTTACGTAGACTTACATGCAGACAAAACATCAGTGCACATAAAACATGAATAAATAATTTTTTAAAAGATTTATTTATTTATTTTATGTATATGAGTCCACTGTAGCTGTACAGATGGTTGTGAGTCATCATGTGGTTGCTGGGAATTGAACTCAGGACCTCTGAAAGAGCAGCAACCAGTGCTCTTAACTGCTGAGCCATCTCTCCAGCCCCAATAAAATTATTTAAAAAAACAGATACTTCAGTTTTATTTTAATACACAAATACACATGTGTATTAGAGAAATATATGGAAAGAGATACTAATGGACTTTACTATATACATATATTTTCCAAGTTTGTCTTGGCCGTAATAAAAAAAAAAATCTCCTCACAAAGGAAAGCTTAGGACCACTGCTGAATTCCAACAAATGTTAAGGGAAGCCGGGCTCGGTGGCGCACGCCTGTAATCCCAGCACTTGGGAGGCAGAGGCAGGTGGATTTCTGAGTTGGAGGCCAGCCTGGTCTACAGAGTGAGTTCTAGGACAGCCAGGGCTATACAGAGAAACCCTGTCTCAGAAAAACAAAAACAAAAACAAAAAACAAAACAAATAAAAAAAATGTTAAGGGAAGATCTCCTAGCAGCCCTTAATTTGCTCTACAAAATAGAAAGAGAAAGAACACTGCTAAATTCATTCTAAAAAGCTGGTACTGTCTTAGTACCAGAACCAAGTAAAGAACAACAAAAACTACAGACCAATTTCTCTGATGGACATAGATGCAGCAATTCTCAGCCAAACACTTGCAACCCTAATTCCGGGAGACAATAAGGACATCGTACATCACAATCAAGTGAGCTCCATCCCAGAGATGGAAGATCAGTTCAACATCTGTAGATCAATGCAGTACACCATATAAGCAAGCTAAGGGACAATGAACTCTAAAAGAAAAAAAAGCAGGAAAAGTATTTCATTTATGAAAGAATTCTTGGCCAGATTTATAAGTTGTTTCTCTTTTGAAAAAACAAAACAAAACAAAACAAAACAAAACAAAACAAAACAAAAAACAAGATTACTGTTGTTGACTCTAAATGCAGCATTACTACACTTCATTATATACTTCTTGGACTCCATAGAAAGGTAAAGAAAATATCAGGGGGTAATGCCTGAAGACCTTTGCCTACTTCTGTTTTATCTTTAACGCTCAGAGTTTGATATTACACTGCTTGCGTCATAACACACCATTGAAGCTTGCTTCTTCCTGTTGCTATTATGAGCACTTCCCATCTTGGTACAACTTGTCTATTGTTATGTTTTATTTATTCACAAATTCAAGAAACAATTATTTATGAAAGAACTAGAACCAGTTTCTATATGCGTTTCTTCTACTAAAAGGAGGCAAAACAGCTTCATAACCAGAGAAACCCAGAATGTAATCACAGAAGCCATGTCCTGAACTCTGGTGGTTTAAAGGTGAATCCTAAAGGCTAGGATAGGGACATAAAGGCTGAAATTTAGGTGAGGAATTAATGGTTCTTTTTTTTTTTTTCCTCCAATGAATAAATCAGAAGCAGGCAAGCATAAAAGAGAGACCAGCTCAGAGACAGTTTTAGTGGTGCAGGTGGGAGATCACTGATCTGGGCAAGGAGGTAACCGAGGAAGTTGAAGAGGGGACTTAAGATTCATGTTGGAATATGATTTTTTTTTTTAACTTGGTGATGATTTGGATATGGGGTTCAGGAGAGAAGGGAAACTCAAAAGTGAGTTTTGAATAGTGTCTTGGGTGGGAATAGTGGTACCATTTATTAGAGTATGAAAAGTGGAAGGGTTTGGGCCATGTATTATAAATGACCATAGTTGGCACACCCGTGTGATTTTTTTTTCTGCACTGCTGAAGTTGGACTGAGGATGCTAGCCTTAGGCGTCACTCCCAGGTCACATCTGAAGGTTGTGTGTGACTAGAGAAAACAGCCAATGGTGCTGTGGGCATTTCTAGGGCATGGCTATCATCAGGTTGGTCTAAGGATGTAAGCTCAGAGACAGAGAGGTAAAGAAGTGGGGTAGTTGGTCAGAGACAAGATGGTGAGTCCACAGTAATCTGGCAGAGAAAGTAAGCTGGAAAAGTTGGAGGGTGTGCTCTGATTCGTTGGGTACCCACAGCTCAAGGTACACAGCAAGAGCTAAGTGCACATTTGTGATTCAGTTAGGTAATTGTTGGGATCTGGTCAAGTCTAAGAAACCAAGGGCTGTCGCCTCTCCCTAGTACTGTCTTAGTTTACATTTTATTGCTATAAAGAGACACCATGGCCACTGCAACTTGTATAAAGGCAAACATTTAATTGGGGCTGGATGACAGTTTTCGAAGTTCAGTCACATCACCACAGTGGGAAGTATGGCCGCATGCAGACAGACTTGGTGTTAGAAGAGCAAAGAGTTCTATCCTAAGGCAACCAGGAGGAGACTGAAATCCCACACTGGGAGGAGCTTAAGCATAGGAGACCTCAAAGCCCACCCCACAGTGGCACACTTCCCTCAAGGCCACATCTCCTAATAGTCCCATTCTCTATGGGCTAAGCATTCAAACACACGCGTCTATGGGGGCCAACCCTATTCAAACCACCACATATTGTTTCTTGATTTGAGCAGTCTTTTTTTTTTTTCCTCCCCCTTCTCCCATGTCTATGAGGCTCATGCTGCTCTCTTCAAAACAATTTGTTTTATTTATATGCCCCCTCCCTCTCGTGTGTGTGTGTGTGTGTGTGTGTGTGTGTGTGTGTTTGTGTGTGTGTGTGAGCATTTAAACATGGATGACAGAGATATTTGATCCCCTGAGGCTAAAATGGCCCACAGGTGGCTGTGAGCTGCCTGATGTGGGTGTGGGTGCCGGGAACCAAATGCAGACATGTTCCTGACCCCTGCCACTGAGCCATCTCTCCAACCCTTGATCCCCCTGTGCTAGCCCACCAAGGATTACAGGTATAGATTACAGGTATGCCCCACTCCCTTGAGTCATCTTTCTCAGTGTCTCTACCCTATTTTCTCCACTTTCTTCCTCCCGGGAGTCAGAACTTACGAGCCTCTCTGCTTCCAGGCGCTGGTGGAAAATACACAGGGTAGTTACGGATGACAAATGCTGGAGTCTCACTAGGCTCTCGGGAAGCTGGATGGATTGTGGGTTGATCTAGACATTGCATTCATTAGGTTTATTCGCTTATTTTTCCGTCTATTTAACAAAAGCTTGCTGAGCACCTACTATGTGCCTCTGCTCGGGTTCGTGGGGTTATCAGATAGCGAGATGAATGCATGAGAAGTTTTGCTCATTAAGCTGCTACAAATAGCGCCAGAGTCTCTGGACATGAACTTTTTTTGGCTCTCTGCCCTCCATACACAGTTATATTGAGATAAAAGGAAAGGAAAACCTTTATTCTTTTGCCTGCTGTGTTGTTTTAAAATTTTATAAAAATGTACAATGCTCCGAAGAGGCCCAGGCAGAAATAAATCTTTCTGTGGTGTCTAAAAATGGACAGCCTCATCTCTCTAGAAGCTGCTGGGTGTCAGCAGCCATGCCCCACAAAGGCGGCAGCTATAGTCTCCCTCTTATCGTTTTTAAGGTCACTGCACGTTATTTTGTTGGTTTGGTTATGCTTGCCACCAAACCTTCAGAATCTGTGTATTCATCTCATGGCTTCCCATGAGAGACGGGGAATTTTGGTCAACGGTGTGATCCATTTATTTTACTTCCCCCTCAGTGTCCTTGCCACTCCAGGCAATGTGTGAAGTCAAGTTGAGGCAGCAGGCTTGCAGGTGGTAATGGTATTAGTCTTTTCCTCTTCAGCTTCCAGCAGGCTGGAAGGTCCAGTTTCATGGGTGTTAACGAACAGCGGTACATGGGCGGCATAGTGGAGGCTCAACCAGTTCTTCTTTGATTAATGGATTCTTAGAAACCCCATTAAAGCAGAGATTGTATTTCAGCACCTGCTGTAGACCTCCTACCTAGTAGGTATCCAATGATGATGTATGTTGGATGAATGCATGAACAAATATTTCTGGAGAGGGCTGAGCTTTGCAAATCCTTCTAGAGTCGACTCCTTTGATTTCTCTACAGAGAAACAATAATCTCTCCCTTCCCCACTTACACGCAACACAGCACAGTGTGTGTGTGTGGTTTTCTTACTCACCACACAGGTCTCTAGCATAGCTCATTTAGGTGTCCCATAACCCACTTCAGTGCCAACACTGAATCTACTTGGAGACAGTGATAGATTATCACAAAACAGATTCCTGTACGTCAGATATCTCTTGCAATGGTAAGTTGCTTTCTTATACCTTTAGACCAACTTACTTTTAATTAGGGTTTTTACTGTCCTTCTTTGGGCTTGATTAATTGCTAGGGTGGCTTGCAGGACTAAGGAAAACACTTACATGTACTAGCTTTATATGTATAATATATCTATAAAAATAAAGCTACAACCCTCCTCACAAAAGATCTGTAGGAAGACATAAAGCTTCCGTGCCTTCTAAGGGTGCTGTCACTCAGGACGTCCAGAAGTTCAGTCATCCACTTGAATCCTATAGTTGAGGATCAAAGTTTTTAAGAACCTGATTCCATACCCTTGTCCTCTCCCTAGAGGTCAGTGGCTAGTGCTGAAAGCTGAGCACAGACAACATGAGCAACGCGTTGTTGGACCCTGTGAGAAGTACAACAATTGACCATCAAACACCCTTCCCTTTCCCGGGGTATTTGACATCTTTGGCAAAGCTCTTGGGTGCAGACTCCAGAGAAACGGCTTCAGATTAAGTCAGGTCAAACGATAGACTTCTGATGAATGTTCTGGTTTATAGAACAATCTCTTCACGTCATCAAACGTTTGCTTCAGGAAGAGGAGGGACATGCAAGCATTAGGTTGGTTCTTTTACCTTGTCTATGCCAGGGAAGGCATGATAAATATTTATTGACTGTATTGACATCCACTGCAGTGTTTGCAAAAAAAACGGTGCCCTGGAACTGTGGCCAGGGAGAGCTGTGTTTAGAAGCCAGTCGTGTTGGCCACACCTGCAAGCCATGAAGATGGGACCCGAGGCTCTTCAGTTGTGCTTAATATGTATTTACCTTAGATGTGTGTCTTCTTTATATCCGGTTCTTACTCATAAAAGCTTTTCTTTACCTCTCAAGACACTTTGATGGCATGGTCCAATGGAGCATAGCAGTTTATGAAGTCTGCCTTGTAGAATATTGTATAATATTTCCATTACTCTCTAAACTTGTCTTTACTTGGGGGTATTGGGCATGAGGACAATCACAATCTTTCCCGCTCTTGGGTGGGAAAGAACATTCTAAATGAACAGCTGTGCTTTGTCCCAGATGTCGTTGGGTATTCTTGAAGAAGAAAAGAAAATGAGTGTAGGTCTCTAGAATATACACGAGGCTCTGGGTAACAGCTGTTACTTTTGTTACTATCAATAGTTAAAAGTACTCAGTGATGCGGGGTGTGGTGGCCTTTGATCCCAGCACTGGGGAGGCAGGAGCAAGTGAGCTCTGTGAGTTCGAGGACAGCTTGATCTCCATAGTAGGCTCTTGAACAGTCAGATAGGCACTGCATTATAAACAGAAAGTATTCACTGATAAATTTTAATCCCAATATAGGAATTGTGACCATAATCTGGAAAGGAAAGGTCATTCCATTTGACTAGTTCTGCCCCTTGTAGAAGGCAGAAGGATGATTCAAAGATGATTCCACAGGTTTTGCTCTTTGGTTGGAAAAATATCTAAGGAGTGAGTTTTCTGGCAATATCACAATGGGATACACACTGAAGTATCTCTAAGGAGGTGATTTGAGAGAAAGTGTCTCAAAAAAACCGAGAGAGAGAGAGAGAGAGAGAGAGAGAGAGAGAGAGAGAGAGAAAGAGAGAGAGAGAGAGAATTAGAACATGTTTGCATGTTGTCAGGTTTCATTATTTAAATTCAAGATAGGTGATTTGTTTGATATTGATGACAGGAGTGTGAAATTCACCAGATGGCTTCTTTCATTTTTCAGATAGATTTTTTCCAGTTTTTTTTTTTTTTTCTTTTTAAACAGGGTTTCTCTGCGTAGCCCTGGCTATCCTCTGTAGATCAGGATATCCTCTAACTCCCAGAGATCCACCTGCCTTCTGCCTCCTCAGTACTGAGATTAAAGATGTGCACCACCACTACCCAGCTATTATTATTGTTGTTGTTGTTATTGTGATGGTGTTTTAAAAAATCTAATCAAGGGTCTTACATATTCCAGGCAGGTTTTTATCACTGAGCTATACACCCTAGACTCCAGATCATTTCTTAATTAAGTATTCTAGTGAAGGAAAGGTATCATTAATCAACCGAGCAATGTCAAGTCTAGGTATATTAATAACTAGAACATCAGCAAGGAGGATCATGGGAATCTGGAGGTAGAGAGCCCTACGTGTTCATTGTAGCCAGTTTATTTCCCAATTTGAGGATTGCTAATGTGGCAACATGAAGTTGACTTAAGCTCTCTGCTCTCTCTTCACTCACCACTGAGCAAATGGGCCAAAGGTGAATACCCAGCAGGCCGTGGAAGAAAGGAGGACAGGGGTTATTCATGTCTTGGAAGCCACTGTTTGAACCATAAGAAGCGAATGGTGGTTATTATTCAGAAGTGCCTTATCCTTCTCTCTCTTATGCTGTTGGCTTTTAAGGTTCTGGATCAGCATTTCTCACCCTTTGGGTCATGACCCCCTTTGAGGGGTAGAGGTTGAATCACCCTTTCACAGGGTTTGCATATCAGATATTCTGCACATCAGACAGTATGATTCAAAACAGTAGTACAATTACAGTTATCAAGTAGCAGCAAAAATAATTTTATGGTTGGGATCACCACAACACAAGGAAGTGTATTAAAGGGTCGCAGTACTAGGACGGTTGAGGACCACTGTTCTAGATGTATTTTGTTACATTGTTCTTGATAATGCAGGCAACTAAGGTGCCATTGCCTTCAAGAATGTGCGTGGATAATCCCAGGTATGGAGAAAGCCAAAACAGAAGGCTTGCAAGTTCAAGGTTGGCTAGGGCAATTTCGTAAGGGTTTTGTCTCAACATAAAGAAAAAAATGAGAAGAGCTGGGGACAGTTCTCTTGTAGAAATTTTACTTAGCACCTACCTGCAATTGAGGCCTCAGAGTCAATCCCTTATGTAGAAATAAAACAAAACAAAACAAAACAAAACAAAAAAAAAAACAAAAACGAGAGAGAGAGAGAGAGAGAGAGAGAGAGAGAGAGAGAGAGAGAGAATGTTCATATGGAACTTTGCAAATATTTTCTGAGGAAGCAGTTGCAGGGATACTGATAGTCCAGGTGACCAGGACTAGCTCTCACTGCAAAGGAATTCCATGGTGCTTTGTTCAACCCAGTGGTGTTAGAAATGAATCCAGTGGTGTGCTGTTTGGCCCAGGGTGTTGGGAGGGCCAGGGTGGCTCCTTTTCCTGATGCATTCACAATACATTATTACCTGCCTTGGAGGATAATTCTATTGAACTTCTCTTAAACCTGTAGGTTTTCCAGTTTCACAGCCTCTTGGAGATCAGCTCTGGAGGATTTGACTGGAAACACATTCCCTGTGCCTTCTGTGCTAGATACTGACATTTTGGTATTTCCTGCTGGACCGCTCCTTGGGTGGAGTTCCCTTTGGAAGCATCAGGGTTTTCCTGTTTGTGCAGTTGATTTTCAAAACCTTAAATAAACTCTGTTGTTATGTGTCCAGAACAGTAACAACCATAATAATTCTTTATTAAGCACCTACTAGGAGCCTGCCATTGTCCTAGGGGCTAGTGTAGTGACTTCCATAGCCTCTGCTCTCAAAGGGCCCTCAGTCTGGTCCTGGACTGAGATTAGTAAACAGGCATTTGACTTCCACGTGGTAAGTGCCATGCAGGACAAAGTACAGAGCAGGTGATGGGAGGGAGGGCAAATGCAACCTCAGAAGTGTCAGGGCTTGAGGACTGGTACAGTGTGGGAGACACGTGTGAGAACGTGAGACAGCTCGATAGCATGCCAAATATAAGAATGTGATTTTGGGAGCAACTTTTCTCAATGACCAGCAAGTAGGAGATTCTGGTTAATTTTCAAGACCGCCTCCTCCCTTTTCCCCCACAAGCCATTTGGCAAGGGCTTAAGCATCTGTACACCTTCCATTATCATTGTGAGTGCAAAATAACGCACTGTAAGGTGAACCCAAAGGGAGCAGAGCCACACACCACCTCTGAAGGAGGGCCATATCTGGTGGAGAGGCAAGCAGAAATGGAACCAGGTAGGAAAAGCGAGGTGCTTCCTGGATCTCAAGTTAGGATCTTCATTCTTTCATTTGAAATGCATTTGCACATGTCAAGTAGAAAATAGGTTTTTACAGACGACGAAACAACATCCCAGTGCCAACTTCATACGAATGGCTTGTGTTTTATTTCATCTTTTTCTGGACTCTCAAGACTAACTTCTTGCCAGAATAAAAACTAGAAAAATAGGACTTTTTTGAAAAGGCTTTGTATGTTTATCTAGCTGGGGTTTCTTTCTTTCTTTCTTTCTTTCTTTTTTTCTTTCTTTCTTTCTTTCTTTCTTTCTTTCTTTCTTTCTTCCTTCCTTCCTTCCTTCCTTCCTTCCTTCCTATATGATTTATTTATTTATTTATTTATTTATAAGATTTATTTATTTTATATTATGTGAATACACTGTTGCTGTTTTCAAACACACCAGAAGAGGGCATCAGATCCCATTACGGATGTTTGTGAGCTACCATGTGTTTGCTGGGATTTGAACTCAGGACCTTCAGAAGAGCAGTCAGTCCTCTTAACTGCTGAGCCATCTCTCCAGCCCTAGCTGGGGTTTCTTATAATTATTCTTGGATATAGTGTGTGTGTGTGTGTGTGTGTGTGTGTGTGTGTGTGTGTGTGTGGTGTGTCTGTATGTATGCACACACACATATATGTAGGTACACATGTATGTGTTTGCTTGTGGGTGTGGAGACCAGAGGTTAATATCACCCTTAGGCATACTTCAGCGGCCAGCTACCTTGTTTACTAAGACATGGAATTCATCAATGATTCTAGACTGGCCAGCCTTTGAGCCCTAAGGATCTTACCAGTTTTGTCTCCCCAGTGCTGTGATCACTAGTGTGCCCCACCATATCTGACTTTTTATATGGGTGCGGAGGGATGGAATTCAGGTCTTCAGGTTTTCATGGCATGCATTTTCTGGATTGGGCTACTCCCCTAGCCCCATGGGTTTATTTTCAATTTCTGACCAGGTAACAAAATGCAATGTTGCTCATTTCCAAAAATCACTTTATTGCCAGGTGTGGTGGTGTCCACCTGTGGTTCTGAACTTCGGAGGCTAAGATAAAGAGACTTACTACAAGTTTGAGGCCAGCAAGGGTAACAGTATGAAACCCTGTCTCCCCCAAAAATCACTTTATTAAGTTGTAATTTATATAATACACTATACATATGGGAAGCATACAGGTCTATGAATTTCAACACTTGTATAGTGCAACTGCCTCTGGAGTAGAGGCTTAAATGCTATCATCTCACCACTGCTCTCTTATGCCTCCTTAGCAGCTGCCTCAGCCCTGGCTGTAAAGACCTACTGACCTGCTTTCTGCCTCTATAGATTAATTTCCCCTGATCTACAAGCTCTACAATATGGACTTACCTCATGTGTAGATTATTGTGTCTGTTTTTTTTTTCTTCTTCTTCTTTCTCCCTCAGAATAATAATGTATTTGAGATCATTCTTGTTCTAGTTTGCTTTTCTGTTGCTATGATAAAACACTCAACCAAAAGTAACTGGGGGGGGGAGAAGGGGGGGGAGAGAGGATTTATTTCAGCTGTACTTCCAGCTCGTAGTCCAATGTTGAGGAGAGTCAGTCCAGGGAATTGAAGCAAAACCGTGGAGGAGTGCTGCTTGCTGTTGCACTCACTGGCTCATACTAAGCTAGATTTCTTTCACAGGCCGATCCTCCTGCCTAGGAATAGTGCTGCCCACAGTGGGCTTAACCCTCCGGCGGTCAATCATCAGTCAAGACAAACTCTCATGGACAATTCCTCAGTTCAGATTTCATCTTCCCAGGTAACTCTAGATTGTGTCAAGCTGACAACAAAAACTAACTAGTATGATCTTTTTGTCTGTATTTTTTTAATTTTTATTTTTTTATTTAAACCAGTGATTTTTTTTTTCCTCAAGTAGCAAATAATTGCTCGGGAAGATAAGCAGTTGAAGGAGATCCCTCTGCCTCAAGAATTCTACCATGTTGCCCAGAGAAAGGGAGGCCTGGGAATTATATCAGGTTAGTACAGATGTAATTTAAAGAAAGAAGAGCACGCGTATTCATCTCTGAGTCCCGGGAGCCTGGGCAGACAGGAAGACGGAGCTGCTCTGACGGATAGGATGCATTACAGAGGATGACAGCACTATTTGCTCAGTTCTGGTATGAGCTCAGCAAAATGTGACAGTTCTGAGAAATAAAAATATATATCGCTCTATTTATATGTGTGTTTGTCTCGGGAGACTTGGCAGGGAGTGGTGGGAAGGGTTTCCTGAAGATAGGGTGGGCAGAACGAACTGGGCAAAGTGAAGCCTGTCCTAGGCCTGTTGATGCCTAGTGATAAACACCCACGACAGGAACTAATATTGATTGAACGCTTGAGAACCATGTCAGGGCCCTGGCTCAGCTCCTTACACGCACAGTTTAATTCCACATGAATTCCCGTGCTGTGTAGCGATCGGCTCTTTTGCATAACCTTGCATCCTTTTGCAATCTTCCTGCATGCCTCAGTTACCTGCTCCTGAGCTCCCTGCAGCCTGCATAGGTCTCTGACAGAACAACAGAACTATGGAAGCGTTCTGCATCTTAGCTGGGGCAGGAAAAAAAATGTTCAGGACTTTACCTGCTACAAATGGATACAGGGAAGCAAATACTCCCAGCTCTCTCCCACGTGACTCAAGCTATCTTCTGCAACCCTCTCTAGGAGACTTTGTTTGAGTCTCAACCTTGAATGACCCCCTTTCCCTTTCTAGTCCCTCTCCCCAGCTTTTTACCCAGCATTCCTCGGGGATATGTCCTGCCCTTATGACTCGCCTGCCCGTGTGCTTTCCTTCCAGTTTGCTTTTGGATAAGACCCTGTTAGCAGACTGCCTTTTACAGCCGAGGAGAACGAACACACACACACACACACACACACACACACACACACACACACACATCCCTATCTAACTTATCCATCATCTGGATTCCTTTCTTAGATTGACTCTGTGACCTTTCCCCCCACAGCCAAGGTCACGTGGCCTGTCTTATTTTCTCAGAGTCATCCATGTGATACATATCACATAACCTGTGATACATTGTATCATACGCACAGTACCGAGTTTGAAATGATTCAGGATGTCCCAGTTAACAGTAATCCTCCCCAAACCAGATGGCTGGCTCCAGCATGTGAAGGGCCGTGCCTGCTCTGTCCTTAGCTGGACCTCCAGCACCCTGCCTTGGCTTCCTAAACATAGTAATTGCTCAGTCAATATTTACCAGAATAAGAGACTGGCGGTTCCTTCTGTTCACGCACAGGTGCGCACTCACCTGCTGGGTAGTTTTGAGCCACTGTAAGAACTGTGCCAGGAGTGCATAAAATAAAGTCCCCATGAGCGACATAAGCCTGTCACCCACTGCCATCCTTCAGGGTGTATAGAGAAGAACCTTATTCAGGTCAAGATGACAGAATTGCTCCAGGGGACCGAAGTTTAGTGCCAACCGTAGAATTGAATCTAGAAGCAGGAGAAAATTGGGAGAAATGTGAACCTTTGAATAACATTCTGAATTCACTCACACGCCGAGCAAGTCTTCAATCTCACTACTTTCCTACAGAAGTGCACTTTACCCTCATGTCCTCACTGGGAGTTGTTAAGTATCGATACTGCCTTCCTGCCACGGAAATTTGCCACCTATATAACATTTTCAAGCTGTGTCAGAGGAGTCTGCGGAGAAGGGTCCTGCCAGTGTGTTTGAGATTATTGAAATGCACGCCGAGGACCGAGAGGCTTCCCAGGCACACGCTCCCCACAGCTGGATATTTTGGCTCTGATCAACGTGAATGAATCTTCCCACCTGACAGTTGCATACATAAGTCAAGAAGTGTGTGTTAAGAGTCACTGGCTTTCTGCTGCTGTTCAGTGCTGTCTCTGGCAATCCTTCATCTGCCAGGATGCAGGGCCTGAAGGGTCTTGGCACATGGAAGCGTTGGTGCTTAGCAGCAAAGTAAATATTGGCCTGCTGTATGGGCGAGGTGGGTCTCTGTAAGTCGTGACATCCTCAGGGGAAGTTTGTGTCTGGCTCCAACACTTTTTATTTTACTTTTGTTTATCGACCGCCTGATAAGAAATCGGTGGCTTCACGTCTTCTGAGACAAAGCAAACGACCTTTGTAAATATGAAACTTGGAAGGATTAGAAGGTTAGTGGCCTGGCTAGTTTTATGTCACATGACACAAGCTAGCCTCCTTTGGGAAGAAGGACTCCTCGACTGGCAAAATGCCTCTGTTAAGGTTTGCCTGTAGGCAAGTCTGTAGGGCATGTTTTTACTTGGTGATTGATGTGGTGCCATCCATGGGCGGCTGGTCCTGGGGTCTATCACAAAGCAGGCTGATTCGAGGCAGCGGGAGGCACCCATCTTTAATCCCAGGACTCGGGAGGCAGAAGCAGGCTGATCTCTGAGTTTGGGGCCAGCCAGGTTAACAGAGGAAGCTCCAGGACAGCCAGGACTACACAGAAAAACTCTTTCTTGGAGGGGGGGAGGGAAAGAGGAGGAGGGAGGGAGTAGGGGAAGGGAAGGGGGAGGGGGAGGGAAGGGGGTAAGGGAGAGGGGGAGGGAGAGCAAATAAAGTAAGCAAGCAGCCTGAGCAGGACATGGGGAGCAAACAGCCCGTGCAGCGTTTCTCCATGGTCTCGCCTACCTCTAGGTTTTTGCCTTGAGTTCCTTCCCTGACTTGTTATCATTACAAACTACAAGCTATAAGATGACACAGACCTTTTCCTCCAAAGCTGCTTTTGGTCATGGTATTTATCACGATAATAGAAACCTAACTAAGCCACTTAGTAAATGGCATGTGTATAATCTTGCTGTTGAAAGGGATGTGTGTGTTCCCACAAATCCTTATTATTGGGTCAGGTGACTGAGCTTATCCTTTCCTTTTTTATTTTTTTATTTTATTTTAAAAAGATTTATTTATTTTATACATATGAGTACACCACCATTGCTCTCTTCAGACACACCAGAAGAGGGCACCAGGCCCCATTACAGATGGTTGCGAGTTACCATGTGGTTGCTGGGAACTGAACTCAAGACCTTTGGAAGAACAGTCGGTGCTCTTAACTGCTGAGCCATCTCTCCAAGCCAAGCTTACCCTTTCTGATTTTGTTTTCTCCGTATTCTTGTTCATCAACATTTGCTTGGAGATGTCAATCAAACCAGTGCATGAGTAGCTCTTAGAGCCTAAATAAGAATGTGTTGCAGTCATTCACTTGTGATGGGAATGTCTTCTGGCCTTTCATCCCTTTTATGAAAGGCAAGGCATCTTTACCAACTCCTGTTCTCCTAGGATGAGTCTTTTTTTTTTCTACATACATTTGAGTGCTCACATATATTTAACAAGCCATGATTGGGTTCTGTAGGGAGTCCCTGCTCGTTCCCTGTATCCACGTTGAAGCCAACAGAGTCAACAGTTCACATCAACCCACTTACCCACATGTTCTTGTAGTCACCTCCCCAAGCCTCTCAGGCAGGAAGGCTTTGTCAGAATGGTCCCAAGGGAGAAAAGGTGAAGGCTCATGCTCAACACGATGCAGCCAAACTTAAGTCCCCACTGAAAGAGCCCATTCATTCCAAGAGCCCTGTCTTCTGTTGCCTGCAGTCACCATTTCCTCCGGGTATCCACTAGCTAGTAGATGCAGTCTCCTCCTCTCTGGATTCCTCGGCACAGTTTACAATTTCAGTCCCCTCAACCCATCTTCATTAGCTCATTTCAGTGAAGTTTTAGTTTCTGTTCACCAAGGTATTTCTTGAGACCAATCCCTCTTAGAAGGCGAGGGCCCGCTGGGTGGTGGTGGTGGTGGTGCACACCTTTAATCCTCGGCACTTGGGAGGCAGAAGGAGGCAGGTCTCTGAGTTAAGGACAGCCTGGTCTAGAGGGTGAGTTCCAGGACGGCCAGGGCAATGTAAAAACTTGTCTCAACAACAACGAAAAGAAAGCAAGGGAATGACTTGCTTTTACTTTATCCTTACTAGAGACTAGAGCAAAACTTAAGGGCAGAGTTTGTCCTTTATATGCCTTTTTAAAAATCAACCTTTTTCTGTGTTTTATAGCTCTAGGTGGTCTGGTACTTGTTATACAGCCCAGAATTGTCCCAAACTCAAAGCAACCAATCTTCTTCTGAGTATCGGAATAATATAGGTACATCTCCAGCTTGCATTTTCTTTTCTTTTCTTTTTTTGGTTTTTCGAGACAGGGTTTCTCTGTGTAGCCCAGGCTGCCCTGGAACTCACTCTGAAGACCAGGCTGGCCTCGAACTCAGAATTCCACCTGCCTCTGCCTCCCAGGTGCTGGGATTAAAGGCGTGTGCCACCACTGCCCGGCTCTTGCATTTTCTTGTTTAAAGTTCTTCCACATCATTTTGGCTTCTGCCTTGCTCAGCAACCATTAACCATTTTCTCCTGGCTTCAATGCTCTGCTCAGCTATGGCGGTCCTCTTTCTCTCAAGCCCACAGAGTGTGTGTGTGTGTGTGTGTGTGTGTGTGTGTGTGTATAGTCTTATGATTCAGCTGTCTCTTCAGGCTGTCTCTCAGAGCTGTGCTACTAGGTCATTTATGAGGGTGGGAGGTGGGATACCATCTTTCTTTAAAGATCAAGGTCAGTGCAGCTACTTTTGTAGGTTCATTCACAGTCTCTCCTATCTATCAGACTCAGCACTGATTTCACTTGTTCAGGTTACTTTACTGGGTTCTCCAGCATAGAAATAGAAACAATCCATTCTCCTCCTCCTCTTCTTCCTCTGCTTCCTCTTCCTCCTCCTTTCTTCTCTTCCTTCTCCTCTTTTTCCTTTCTTATCCTTCTTCTTCTTCATAGACCTTGCAAGTGTGGGCCACCATACCCAGAGAGGCTTGTGAGTCTTTATTAGTCTTCTGTTCTAGTGAGCAATGGCTTACAGATGGACGCACAGTCATGACTGTGGTCCCAGAGGCCATCTTTCCTCCTACCTCCCGTGTAGCAGTTGTGTGATTCGGTAGTGTGTCCAGGTCCTAGAGGGGCTGTGTCACATAATTTCTCCAGTGTTGGCATGAGTTCTGGTTCTGAAAAAGAGAGAAGGGTGTTTACACTCTGCAAGTACAATCTCAAGAATGCTTGTCTCGGACCCCTTAGCTCTAGCTAAGCCCCAGCTCCCTGGCATTCCAAGTACCTCCTTTATTTCAGGAACAGGCTGCTTCTTGCCTTAGAAATCAGTCTTGGAAGACCTGTGTGAAACTAGGCTCGGCATACCAAGAAGGCCGACTTTGAGAAGGCATTTGATTCTTGCCCCAGGTACTGCTGCCTGTACCTCAGACACCCTTGCTCCAGAAGGAGGGGACAGTTCTCCAGGACAAGGCTCAGCTGCTCAGCCCAAATGTGGAGGAGGAGAGCAGGAGAGGCTGCTCACCAGCCACCTGCTAAGTCAGTCCGCTGAAAATGTGTGGGTGAGAAAGCAGTTCAGAGGACACAGTGGTTCCGTTCTTAATCGACACCTAAGAAAGCGCTCTCACTGATCCGCACTTACAGCCATAACAACCGTGGTTACTCTTTACTTAATTAGGCACATTCTGTTTCCTTCAACTCCCCCCCCCCCCAAATCAGAGGCGAATTCAGCAAACAGGTGGCCTTTTCCCAGTTAAATAACTGAGCATTCTCAGGCAACAGCACCAAGTCTGAGGAACTTGCCTGATGACCCAGGGACAGTAAATCAGGATGCAAAACCACCCAGCACAGAAAGCCCTTTGTTTCTTCTCCCTGCCCTTCAACCCCCGCTGCTCTTTTTCCTGCAAAGGGGCTTGACTGGGTTTCCTTGAAAGGAGGCAGCGAGAGGCCCAGCCCACAACCCCTGCGGGGCGGGAGGGAGGGCGGAGGGGGGTGGGAGGGGGATGTGTACATTTTGTTTCACCCTTTCCTTTTGCACAGGCCTGAATTCAACTGGGAAGATTCCTGGTGGGCAACCCTGTCGTCTGCCTGCTGGGTTTTACTTCAAACACCTACCTGAGTTCAGGACCTTACCACAGCTCAGTCTGCTGCCCTCGCTTCCTAGCACCCCTCCCTCTCCCCGTCCCCCCCCCCCCACCTATGGTCACACAGCTAGCGCTCCTCTTTCTCTCTGTTCCCCTCCGTCCTCTGGTTTGGAGGACAGGTTTCCGTTTTGCTAGAAAAATCTTGTTTCAGGTACTATTTTATGAAAAGGCCCATGCACAAAACGAGCATCGGATAAATAGGCGTTGAATTGTTCGCTAAATTCTAGACAAAAGATGAAAAGGCTTTGGATCTAGTAGGTGGAAAAGTTGTGTGGGGGGGTGCAAACTGGAGCCCCGGCAATGATCCCTTTGCTCTTCTGTCCTCTTGCCCTGTCCCCTCCCCCTCCGCCGCCTCTTAGCGCAGGCGCGGCCTCGGTAGCATATTTAGTATTACCGCTGTCATCTGAGCACAGAAACATCCAAACAGATTGAAAAGCTCCAATCGATGCCAAAGCAGAAGTGTGCACACAGGGGCTTGTTTCTTTGGAAGTGCTTCAGTTGTAATTAAACTCCGAAGACAAATATGCTAACAACTCCCTTGACCTTCCAGTGGGGGGTGGGGGGTGGGTGGGAAACGGCAGAACTGAGTTGCAAGGACCAGAAAGGCATCTCTGGAGTGGCCGGGGGCACACACGTGTGCCCACTTTTGCGGTCACTGTCCGCAGATAGCTTCTGGGGCCCACACATTCAAACGCTGGGCTGGGCTGGGCTGGGCTGGGCTGGGCTGGGGGTGGCGGCGGTGCCTGCTGCTGCCGGGCTGCTGCGGCTGAGCTCATTCTGTTGATCTCGTTTTACACAGCGCAGCCCGGCACAGGCTGGGAACAGAATGTTCTCTTCTGTGAACCAAACTTGAACCCTTCAAGCCCAGTGTGAAGAACCACACAGACACAGAGGGAAAAGACAGGGCAGATAAGCCCCAAGCCGTTGAAATCATGGTGTTCTTTGGGGTTTGGGCTTAGGCCATTTGCTTCTCATTCACTGCCTAACGTGAAAAAAAAAAATCTATTTTTTTTTTTCAAACCTTGCTTTCCCGGAAGAGTGAAACGCCTGTAATGTCCTTCCTCTTAGACAGGACTTGGCACCAACTTTGGAAATTATAAAGTCTGTCACTGTCTCTCTGTAATTTATTTTTCTCCTCTTAGGCATTCAAAGAACAACAGTGAAAGTTAGTTTCCTATAAAGGAAAGATGAGATCCCTCGTGCTTGGGCCGTCTCCCTGGGTTATTATAAATTGTGTTCTCCGACTTGTTGCTGTGGGTGGGAGATGTATGTAATGGGGAAGGCTTTAGGCCGGTGGCTTCTATACAAAGGAACGACGAGAAGAGCCCTGAGTGTGGAAGGTGGCTCGCTGTTCCTCTACCAAACCATAGCCACCTTGTTTCAGGATTAAGGGTGCAGTTTGAGGTCACAAATGGCCTGTGGGCTGTAGGCTGATCTCTGGGAGAAACGTCAATAGATTAGATGGTGCTATTCAGTGTAGTGGTTTTCCAACTCAATAATAATAATAATAATAATAATAATAATAATACATTTGAAGAGAGGAGATTCTACTGTTACCCAAGTTGCTTAAACGTCCAGCTTCCCCTCTCATCTGACCAAGAAGCTGGGATGATAGATGCACAGTGACATCCTAGGCTCCTGTTGCTGATAATAACAACAACAGCAATTCTTAGCATTGCTATTGTTTATTGAGACAGGGTCTTACTGTGTAGCTCAGGCTAGCCTTTTGTGCACCACTATACCTGGCCACGATAATGATGGTTTTTTGTTGTTGTTGTTGTTGTTTGTTTGTTTTGTTTTTTGTTTTTTGAGACAGGGTTTCTCTGTATAGCCCTGGCTGTCCTGGAACTCTCTCTGTAGACCAGGCTGGCCTTGAACTCAGAAACCCGCCTGCCTCTGCCTCCCAAGTGTTGGGATTAAAGGCGTGTGCCACCACCGCCCGGCGGCGATAATGATGTTTTTTGATAGGAGTAGGTCCCTTCCTTTGCACTTCATTGACAGAAAAGGGGCAAATCACATAGCTTTGTGTGAGATGCAGGTTTGAAGTCTCCTTTTCTTTTGAGAGTTTGTGTTATATGGGCAGATCGTACTCTAGGCTCACTGGTGAAAGGGTCATAGGTTTGTCATATATACTGGCTGTCTATTGACTCTCTTGCCGCTATACCAATGAGACAAATTGTTCTCTTGAATTCACAGTTGTGCCACCTTCTGGTTTGGGGCTTCTGTAGTCTGGCTTTTGTTCATGGTTGGCAAAGACACTCCATTTTAAGTTTTCAATCTATCTATCATCTATCTATCTATCTATCTATCTATCTATCTATCTATCTATCTACCTATTATCTGTCTATTTTGTGTGTATCCTTGGCTATCCTGGAATGAGATGTGTAGACCAGGCTGGTCTTAAACTCACAGAAACCAACTTCCTGTGCTTCCCGAGTGCTAGGAATAAAGGTGTGTGCTGTCACAACTGGCCTATTTATTTATTTATTATCATAAGATTTCACCACATAAGTAGCCCAAGCTTGCCTCTGATTTGAGATCCTCCTGCTTCAGGCTTGAAGAGCTGAGACAACAGGTGCTTGCTGTCACACTTCACCACCAGGGAGATGCCTACTTGGAATACCTTTGCTTCTGAGATGGGTTTCAGTTCCAAGAAATTCTCTGATAATATATATATATTTTAAAAGGCATGTGCTATCAGAATATTAGCTAAATAGTTTGTTTATCTTACAATCTTCTATTGCACACTGGCTATGTCTAAATTAGTGACAAGGGTTTAAGAATGAGATGATCATTTTATCCAGTGGGAGAAGTAGAAACACATGGTATGGAATACACACACAAGCATCCATACAGCTGAGGATGTTGATGTGTCCTGGGGAGAGGTGATACACTGTGCTCATAGAAGATGTCAGGGACCAGGTGAAAATTCCCACTTGAGGAAGTTGAGGCAAGAGCTGGGGGTGAAAGGAAAAAAATTGTGAGAACAGGTGGTATTTGTGGTGAACAGAGTCACATGGAGCAGTGGATCATCCAGCAGGGTCATCTAGGAAATAGTACGTAGTTCTTGTCCTGAGTGATGGAGGCTGGTGTGTGTAGGAAGAAGTTAAAAAAAAAAAAATTCATGTAGATCAGGAGTATCCACTTCTCCATCTTGTGCCTTCACTAACTTTTCCTGCTAAGTTTGTACACCCCCCCCCCACACACACACTCCCTAATAGCATTCCAAGCAGTCAGGATAAATCGTTGAGACTGACTCACTGTCAGTCCTGGCTTGAGTCTGCTTTCTCGTGTGTTGCTGTTGTTGTTTTTCTCCTTCTGCCAAGCTCCCATGAGCCCTAGGCTGGTGTTGAACTCCATATGCTCTTGAACTCTCTTGAACTCTGACCATTCTGTCTCCAGCTCCCCGCTGGAGACTGCAGGCTTGCCCCACCTCCTCTGGTTTTTCGGTCCTTCCCCTTGAGTCCAGGGCTTCATGCACAAATATTCAAGCACAAATAATTCCCTCCCTCTCCCCCTCTCTCCCTCCCTCCTTCCCTCCCTCCTCTTCCCTCTCTCCTTTTCTCTCTCTCTCCCTCCCTTCATCCCTTCCTCCCTCTTATCCTCCCTCCCATTCTCCCTCCATCCTTCTCTCCCTCTCTCCACTCTTCTCTCCTTTTTTCTCCTCTCTTCTCTTCTCTTCTCTTCTCTTCTCTTCTCTTCTCTTCTCTTCTCTTCTTTTCTTTTTTCTTTCTTGAAACAGGATCTCAGCATGTAGCCACAGTTGGCCTGGAACTTGATGCATAGACCCGGTTGGCTTTGCACGCACTTAGGGGAGATCCACCCGCTTCAGCTTCCCAATGCTTAGATGAAAGGCTCTTGCCACCATGCCTGATAGCATGTTATCTGATGATCTTGAAGAAATTCTGAGTCAATGTTACGACTCAGCATGCATATTTGGGAGGTAGACCATGGTTTTAGGGAAGGTAAAAGAAAGTCTGGAAACAGGATGGGAAAGAAGACAATGTTAATCATGCAGACCAGGGAGAGCAGAACACATTGGAGCAATCAGGTGATATGGTAGTTGGCCATGGCAGAGCCAAAATAAATAAATAGATAGATGATAGATAGATAGATGGATAGATTGCCTATGGGCGGGCTGTCTGACCACAGCCACTGAGTCACTTTCTCCTGGGCTGGGTGCCACCGGCTGGCTTCTGGATTTTGTTCACAGATGGCAACAGGGGGAGTTTTAATTTGTTCTTCTTTAGGCACATAATCACACTCTGTGTGTAGCTCAGGCTGGCCTCCAGCTTGAGATCTTCTTGCTTCCAACTCCAGAATACTGAGATTACCAGCGTTTGCCATCAACCTGGCCAACAAGGAGATTTCTGATACGAATATCTTTACTTCAAAGATGGTTTCAGTTCCCAGAGATTCTTTACAATATATATATATATTTTTTTTTTGGTTTTTCGAGACAGGGTTTTTCTGTGTAGTCCTGGCTGTCCTGGAACTCACTCTGTAGACCAGGCTGGCCTCGAACTCAGAAATCCGCCTGCCTCTGCCTCCCAAGTGCTGGGATTACAGGCGTGCGCCACCACGCCCGGCTCTACAATATTATTTTTTAAAAAGTCACTGTCAACACACTATCAGAATATTGGGACCAATACAAGGAACACAGGATGAGGACTTTGACCTTTCTTTTTATGAAGAACAGATGAGGTACTGAGATTCACGCAGGCCGAACTGGAGAAGTCCAAGGACCTTCACAGAGAGAACTTCACTCATGATTTCAAGAGATGAACATGGACTTAGGACTTACAGCAACTTGGAATTTCAGCAGCATAGAGAAACCAAGAATATGCACACATATAAGAGGGAAAAGAAATGTTTGACTTTGAGAGGTGCTGGTATTTAATGAACACCTGAAGAAGAAAAGCTAAAAAAAAAAAAAAAAAAAAAAAAAAAAAAAAAAAAGTCCATTTCCCCCTTTAAAGTTTCATTGTATTTTATATTCAGTGTACAGGTGTTTTGCCTGCACATATGTATGTGTACCACACGGGAACTGACCCCTGGCCCTCTAGAAGAACAGAAGACAGAGCTCTTAGCTGCTTTTCATTCTTCACTCATGTAGCCCAGGCTATCCTTGAACTCTCAGTGTAGCCAAGCATGATCTTGAGCTATTGACTGCTGATCCTTTTGCCTCTTCCTGAAATTGCAGGCTTTTACTTCCATACTTTGCAATAATCCAGTTCCACCAGTGTGGGCTTTCATATTAGTCCTTCACCTAGTCTGATTTTTTTTTTTTTTTTTAAATATAGACCAATGCCTAACTTGGATGGGACATGGTGTTGTCTGTTTTCTTTCTTTCTTTTTTTTTTTTTAAGATATATTTATTTATTATATGTAAGTACACTGTAGCCGTCTTCAGACACTCCAGAAGAGGCCATCAGATCTCATTATGGATGGTTGTGAGCCACCATGTGGTTGCTAGGATTTGAACTCAGGACCTTCAGAAGAACAGTCAGTTTTCTTAACCACTGAGCCATCTCACCAGCCCCAGTGTCTGTCTTCTATACATGCATGAAGGCTATACATGGTCAACCTCTTGTGTTAGTTGACCATGAGCCCCAGTGGAAGGCATTTTATATATACATCCAGCACACACATACACCAGTCCTTGTGTAATGAACACAAAAGGCTTTGTGGAACAGGAACCACCGGATTCTTCTGCAACAACGATATTTTCTGTTATATTTTATTTCGGTTAAAAAAAAAGAAAATGCTAATTGGGTCCAACTAAATTGTTCTCACACCACTGATGTTTTTCAAAGCTGCAGCTCAAAAGAGACTAGGTTCAGGGGCTGTGTTTTCTGACAGTCCACTCTCTGGAAGAGACCAGAAGCCTGTAGTAGTGTGAGCTTAACCTGAAGTGCTTGTGGGAGAGTTTACCCCATCTCCTAGGTCTCTTTTGCATAGATGTGTTTTTTAGCTTTTGAAAGGAGGCTGTGTGACCCTTATCAGCATGGTTGTTAGTGACCTGGCTAGATTCAAATGAGAGTAATAATGCAGGTTGCACCACTCTATATGATAAGGCTCAAGAAATTCTAGATGTTGGAACAGCTGGGATTTTTCAGTTGGAGTTACTAACTCTAGAAAGCCTATGCAAACAAACCCCGATCTGAAAAAACTTGTAAATCTGCAACACATCTGACCCTTAGCCTTCCAGGTAAGGCCACTCAACCTGTAGTGGGTTTTTATTGAGTCTGGCACATCATATACATTATCAACACAATCTTTATAACCAAGCTCTGGGGGGGGGGAGTTTAATCATTACCTTCTTCTTACAGATGAGAGATACCAGAGCTAGGAACAACAACTCACCCATGATTGCTCAACCAGGGACTGCGGAATTTAAGCCCAGTCAGCCAGTCAGCTGGTTTACAGAATGAAGACACTTGACTGCCATTCCAGGAAAGATGTTTTCAACAGTTGCACTGGTGAGGTATATCGACCTTGGTCCACTTGAGACCCCCGCCCATTTCCATCACTGGGTCTCTCAGTAAGCCATGGTCTTGTCCCTTGGAACTCTTCCCAGCTCTTGTCACTGGATTTTCCTCTTTTGGTTTATATGTGTCATGAATGCAAACGGTCATCTGACGTGCTTTTAGGAAGTGGGATGGAGAGCCGGAGAGATGGCTCAGTGGTTAAGAGCACTGACTGTTCTTCCAGAGGTCCTGAGTTCAATTCCCAGCAACCACATGGAACCAACCTACAGCCAACCATCTGTAATGGAATCAGTTACAGTGTACTTATACACATAAATAAGTAAATCTTCAGAGAGAGAGATAGAGAGAGACAGAGAGCGAGACAGAGAGCAAGACAGAGAGAGTGAGACAGAGTGACAGAGGGAGACAGAGACACAGAGAGAGACAGAGAGAGACAGAGACAGAGAGACACACTCAGGGTCTCCTGAAGGCTTATCTTTCCGCGGCAGCATTGGCATTACCATTCTCTACTGTGCACTTGCTGCTGATAGAAGAGTCTTGCTGTGGTTTAAATCCTTTCTTCTGATTCCCAGGCCTTCAGGATTCAGGTCTAGCTCATCAGATCACAGCTGCCCCACCTCTCTCTTATCTCTCCCACTGTTCCTCTACAGGAAGCTCTGCCTGGCCGGTTTCTCTTCGTGTCTAGATAAGGTAGAACCTATCTGGCTTAAAGTAGTCCCTGTCTGTTAGGTCCCTGCCCAGAATACATTCCTTCTCCCTCTCCATCCCTGTCTAATTTTAAAGTCAAAAGTCAGGCCTGACCTTCCTTTCAGTTTCCCATCTTTTTGTAGCTACATTGCCCATGGAGAAATAGTACCAAAGGATGTGGAATATCTAAATGCTTTGTGTTTTAGGCCCTCAAATACCTCCATCTATCCATTCATTCATTGATTTGAGAAGATTTTTCAAATTGCCTGTTAAATCTCAGACACAGAAAACTCAATGACAAGGAGACTAAGGACCATTTTTATAACTCCAGAATCCACAGAAGGCTGTGGAGGTTGGAACTTTGGACTTCTATAATCTTGGGTATCTGGATGTTTGGTGCTCACTTTGTAGTGCTGATTGGGGAAGCTTAGGGGGTGTGGCCTTGCTGGAGGAGGTATATCACCAGGGGTGGGCTTGGAGAGTTAAAAGAGGCCCTGGGAGGCCTCCGAAAATGAAGCCTGGGTCACATTGGAGATTCCCAAGATTTTGGTGATGCCAGATAATCCCTTTGAAATTAAAACCCCAGACTTGGAGCATGATGGATTTAGTGTCTGCTTTCCTGGTTTTGGGTTTTGCTATGCTCCAGTATTTCTTTACTATGCCCCCACTCCTCCCATTTGGAATGGTAAAGTATATTCTGCGCCATTATGTGTGGCATGTATATAACTTGCATTTTGATTTTGCAAGGGTTGCAATTAAGAGGCCTTGCGTCTCAGAAGGGATTTGGGACTTTTTGAACAGTATCAAGACGATAAAAGGCTTGGGAACGTTTGAAGTTAGACTCAATGCACTTTGCATTATGATATGGTCAGGGGGGTGTGGGGGCAGGGAAGGCAATGTGGGGGTTCGAATGCTCAATATTCTCCGTGGTCTCAGGGATTTGAATGCTTGGTGCCCAACTGATGGTACCAACTTAGGAGTTATGGTCCCTTGAAGAGGCATGCTACTGTGGGACAGGATTTGAGAGTTAAAACAAACAAACATATAGCCGGGCGTGGTGGCGCACTCCTGTAATCCCAGCACTTGGGAGGCAGAGGCAGGCGGATTTCTGAGTTCGAGGCCAGCCTGGTCTACAGAGCGAGTTCCAGGACAGCCAGGACTACACAGAGAAACCCTGTCTCGAAAAACCAACCAACCAAACAAACAAACAAACCTTATGTCTCGGGGTTGGAGACATGGTTCAGTGGTGAAGAGTACTCACTGCTCCTCTAGTGGGTCCATATTTGATTCCCAGCACCTACATGGGTGGCTCTCAATCATCTCTAATTCCAGTCCTGGGGTGGGGTTCCAATCCTTCTTCTGGCCTCCTTGGGCACTGAAAGCTTGTGGTGCATGGCAGGCATGCAGGTAAAATATTCACACATAATAAAAGAAAACAATACCTTCTTTCTCATCCCAAACAGCCTTACATCATTTCTAGTTCTCTCTGTTTCACACTTGCTGTTGAGAGTGTGATCCCCGCCCCTCCACTTCCTGCTTGCTGCAACATCTCCCTGTCATGATGGATTCTTATGCTTCTGAAACCATAAACCGAAATTTGACCTTTCCTTCTATAAGTTGCCTAGGCCATAGTGTTTCTCTTAGTAATAGAAAAGTAACTAATATGAGAACCACACGGTTCATGGGCAGAGAGTGATTTTTGACACCTAGTTTGCAGTGGCCATCTAGGAAAGTACCAGTGATCAACTCCAAGGCCTTGGACAGCATTCGTGAGAGAAATGGCCCAGGTGCTGGCCAGTAAGAAGGCTGTTGTTCCCTGGCCACAGCTTCAAGTTGAAACCTGAGGGTATATTTGCAGCCAGACCAAGGAGAATCACCCCCCCAGCCCCCGCCCCCGAGTTCTTACTGGAACTACCTGGAGCTGCTAAGCTGCTAGCTGTAATGGAGCCTAGGGGGGCGGGCTGCCCCACCATCACCTTCGGAAGGCTTGTCTGAAGAGGGGGGCTGTGCCGAGGAAATTTGAGACAGCGATAGATTCCGTGTAATACTTTTGAGGATTCACGTCCGGCCGATACTGTACCTTGTAGACCATCAATTGTCTTTGCTTTAGGTCGATTTTTCTAAACTTCTTTAGCTCACGACTCAGAGCTCTAACTCTCAGCGGCCTCCTTCATGATCTATACCGTGCTCACGCTTAACTGCCAATGAATAATAGTTCAAAGCACACTCTTCCGGCATCTGTCCTGAAACAGGCCCCCTAATCTAATTGGCCTAGATGGATTCCTCGTCTAACCCTCGTCGTGTTGAAAGTCAAGAGTGAACTGAGCTGATGCCTTCCTATGGTTCTGGGTATGGAGGAGTGGGTGATTTCTGTCTATTCCTGCTTGGAAACCTGTCCACCATCCTTCTCCTGGTGATGACTCCCTGGGGCGTTCTTAGCAGAACTCAGTGCTTCCCAGTTGGCTCTGTCAGTTTATTGGAACATGAAGTTTGCTTAACAGCTCTCCTGAAAGGAGATGGGACCCTGATGCTGAGGCATGGTTTATAGTAATGTGCTTATGAGCCTATAGCGGACTTATAAGCCGTAGCGCTGGGTGGTGGCTAGGTGACAACAGGAAAGGAAAAGTGTCACCTTCATTTTAATAATGCCTCTGTGTGAGTGGTGGCCTCAAGTGTGTGCTTTGCCTTCTGATAAATGCTTATGAATGCATCAGTCCATCAATCAATGACATATATTTAATAAGCGTCAACTAGAGACCCAAACCTTTTATTAATATTGCATAGCTCTAAGCCAGTAGTAGCTTAATAAATACGTCCAGTGACTAATAAGGCGTTGCAGCTTTGAAGTCACTTTGAGATAAAAGTCAAACCAACGGAAAAAATTCTTGGCTTTTAATATGGGACTCATCTTTACCTCTGACTCAAAACCGGACCAAATATTTCTCAGCTAGGGTATGAATGCTTTCTTTCCCACTGGCATCTAGTGTTGGATTATTGGAATATTGTTAGTCCTAAGAGTCAGAGGCTGGGGAACATTAAAAAAAATTTTTTTTTAAATCAAAACAAGGTACACCTTGAACAAAATCATTGCCTCATTTTAAATATCCCCAGGCTGTTCACGACTTCCTGTGCCTATGTTTTGTTTTAGTTCCTGGCTCAGGTCACAGATGGATAGCCCTTGGGCTAGCCCTAGACCTTCTCCAGCAAAGTTTCCTTCTTGCTCAACTCGTTTTTCTCCTGGGGAATCTTTGGAGAGTTCCGTGTCTGCACTGACCCTCTTTAAGATAATTATGTAGTAAAACCTTAGGAATTGACTTTAGCAACCTGCTTAAGGTGGTTCTCAACCTGTGAGTCATGACCCCTTGGGGGATTTCGAATGACCCTTTCTCAGGAGTCACCTAAGACCATCCTGCATATCAAATATTTACATTATGATTCATAGCAGCAGCAAAATTATAGTTATAAAGTTGCAACACAAATAATTTTATAGTTGAGGGTCGCCACAACACGAGGCACATGTATTAAAGGGCCATGGCACTAGGAAGGGCAAGACACACTGTGCTAAGCAAGCTATAAGCAGCTCTGCTTAGAGCCCCTTGTCTGCATGAGACGTGACTAGGTAATAGGCCTTTTTCCAGGGGAGGGGGTTGTAATTCCAACCTGTTTGGAATCAGAACATCTGTTCATCTACCTCTTATCAATAAAGCTCAGCTCCTTTCTGATGCAAGGCATCGCATTCTCTTCTGCATATATTCCAGGAATCATTAGACGGCAAAGAGCTGGCTTTATTTTTATTTTTATTTTAGTCTGGAGCTGGGAAATGTTGAGCATGCCTCCCTTCTCCCATAGCTTGGGTAGCTGCTGGGTTAGCCCAACCTCCCTGGCAGGGCACTCTGCCTTATGATGCATGGGAACTACTGGAGACTTTAAACACCCTTGGCACCTGGGTCCCACCCCTAGTGATTCTGAATTGTGTGGTGTGGGCTACATCCTGATATCAGATGTTAAAAATGTTCCTGAAATTTATAATGTGCTGTTGTTGTATGTAAATCATGTTTAGTATAAGAAAGTAAATAAATTTAAAAAATTCAGACTTTGAAGCACAGATCACTACTACATAGATTTGACTTTCTGTGTGCCAACAAATAAATCTTCCTCTTCCTCTTCTTCTTTTTCTTCTTCATATATGTCTTAGTTAGGGTTTCACTGCTGTGAACTGACACCATGACCAATGCAAGTTTTATACAAGACAATATTTAATTGGGGCTGGCTTACAGGCTCAGAGGTTCGGTCCATTTTCATCAAGGCAGAAATATGGCAGCATCCAGGCAGATATGGTGCAGGAGGAGCTGAGAGTTCTACATCTTCATCTGAAGGTTGCTAGTAGAAAGACTAACTTCCAGACAACTAGGGTGAGGGTTTTAAGCCCACACCCACAATGACACACCTACTCCAACAGGGCCACACCTCCTAATAGGGTCACTTCCTGGGCCAATCATATACAAACCATCACTATATATATATATGTATGTGTGTGTGTGTGTGTGTGTGTGTGTGTGTGTGTATCCTGAACCCTCAGAATATGACTTCCTAGTAAAGTAGGTTGGGAGAATCTTTCGCTTATTTTGTTTGTAATTGGGGAAAGTCAATGTTTACATCTTGCTTGGACCATGGGGATTGTTGTAATTGAAATAAGATTCCTTGGCCCTGACTGATGATCTAAGAAAGAGGTTTTTTTGGAGACAGGGTTTCTCTGTATAGCCCTGGCTGTCCTGGAACTCACTCTGTAGACCAGGTTGGCCTTGAACTCAGAAATCCACCTGCCTTTGCCTCCCAAGTGCTAGGATTAAAGGCATGCACCACCACCGCCCGGCTAAGGAAGAGTTTTTAAACAAGGATTTACAGTCCCACTTGCCTGTGAGGAACAGTAGGAACATCCAGGAGAGAACAGGCAGGCAGTATGCCTGGCTGGCAGGTAAGGGGAGGGACTCCAATAGGGCAGGAGTCCTAGCTCAGTGCATAAACTGACCCATGTCTCATTGTTGCCAATTGAATAGTTCCTAATGTTGATAAAATTCATCTTTCCTTTTTTTTTGGGGGGGGGAGGGGGGAGTTGGAGGGGTTGGGTTGGAGAAGTAGATATACATTAGGATTTATATGCAGAATCTCTTAATTTAAAGAATATGAAGCTGGATTTGGGAGCTATCCAACTATATAACTTTGGTACTTGGGAGGTTGCGTCAGGATTAGGAGCTCAAGGCTAGCCTGGCCTACAAGAGAACCCCTGACCCCCCGCCCCCCACCAAATACCATAGAAATGGAAGCATATGTGAACCCTAGACCCACGAGCCATATTTGGTGACTTCCAAAGCATATGGAGTGGCATTCCTTCAGCACATTTCCCTGTTTCTCCCTATTTGATACACGACTTGTCCTTTTTTTAGCTGCTTTCTTCTTAAAAACTAGAAGTCATATTAGTCTATTTTGATGGAGTAAATTCTGGTGGGAGGATGGTCTAGGAAAACATGCTAAGCTGGGAGGAGTTCTGTGTACTATGGTTTGTGTTTTGAGTCTGGGAAAACCTTTATTCATCTGGTGGTCCTAGGTTGTGTCCCGGAGCCTGTCTGGAGGGAGGCAGTATCTGAGCTGTTCTGAGTTTAACAAAAATTCTTATATACAGCATCCCTGATGAGGTACAGCAAGGATGCCAAGGCACACGGGAGGCAGGAGGGGGTCCCTGACAGGCATCTGATGCTAATAGCCAGGCTGCTTAGAAGCTGCCAGGGTTTGCAGAGCCAGTGGAGAGATTTGCTATATGAACTCCCCATTCTTGTGACTTTAGATTATCCCCAAAAGGAAGAACAAGTATCAGAGGAAATGGAGAGAAGCCATTGTTTGGTCACCAGTCTCCTTAATGAAGTCCAGGAATGATAAGGGGGAACTGTTAAAACACACAGGATGCTAAATTGATTTATGTTGAAAACTGCTGCACCAGACATTTGTTTTCCCACACTTTCTTGGAAAGAATTCTTAGGTCCTCCCCCCCCCATCCTTGCACAAGACATCTCATAATG
Organism: Apodemus agrarius; assembly: GCA_964023405.1. Lineage (NCBI taxonomy): Eukaryota > Metazoa > Chordata > Mammalia > Rodentia > Muridae > Apodemus > Apodemus agrarius. Next base: position 161,403,627 of record OZ030005.1, on the reverse strand, counting down.
GCCTTTCAGATGTGGGGGACAGAGTCCCGAGAACAAAACACCAAAGCAAGTCAAAAGGTTGCAAGAGCGATTTCTTCAGATTTATGAAACCACAGCATCTTGGTATCTGGTGGAAGTAAATAGAAACAGAGAAGGGAACTACAGTGAAGTCAACCCAGCAGGAGTAGCCCACCTAAGTGGGTGCATCTGTGTCCCATCAAGCTCATCCCCAGAGCGAAGCAAAACGGGAATGAGCCACGAACACTCTGCCCTGGTTTCCCCCTTGGCTTTCCTGCTTCGTGTTTGGAGTTCATCTAAGTGTTAGACTAGGACAGGGATGCTGGTGTCTTTAGTTCTGTCCTCAATGCGCAAGCAAGAAACTGAGTTGGAAGGCTGTGCTCAGATCCCCAGGGATGGAGCTCAAATCACCACGAGCACACCGTCAGGACATTCTCACTCATATCTGTACCCTACTTTTTTTTTTTTTTTCTCTGCAGAATCCCAGTTTGGACTCTTGACTCTTTCAATAGTGACTGAGATGACCGAGACGAGGCTTCCTGAGCTAGACCGAGTGGTGAGTATATGAATTAGTCAGGTAGAAGTGGGGGACTACAGTCCATGTTTGAAGAAAGATTTTCTTTTCTTTTTTTCCCCACTACCTCGGGACCCTTTCACCATGAAGGGTCGGGGGCACTGTCTGGTGTGAGCCCACACTCTACTCCTCTGAAGTGAGGTGTGCCGCTCATTGTACCCACAATTCTCTCTCAGTGCTCATTAAGCAAGGCTGCTCCACGGGACGTCCATGCACACGTCTGTGTGTGTGTGGGGGTGTGGGGTGGGGTGGGGGGTGGTGGGGTGGGACCACGACTTACCTGACTTCTCCAGGTTGCTGAATAGAGCTGGTGATTAGCCACATCATGGCAGTATTTGGTTCCGTGAGCCTGTCTTTGAAGACAGCCACAGTGTACTTACATATAATAAATAAATAAATAAATCTTTAAAAAAAGAGAAGAAAGTGGGACGGGCTTGCCATAGATGGATTGTCACTCTGACTGGGATTATTATCTTTATCTCTTGTGCCGTGCTCCCACTCCTATGAAAGGCTTGATTTTTTTTTTTTTCCTTTCAAGTGCTGAGTACCATTAACACCAAGAAGAATCTAGGCAGGGCTGCAGGTGTGCTCTCCTCTCACCCCTAGGCAGGGCAGTCCACAGGAAACAATGTATCCCTGTGGCAAGCAGATAGCATCTTTGTGCAAGGAAAAAGCCCCCTCGCCCTCTAGGCATGCTCAGGTATGTTGCAGGGTAGATTCCCCTCCCCCGCCCCCCGTAGCCACACCCTTTTTAGGAAGGGCAGTTGGGTGTGTGCTATAAATTTCACTACCTGCAAGCGCTGTATTCTGTTATCATAATCTTAAGGAAGAACCGTGGAACAAGTTGAAGTCTTAAAGGCTTACTCCCCATTTTCCTGGCAAAATTCATCTAGCTACTCACCACTGTTCCCCTTTCTGAGCCTTTGCACTTCGGGCGGCCAAATATAGCAGGGTTGGCTCTTTCCTCTAGTTAAGTGCCCAGCAGGGAGTGATCGGACTTTGCTGGCCTTTTCCTGCGCTCACCTGCGCTGCATTCCAACTAAAGGAGTTGAACCTTTCCTCTTTAACTGGGTTGATGAGTGCTTTTTTCCAGAAGGTGGCAATCCTTTAAAATACAGGCAGTAGCTGGCTAGTGTTGGAATGTCAGGGTCTGAGTCCTCTAAAAGACGTGCATTTGCACCCACATGTGCGTGTGTGTGTGTGTGTGTGTGTGTGTGTGAGAGAGAGAGAGAGAGAGAGAGAGAGAGAGAGAGAGAGACTTAGGGCTGGGGCATGGAGAGACAAATGAACACAAAATATGACCAATGTAGCAGCCAGCCATAGGACCTCTGGAAAGGAAGGATTTGAACCAGATTCAACCAGCTCTGAGGATCTAGGTACTGTGTTAGCCTTTATATTACGAAGACAGACTTTTTTTTCCTGTTTTTGAGGTATTCTTGTTTTGGGGGGTCAGAGGGCAGTGAGGTAGAGGCACAGGTCATGCTACTTTATTGCTCTGTAAAAATTTACCTCTTTGACCTCAGCCTTGGGGGTCTTTGGGGTCCTTAGAGATGCCTGGCTCTAACAGAACATTTGCCAGGATTATCTTACCACCATGGCATCAGGGGTGGCTTGGTTGAATTTGGCGTCCTTTTAAAGCCTGATATGTTGGCCTCTCTGTCGCTATGTCTAGCTCTCGCCTTTCTTTCTTTTCCCGCAAGAGCCGCAATGAACCCAGACACCCCTGTATGGCACAGAGTTTTACCTCTGAGTCACACCCTCATCTGTTTCCCTTTTTTTTTTTTTTTCTTCAAGACAGGGTTTCTCTGTGGAGCCCTGGCTATCCTGGCACTCACTCTGTAGACCAGGCTAGCCTCGAACTCAGAAATCCGCCTGCCTCTGCCTCCCAAGTGCTGGGATTAAAGGTGTGTGCCACCTTCTTTCTAATTAGTTATTTGTTTTATGTGTGTGGGTGATTTGCCTGCACGTGTGTGTCTTGTGTATCACATGCATGCAGTGCTCACGGAGGCCAGAAGAGGGCATTATAAGTAGTCATGTGGGTCCTGAGAATTGAACCTAGGTCCCCTGGGAGAGCAGCCAGTGCTCTAAGCCACAGAGCCGTCTCTCTGGTCCCCTCTCTTTGCTTTACACATGCGCAGATCAGTCTGCTGGACTAGCTTTCATCCTGTACTCTGTTCTTGCTGTCACTTACACTGCGTTGGTTAGTTTTCTTGTTGAGTTTCCAATAAAGACAATCTCTTCTTCCCTCTCATCGTTCGGTGGAAGGTACTAGAAGGCCTGGTCACCTCACTTCTTTGCTCTCTATTCTCTCTGTCTCACAGATGCAGTTCCCAGTCCCCTTTCCTTCTACCTCTTCACTCATTACTTGACGGAACTATTATCCTGGTCTACTTTTGTAACCAGCCTCAATCTGAAACACCAGCCGTAAAAGAAACCTTCCGAAAACATGGCACAAATTCACAGGCATTCTCAACTCAGCAGAGATAGGCACCCAGTCATCTCCATTGGGACCTCTGGGTAAACAATCCATCCCTCATTATAATCTGATACCTGGGAGTCAGAACCGCCGGATGCATCGATGGCTCGTCTGATCTCTAGACTACTGTTGGATTCCATCAGTTCCAGAACTCTGGTTGGAAATCACAGGCAAGGAAGAAGTCAGGGTATTATCCAGCCAGGTGGCCTCAGAGTGATATATCAGTTACTTTTGTATAGTCATAGTCTAAATTCCTGGAAAAAAAAAAAACAACTAAAAGATTTGAGCCTGTGACACCATTTCATAGTTCAGCTATAACCACTGGACATCTTTGGGAGAATATGGACTCTGTGCTTTTACTACAGCAACTGTCTCCTTCTGTGTCTACCAAGGCCAGTCTTCCCTCCCGCTGTTGACTCTGTAGGTTTTCTTCTCTTGACTGTCATTATGGAAATAATCTTGTCCTATTTATCTCTTCACCCTCTGTGAAGACGGCATCTTCTCTTTGCTGGTCTTGTCTGGGGTCCCAATTACTGCTTTTGATGAAGACTTGTGGATTTTCCTTTCCTTGGTGTCTTAGTTAGGGTTTCCATTGCTGTAAGGAGACACCATGACCAAGGCAACGCTTATAAAGGACAACATTTAACTGGGGCTGGCTTACTGGTTCTGAGGTGCACTCCGTTATGGTCATGGCAGGAATCATGGCAGCGTCCAGGCAGGCAGGGTGTTGGAGGGGCTCAGAGTTCTACATCTTGTTCCAAAGGCAAACAAAGGCTAGCTTCCAGGCAGCTAGGAGGACACTCTCAAAGCCCACCCCCACAGTTATACCTTTCTTCCAACAAGTCCACACCTAGACTAATAAGGTCATACCTCTTCATGGTGCCACTCCCTGGGCCAAGCATATTCAGGCCACCACGCTTGGTACTTGGGATATCAACACTTTCCTTGCTTTCTGTCCATTCCAATTTACTGGAGCTTTGCCTGGTGGGGCTGCAGATGGAATCCTAGCTGATTTACTATTCATCTCTTTAAGGGCAGGAGCCTGAGGAGGAGGGTGGGGTGTGCTCCTTCACTGCCTGCCTGCTCTGCCAGGCTTTCCCTTTTGATAGAGGGACGAGCACATCTTTATTTTATAAGCAGGCACTGAAGCGTTGCTGGCTTTCCTAACCATTAATGTCACTGGGTCACAATGAGGCTGCATCAAAGATGCCGGGGCGGGCGGGGCGGGGGGGGGGGGGCAGTGCTGACCTCTCCGGGATGGAGCGGAGGATGCTGGAGTAGAAAGCCACCTGGGATTTGAATAATTGTCACATCAGCAGCAGCTTACTCTCTTCCAACTCTGGGTCCACTGCAGGTCAACAGAGGCTCTGCACATGCACACTTGTGGACTGAAGCTCGGGGGACAGAGTCTGCATCAGAGAGAACAAGAGTTCCCAGAAGGCCTTGTATCAGGGTTGATATGACCAGTGTTGCATGTGCTTGGCAAGAGCTGACTAGTCACATGGTCCCACCCACACAGAAGGAAGCACCACCTCACGGGCCCAGAATGGGACACTCTGTGCTTTGGAAACATTTGGGGATGGTACCGATGGTTCAGTGATTATTACTGTGTGTGTGTGTGTGTGTGTGTGTGTGTGTGAGGGGGGTGTCGCGTGCACTCATGTGTGTATATGTGTTGTCATGAATGCGATTTGTGTGTATTGTTGTATGTGTGGATGTGTGTTTTGTGATGTATGGATGTGTGTAATGTGATGTGCATGTTTCTGTGTATGCATGTGTGTATGTATTGTGATGTGTATGGGTGTTGTGATGTGTGTGTGTGTGTGTGTGTGTGTGTGTATGTGTATGTGTGTGTTCGTGCTTCAGAGGGTTCAGCCTGGCCTTGTTCTTGAGTGAGGCTCTGATACCAGTCTGATAACATCTGTCCCAATCCTTCACATTATTGAAGTCCACTCCCTGCCATCTGGTTACTTACTCTCCCCGCCTTATAGATACCCCTTGTAGATGACAACTAATGATGGCCAAAGCCCAGGGATTTTTTTTAAACAAGGGTGTCTGGGTTAGGGATTCTATGGCTGTGATAAACCGCCATTCCTGCAAGGGGAAAGAGATTATGAACCCCCTCGCCCCGCCCCCCCGCGCCCCCCCAACCCCCCCCCCCCGCAGGACACTTGATCACTGAGGGAAATCAAGGAAGGAACTCATGGCAGGAGCTTGGAGACATGAACTGAAGCAGAAGCCATGGAGGAACGCTGCTCGGCCTGCTTTGTTATACACACAGGACTACCCGCTCATGGCAGGCGCTACCACGTATGGCCTGGGACCCTCTCACCTCATTCATTAAGCCGGACCCGACTTGTCAACAGGCCAATCATATGGAGGCATTTTCTCAATTAAGAGTCTCTTTTCCCTGTGTCAACTGACAAAACCCACAAGGAGAATGGGAACGATTCTGTGGTGAAGTACATTGAACTTGAACTTGACCCTTCCTTCGGTCATTAAAGAGTCTATCTGAAGGGCACGGTTCCGGCGGGTTCCGCGTCGTTACAGTTTTGCAGCCGTCACGACCCCCTAGTTTCTCAGCCTCACCCACGGAGCAGTTTCTCTCCCTGGCAACCATTATTCTGTGTTCTCTCTCTTTCTAAATCCGCCCATTTTCAGTAGAATCATGCAGTGCGTGGGGTTTTGTCTCCCGCGTGAGCTGTCCTGCCCCACAGGCAGCCTTTGGTGTCACACTTGAGGGGGGGGGCAGTGCCCCCCAGAGTTCTTTTCTCCACCTGCTGTTGCTCCTGACTTCCTTTCTTCCAGCCCAGGAGCTCAGCACCCCACTGTCTGAGCCGCAGCAGACTTCCTGCTTTTCCCCTTTCAGATCTCGATCAGGTCTCCTGGGGGCGGGGCGGGGGGTGTCGCTCTTGGAGTCCTTTCAGGACTGGTGACATTTGCCCCTGAGAGCAGAGGTCACTTGTGGCTGCGGGAGAAACTAGGGTGTGGCCTCAGGCCAGAGTCAGAGAAGGGAAATACCGCACTGCCCTGGGCTATCTTCTCCAGCCTGGGATCTGAGCTTCTGTAGCTTGGCCACCTAAGCCAACGCATAAACAAAACCACAGTTAACAATGAGAGGGTAGTGTGTGTCTGCTCCCTTGGCCTGTTTTCATTGGAATAGAAATTCTTCTCTTCTCTTCTCTTCTCTTCTCTTCTCTTCTCTTCTCTTCTCTTCTCTTCTCTTCTCTTCTCTTCTCTTTTTCTTTTTAGATTTATTTGTTAGCTGGGTGTGGTGGCTCACATCTTTTTTTTGTTCGTTTTTTTTTTTTTTTTTTTTAGTTTTTCGAGACAGGGTTTCCCTGTATAGCCCTGGCTGTCCTGGAACTCACTCTGTAGACCAGGCTGACCTCGAACTCAGAGATCCGCCTGCCTCTGCCTCCCAAGTGTTGGGATTACAGGCGTGCGCCACCACGCCCGGCTGGCTCACATCTTTAATCCCAGCACTCAGCACTGGCAGAGGCAGGTAGATCTCTATGAGTTTGAGGCCAGTTTAGTGTACAGAGTGAGTTCTAGGACAGCCAGGGTTACACAGCCTAACCTGTCTTGAATATATATAATCTTATGTATGAGTGTTATGCTTGTGGTGTGTGCACCACATGCATGCCTGGTATGTCCTCTGGGACTGGAGTTAGACAAGGTTGTGGACTGTTGCGTGGGTCCAGGTTCTCTGTAAGAAAGTCAGGTGCTCTTAACTATGGAAACTATTCTTTGAAGGCCCTTTCAAGTCCTTTAGCACTGCTGTTTACAGGTGTGGCCCTGAGGGCCCATCTCACTCCGGCAGGAAGAGCCCTGTTTGATGTTTTTTGACTTAAGCATTATCACCCTGTGCGGTGGCTTTCAGGGATTCCTTTCTGTGAGTGGGGTAAATTACTGGCATTCAAGGCCCTCTACAAATGAATTCCAGTTGAGCTGTGTTTTCTTTCTTTCCACCCCCAGCACAGAATCTTTCCCTTAGGCTGAACTGCTGGTCTGCAAAGGGCCCTGCTTCTCCTCAGCCACTCCTGCCCTCAAGGCGTGTTGGGTTCTGCCTGTGTTTCCCCCACACTTTCTCTTGCACTCTCCTCACAGCACTCCGGCCTAGTATTCTTTCTTGGGCACGCATGCTCTGGCCTCCTGGAGCCGGTGACCTCTTTCTGTCTTGTTCTGTGCCAGGAGCTTGGAGCTAGCCTGAATAAGCTCACCTGCTATTCCCCAGGTATCCGGTACTTAACAACCAAAACCAGGAGGGCCAGGTGTTAGTACCAAGACCTGTGACGTCATATAGGTGACAGCACTGCAAGTATAGGCCTGTTACCAAGGCAACGGCCGCCATATACCCAGAATTCAATGGGCCTACCTTTACCTGTAATTTCCGTCACCACTCATATATAAATGGGTAGCTTTTCTTCTTCTCTCTCTTTTCCTTCTTTTCCTGCCTTCTTTCCACAAGCTGCACCTTTACCCCATCTTAAATAAAGCCCCACGTGGAACTGTTTGGTATGGTGTGGTCTCTCATTGTGGCCTCACATCTCCAAAGCTTCTCCGCCGCATTCCTGCGACCCACGTGGCAGGCATACAGGTGACTTGTGTCGGGTGCAGGTCGCCGAACTGCGTGGAAAAACCAAAACCAGGCACAGGGAGTTCAGCCAGGGCTGAGCAATGCACCCCTTTTCCTGACTGGTGAGTAGGGTGTTAGGAATGTGTAAAAGGCATCTAAGGCTCAGCCACCCCCTGGGATGCACTCTGGGCTCTTGCTGAGATTGTGTACCTGGATGAGATGGTCATGAATTGTCCACTAGGGGTTATTTCATGATGCCCTAAGTACATTTTGTTGATTCCATGCTTGTGTGGAGGATTGAGTAAAGAGAGCCAGTCAGGAGGAAGGGCAAGGCATGCTGGGAAAAGAAAATGAGTTAGAAATATGGACAAAAGGATGAGTCAATGTGGGAGGGAAGAGGGAGGGGGATAGATTTAGGAACCCCCAAACCTTGGCTGAAAAGAAGGGTCTCAGTTGTCCTTTTTAAAAGGAATGAACTCCGCTGAAGAGCGCCACTGATTTGGTGTCTTCCCCACATCAGGTTACACAGCACTACACAGCACACCAGTCCTTGTGACAGGTCAGAATCATCTTCCATGGTCATCTCACTGAGATGGGAGGGACTGTGTTGGCCCTGCTTTGGCTTTAACTTGCTGATTGGGCCTTGGAATTCTTCCAAGCCCTGGAGGGATGCCCAGAGGATAGAGCCACTGTAACATCTGCAGTGTAAGCTGACCTTTCTCACAGTGACCCAGAGCCACCCTTGTACCAGAAACTCTCCTGGGCCGTGTGGAAAGAGGGCATGTCCCCTGTTAAGGACTCTACTGGCAGGCTTCTGTTTGGGGATCTTCTGACTTTGATACTCTAGAAATAAGGACAGAGGTACAGGCTCAGGCAGCGAGGTCCTGTGCTCCTCTGTGGCCTGTGATCTGGCTGCACCGGCCTGGTGTTTTCATGCTGTCTCTATCCATTCCTGCTGAGGAACCCCCTCATCTGGACTGTGCCAGAAGGAGGCTGAGCTCCAACACTTCCCTCTAGTTTACCCACCGCTATTGTGCCGATTTTGCTAAAGGCCCTATCCTCTCTATTTAAAAGCTATCACCGGAGTAGGAGCTGGGGAGTGCTGGGCTCAGCAGTAGACAGATTGCAGAGCATTTGTGAGTCTCTGGGTTCTCTCCCCAGCACCCTAAAACCAAACGAAACAAGCCACCTGCAGCTCCTATTGTCTACGGAATAGCGCAAACCCAGCCTCTGCGGAAGGTACAAAACCAAAATTCTCCCTCACTTCTCTGAGGACAGGCTTAGGTGCTGGGAAGAAGGGAAGGGCAGTGTGTGTGTGTGTGTGGGGGGGGGGAACACTTTTTTTTTCCTGTTTGTTGTACAATGTAGATTTTGGCTCTTGGGTGAACCTGCCTCTCACTGTCTTATATAGATGGGCTTTCTCTTTCCATCAGGTCCAGTTGTATAGGTCTATCCTCTGACCAAATTGCCACACCCTTATCAGCTGAGCTGTGCGGGCTGGCCAAACATCATTACAGCTGGGCTTGGTGACAGCTGACCTTCCCTCATTTGTATCCACCCACACCTTCCAAAACAAAAACAAAAACAAAAAACAAAACAAAACAAAAACCCCAAAACGTTATAGGCAAATCTGCCTCAATAGCAACTGACCTCTGGGAGGACCAGGGGAGGGGACTCCATCTACACAGGTGGCATTCATGCCAGGGGCAGCCCTTCCAGTGTGGCCCTTCACACCCACCTGTGCTCCTCCCAGTCACCTGCCACCCATTACTCTATTAGTAAGCCTAATAAATTCACTGGATTCCCCATTTTGGGGCATCACACCTCTCTTTGTTGCTGGGACCTTCGGAGGAAGGTTCGATGTTGCTTACCTCTCCCCCAGGAAGCAATTTTAGTAACAGGCCCTCTAGTAATATCTACTGGAGTGACACACAACAGTTTGGTCCGTGAAGTACAGTACAATGACACTCGAGCAGACTGAAGTGACATAAACCCATTTGGGGGACTTAACCAAAGCCCCCCTCCCCATTTCTCTTCTAGATGTAGCTGTTATTTGCTCCCATGGTCAGGGCCTTGTTTTCTCTTCCTTTTTTTCTCTCTTCCTTCTTACATGCGTGCCCTACCCCCTTCTCTCTCCCCCTTCCCTTTTTCTTTTTTGGGGGTAGGATTACCGTGTGGCCCAGGATGACCTTGAACATAACTCCCTTTCCCTCAATCTTTCCAGTGCTGGATCTATAGGACTGGGCCACCCTGCCTGGCTGGTGCTTTTATTTCATGGTGAATACATGACTCAGCAAGAGTCTGAGCAGACTTTTGAAGCTGCAGAGATGGTGATATGAGGACATGTGTGTGTGTCTATGTGTGTGTGTGTGTGTGTGTGTGTGTGTGTGTGTGTGAGAGAGAGAGAGAGAGAGAGAGAGAGAGAAAGAGAGAGAGAGAATAAGTATGTAACTGTGTGTACGTGAAAGTGTATGCATAAGAGTGTATGTGTATGTGTGTGTGTGTGAGAGAGAGAGAATAAGTATGTAAGTGTGTATATGTGAAAGTGTGTGCATAAGAGTGTATGTGTGTGTGTGTGTGTGTGTGTGAGAGAGAGAGAGAGAGAGAGAGAGAGAGAGAGAGAGAGAATTTTTTTGTTTGTTTTGTTTTGGTTTGGTTTGGTTTGGTTTTTCGAGACAGGGTTTCTCTGTTTAGCTCTGGCTGTCCTGGAACTCACTCTGTAGACCAGGCTGGCCTCAAACTCAGAAATGCGCCTGCCTCTGCCTCCTAAGTGCTGGGATTACAGGCATGCGCTACCACGCCCGGCGAGTGAGAGAATTTTCAAAAGCTGAACTTTGGAGTTTCAAAGTCTTACCTCTTAGGGGAAGATAGCACATATCACTAGAGAGAGAGAGAGAGAAAAGAAATAAACATGTTTTATTTATTTGTTTGTTTGTTTGTTTATGGATTTGGTTTTTTCGAGACAGGGTTTCTCTGTATAGCCCTGGCTGTCCTGGAACTCACTCTGTAGACCAGGCTGGCTTTGAACTCAGAAATCTGCCTGCCTCTGCCTCCCAGAGTGCTGGGATTGCAGGTGTGCGCCACCACTGCCCGGCTAATAAGCATGTTTTAGAGGGAACTTGCCATACATTCTTTTGCCCAGGTGTGTCTTTAGGCCATGTATGGGTGAAGAATTATGGAGGGCCAGGTGGGTTTGCGAAACTGAGGTTGGGGGGACCAGACATTGGTGTGAATGAGAAGCAGTGAGACTCTCTGTGAGAAAGTGCGAGAGGAATTGGGAAACCATGGCAGAAGACCATCCCAGACAGAGGAATCTGTGAGGTGGTGTGTTGATCCCTTCCCATGACACTAGGGGCTCTAAGGAGCGGAGTCTCCTAGGTTATATTTCTGCCAGTGAGCAGAAGAGCGGCTGTGTTGGATACTTTCTCACTGCTGTGATGAAATACCTGACAGAAAGCAACTTGAGCCAGGCGGTGGTGGCACACGCCTGTAATCCCAGCACTCTGGGAGGCAGAGGCAGGCGGATTTCTGAGTTCGAGGCCAGCCTGGTCTACAGAGTGAGTTCCAGGACAGCCAGGGCTATACAGAGAAACCCTATCTTGAAAGAACCAAATCCAAAAAACCAAAAAAAAAAAAAAAAAAGAAGAAGCAACTTGAAGGGGGCGGGGCTTATTCTGGCTCACAGTTTGAGGGGATCCAGTCTGTCATGGCAGGGAAGGCACAGCAGTGTGAGCATGAGGTTGCTTACTCACATCTGAGTGGATCTAGGAGCACAGAGAGATGGATCCTGCTATCCACCTTTCTGCTTTCCAACCTTTGATTTGATCTGGGCCCTGAGTACCCGGGATGGTGCCTTCAACTCAGGGTGGATCTTCCCTCTTCAGTTAATCCTTTCCAGAAATGCTCAAGGTTGTGCCTCTCTAATCATTTAGGTGTTTATTAATCCTATCAGGTTAACAATTAAATTCAGCTATCACATGAACCAAAAGAAAATTGGGTATGACTATTGAAAAGCAATGAAAATTCCATAGGATATGGATATATAGTCTAAGCTGGCCTTGAACTTGTGATCCTTAGTCTCCTGATCGCTGGGAGATGCCACAGCTGGTTGGTGAAAGGTTCATTTGGGGCATCGTTTAGGTGGAATTTGTATGTATTTTATATAGATACCATTTAAGCTATACTTATAAGCTAGAGCTCTTTACAATGGCCTGGGAGGTATGCTGAGGGTTTTTCTTAGGAAGTACACAGTTCATTGCAAGAATGCTTCATGTAGGACAGGATACAGGCTGAAGGCCTTGTTACTGCCCTTCACGAAGGAGACTCAGCACTGACAGTCCTGAGAGTCAGGCCTGCTGGTGGGAGAGCGCTGGTAGACCTTACAGCTGTGAGATTAGGATGCACAGTTGGTGAAAGACTTAATCAGTGCTGTGCGTGTTGGTTTAAAGCAACAGAAGAAAACAAGCAAACCTCAATTCCTAAACCACGGTGATCAAACTAAGCCGACAACCTTTAAGACATCTCTCCAATCTGTGAGCAATACCCCTGGCCCTTAAGCATGTTCTCTTCCAAAGCTTCAAGAGAGGCTTCTGCTCAAGCTCCTTTCTCAGGTGGAAAGCAATTATTAGGAAATCTCATTAATGAGGAAAGATTAACTACCCCAGAAGAAGAGAACAAAGGTCTCCACATGCAGGGCAGTCACCTAGACAGCCTTAGAGCTTTCTTTGTGTGTGTGTGTGTGTGTGTGTGTGTGTTTATAAATAGAGTCTCTATGTGTATTCCAGGCTGGCCTCAAACTCACTACCCTCCTGCATCAGCCAGCCCACCAATTGCTGGGATTACAGGCGTGTGCCCCTACACACACACACACACACACACACACACACACACACCTAGCTCCTCTGAAGTTTCAAAGGCATATATATATATATATATATGTATATATATGTATATATATATGTATATATATATATGTATAGTTTTTGTTTTTGTTTTCTTTTGTTTTTTGAGACAGGGTTTCTCTGTGTAGCCCTGGCTGTCCTGAAACTCACTCTGTAGAGCAGGCTGGTCTCGAACTGAGAAATCCTCCTGCCTCTGCCTCCCAAGTGCTGGGATTACAGGCGTGTGCCACCACTGCCTGGCTTATTTGTGCATTTTTAATCACACTTATTCATTTATTGGGCTGCATGCATGCTGTGGCATTTATATAGAGATCAGAGTCAATTCCTATCAAAGGCAGTTCTTGAGGGAGTACTTGGTAGACTTTATCCACATGGTAAGATGACCTTACCATGGCTCTACCATGGGCCTGCCAGGAAGGCTCACGCTCTGGATGACCTTGTGCTGTGAGAGTTGCCTTGTGCACATCATGGTGTGCGTCTCCCTCTGTTTAATCTTGTCACTTTATCTTGAGAACTTTCAGGGAACAAGGCTTCCTTCACCCCAACCTTGGGAAGGCTATGGGCTGATGTGGTGGGTTGTTTATTAGCTTCAGGTATTCTATATATGTATAAAATAAGTCCTTTCTGAGCAGGTTCACACAACACAATCCACTCCATAATATATTTTCTGGGGGCTAATTTTTCTATTTTGCTTTCTTTTTTTTCTTTTTTCTTTTTTTTAAACAAAGGCTCAGTATATAGCCCGGGATAGATCTCAGATTCCCAAGTTAGAGGGAAAAGCCACCATGCCTTAGTTTATGGCAATGAATCCTCTATTAACTTTTAGGTTGGAAGTATAACTCCCCCTTATGATAGAGATCAAACTCGAGCCTTGATTATGCTGGGTAATCACTTTCCTACTTACCTTTGCCTCAGACCAAGGGATTTTAAAGAAGAAGTTAGTTTACGTTTCCTAGTCTTAATGTTATTGACCTTCAGGTTAGCTATTTCTGACACATTGGGTGTGCATTGTAAGATGTTTAGCAGGAGCCTTGGCTTCAACCCATCCAATGGCTACAGCATATCCTCCAGGCTGAGAACTTTATAGTTGTTTAGATATTGTGTTTCTGCTATTGGGGGTGGGAGAGGGTACAGAATCAGTAAGGGGAGAACTACCAGGGTTACTTGATGGTCTCAGGGCAGGATCGTGCAAGCAGAAAATGGGGTCTATGGTCAAACAAGCCTGGGGATGTTCTTATTTGTTTGTTTGTTTTTAAATTTGATTTATATATTATATGTTAAGTACACTGTAGCTGTCTTCAGACACACTAGAAGAGAGCATCAGATCTCATTACGGATGGTTGTGAGCTACCATGTGGTTGCTGGGATTTGAACTCAGGACCTTCGGAAGAGCAGTCAGTGCTCTTAACCTCTGAGCCATCTCTCCAGCCTGGGGATGTTCTTAAAACAAGCTAAACACGGATTTGAATGCTGTGACGTGTTTATAAAAAGATATAGAGAGAAGGGGGTATGTTTGGAGGAGGTATAGTTGGGTACGGGGGAGGGAGGTGCCTCTGAGAGCCCGTGCTGAGGCATCCCTTTCCCTGAGGGACCAGCCACACAGAGGTATAGTATAGAATAGAGTTTATTGAGGGCATGGGGAGGGGAGTTATGAGAGTAGTGGAGGCAGAGAAAGGAGAGAGAGAGAGAGAGAGAGAGAGAGAGAGAGAGAGAGGAAGAAGAAGAAGAAGAAGAAGAAGAAGAAGAAGAAGAAGAAGAAGAAGAAGAAGAAGAAGAAGAAGGGAGGGGAGGGGAGAAGACCAGCCATGAGCATGTGGAGAGAGAGGGGGAAAGGAATGGGGAGAGAGGGGGCCAGGGGGAAGAGGACAGAAGGACAGAGAGGAAGCAAGAAGGCAAGAGCAGGAGAGCGAGGAGGGGGCAAGCAGACCCTTTCACAGTGAGTCAGGCATACCTGGCTGTTTCAGGTAACTGTGGGCAGAGCTTAGACAAAATGCTAACATGCTGGCCCCCTTCTGAGTGCGTAGATTGAAATCCTAATCCTAAAGTGCTGGCTTTCAGGAGATGATGGTGTCAGTAGGGAACAGTCCTTGCAGTTAGGATTAGGTCCCTTATGATGAGAAAGGGACCTACAGCAAGGCCAGTCAGCTCAGAGCAGAGGCCTTGAAAGCTGCAGGTCCGAGTCTTATCCTTGACCAGAAGCTAGAAGGAAAAGTCCTTGGCTCTCTTGCAAGGAATGCGGGAGAGAGGCTCTGGTTCCTCTTCCGGTTCTTCCTATCTTTCTTGTTCTAAATGAGATTATACGTGAGGATGTGAGTGGAACGGAGACGCTGCTGGGCGCCTGTGGATTGACGGGTTAGACTGAACAGCTCGTCTCCCCATGGAAAGCCCAGTGGGACCCCGCTTTTGTTGTCTTGATTTTGGTTTTGGACTCACCTGTGCTCTGTAGGAACCCTGCCTTCTTTCTTTCTCCTAACTCCCACCTACAATCCTATAATACAACTTCTTGCTAAAACTTGCCCTTCTGTGGTCTGTGAGTTTCATTCTGTAAATTCGTGACCCAAAGGACCTGGATCCACTGACTCAATGAGAGTGTTATGTGATCACAAGCTTCTGGCACCTTAAATCCTGAGTTAAAACCCATGTGAGGCCAGGAAGACTGTCACACTCAAAGACACTGCCCTCCCCACCCCCATTTCCTACATCACTCAGGAGGCACCAAGGAGTTCATTTTTCTTTCTTTCTTTCTTTCTTTCTTTCTTTCTTTCTTTCTTTCTTTCTTTCTTTCCTTCCTTCCTTCCTTCCTTCCTTCCTTCCTTCCTTCCTCTCTTTTTCTTTCCTTCCTTCCCTTCCCTTTTCTCCCTCTGTCTCTGTCTGTCTCTGTCTCTCTGTCTCTCCGTCTCTCCGTCTCTCCGTCTCTCTCTCTCTCTCTCTCTCTCTCTCTCTCTCTCTCTCTCTCTCTCTCTCTGTGAGAACACAGCAAAAGATGGCTATCTGTTAGCCAGCTGGCTGGCCCTCCCATCCCCCAATTCTGCCAGCTCCCTAAACTTGGACTTCCCAGGCTCTGAGTTGGGAGAAAGGCATTTTTGTTGCTTGTGAGCGTGGGAAGTCTATGGCACGAAAACTGCTGTCAAAGGATAAGATTACAACGTGAAGATCTGAAGTTTTGATTCGGAAATTGGGCAACACTTTTCATTCCATAAAACTGAACGAGTGTTGCAACAGCCAGAGCAGAAGAGGTTGGTTTTTCAGAGAGAAAAGGACTGACAGTAACACAAACAGAACCTGAAGTGGATGGGCCGTTCCAAAGTTACTTTCCTTCTAAGGCAGGGACACCAGGCTATTTCAGGTCACTTCTTTCGTGTGAGGATGAAACCTGGGGAATTTTATCATCATGCAGACAGAGACTGCCTGTTTGGGACATTTGGACTTCACCTCTTTTTTTTTAAATGTATTTTTTTTTTAACTTATATGAGTACACTGTAGCTCTCTTCAGACAACCAGAAGAGGGCATCGGATCCCATTGCAGATGGTTGTGAGCCACCATGTGGTTGCTGGGAATTGAACTCAGGACCTCTGGCAGAGCAGTCAGTGCTCTTAACCGCTGAGCCATCTTTCCAGGCCCCTGGACTCCAACCTCTTTAATCCTGATTTTCAGAAGTTCAGATAGGCATCTTAATTTTAGCTTGGTTTCATGGACTTTAACAGGAGTGACTCCATTTTGATTTTTTAGCTTGGTCTATTGGGGCTTAGCCCAGACTTCATCCTCCTCCTCCTCCTTCTCCGTCTCCACCACTACCACCTTCTCTATATCTCTCATTTCTGTTTGATACAGTTAATGTGCACTTAACTTTCAGTGTTTGGCCCTGAGTTTTAAGCCTACATGTTCTCTCACTAAGCTATCCTCTTAACTCCTAAAGTTTGTTTGTTGGTTCTCTTTTTTATCCTTCCTTCCATTGTGAGGTGTGTATATAGTGTGTATGTATGTATGTGTAGCATGTGTGTATGATATGTGTGTGGGGTGTGTGTGTGTAGTGTGAGTGTATGTAGTATGTATGTGTAGTGTGGTATGTATATATGTGGTATCTGTATGATATGTGCATAGTGTGTGTGTATGTGGAATGTGAATGTGTAGCATGTATGTTCTGTGTATGTATGATATATGTGTAGGGTGTGTGTGTATGTAGTGTGTATGTGTGTGATATGTGTGTATGGTGTGTGTGTAGTGTGAGTGTATATAGTATGTGTGTGTGGTGTGGTATGTGTATGTGTGTTGTGTTGTGTGTGTGTTATATGGTATGTGTATGTGTGTTGTGTTGTGTGTGTTGTATGGTATGTGTATGTGTGTTGTATTGTGTGTGTTGTGTGGTATGTGTATATGTGTTGTGTGTATGTTGTGTGTTATATGTATAGTGTGTGTGTGTATGTGTGTGTGTGTGTGTGTGTGTGTGTGTGTGGTAGGCATTTGCTGAAACTGGAGGAGGACTTTGGAGTTCTTATTCCATTATTCTCAGCCTTATTTCCTCAAGACAGAAACTCACTGAACTGAGACGATAGACTACAAATCCCAGAGATCCTCCTGTTTCTGCCCTGGCCCCTACCAGTGCTGGGATTACAGGTGCATGCAGTCATTCAGCTTCTTGAGGGTGTTGGGGACTCAAACTCACATCCTTACTGTCCTTACCCATTGAGTCATTCCCTAGGCTGATGCACACCTCAAATCTCCAAGAGAAAATATGGGATCAATACTTTGTAAATATATGCTGTCATTGCTGTTAGCTACTTCTGTGGACTGCAAGACATCAGAGCTGATAATAATGAATGTGTCACTAGCAGTCTACAGTGCTAGTGCCTGCCAAATAGATTTGTCTTTCCTTATTACAGTTCTTCAGACGAGATAAATGTTACTTCTCACAGAGGAGAGAGATGAGACTCAGTGTGGAGTTATTTTCTAATGGCCTCTTAGGCAGCAAATGGGCTGAGTGGGGCTGTAGCTGATTTGGTCAGTCATCCTCAGGGAGGTTCTCTGTGGTGGGCTGGGGTGTGGATCCTCACTCTGAGTCGCACTCACTCTTCTGTTTTTAGAATTTCTTGGAGAGGCACTCTCAGCTGGGCCCCCAGCTTCCTGGGCAAGTAGCAGGTGCCATGGATGGATATGGCAGAAGTTATTACTGCTCTTACATAAACCATGTTTGTCTTTTCTTAAAGTGAGAGTTACATAATGGTGTTGCTTAGTCCTCCTTACCCCACCCCCACCCCACTGTCAGTATGTTCAACTCCAAATTCTCTACCCTGCTTGATCGTTCTATTTTCCCTCTGTTCTATCAATGTATAAATATCACCATTTTTTTAAATTGCTCACCCTCCCTTGTTCTGCCTCGGTCTCATTAAACATTTCATGTCAGAAATTATAATGATTCCCCCCTCAGCTTCGAAATACTACAGTTACAGGTAAGTATAGGTTTTTTTTGTTTGTTTGTTTTTGTTGTTGTTGTTTGCTATTTTGAGGGTTTCTCTGTGTAGCCCTGGCTGTCCTGAAACTCTGTAGACCAGGCTGGTCTTGATCTCATGACTTACCTGCCTCTGCCTACTGAGTGCTGGGATTAAAGGCATGGGCTACGACTTCCTGGAGACAAGTAAGATTTTAACATGGGCTACCATGGAGGAACATTAGGTATACACAGCTGTTAGAGAAAAGAAGAAACTATCCTCATATGCCTGATTTATTGTTTGTGCTTTATTTTTTCATTTGTATGTATGTATGTACAAATGTGTATGTATTAATGTGTATGTATGTTCACATGTGTGTGTATACCATGTGTACAAGAGCCCAAGGTCTATGCCAGATATCTTCCCTGTTTTATCTTTTGAGGCAGTCCATCTTTCTTCTAACTTGAACCCAGAGCTGGCTGATTCAGTGAGTGTAGCTGGCCAGCTTATTCTGTGAGTGCCTGGCTGTGTCTTCCACACACTGGGTTTATAGCGGCTGCCACAACCATGTACATGATAGATGGGAATCGGAACTCTGTCCTCAGGTTTTAGTGACAAGCTCTTCATCCCCTGAATCACTTCCCAGCTCCATGAATGTACTTTGACAGCACTGTGTACAATTAAGAAATCGAAAGCCAGGCGGTGGTGGCACACGCCTGTAATCCCAGCACTTGGGAGGCAGAGGCAGGCGGATTTCTGAGTTCGAGGCCAGCCTGGTCTACAGAGTGAGTTCCAGGACAGCCAGGGCTACATAGAGAAACCCTGTCTCAAAAAACCAAAAAAGAAAAAACAAAACAAAACAAAACAAAAACAAAAAAACAAGAAATCGAACTTTTCTAGATAGTACATTTGTGTGTGTGTGTGTGTGTGTGTGTGTGTGTGTGTGTTTGAGACAGGGTTTCTCTGTGTAGCCCTGGCTGTCCTAGAACTTACTCTGTAGACCAGGCTGGCCTTGAACTCAGAAATCTGCCTGTCTCTGTCCCCCACCCCAAGTGCTGGGATTAAAGGCTTGCGCCACCACTGCCCTGCTCTTTGTTTTTGTTTATATATATATATATTTGAAACAGGGTTTCTCTGTGTAGTTCTGGTTCTTCTGGAAATTGCTTTATATACTAGGCTGTCCTAGAACTGAGAAGTTTGCCTGCTTCTGCCTCCCCACTGCTGGGATTGCACCGATCAGATAGGAATTCTTAAACCAAGCCAAGCCAAGCCAAGCCAAGCCAAACCAAACCAAACCAAACCAAACCAAACCAAACCAAACCAAACCAAACCAAACCAAACCAAACCAAACCAAACCAAAACCCAACACAACACAACCCAACTCAAACCAAACCAGAAACAAAACAAAACAAAACAAAAATCCCAAACAAACAAACAAAACCACTGCCACAATTCCATCTGGCCATATTTTCTTATCTTGTTGGAAAATTCATGTATGGATGAGCTAGAAATAGATCTGTTTAGGTGGAGCATAGGAGCCATTCATGTAGGTAATTTATTACTTTTTAACTAAATAAAACCAATCTTTATATAGTGTTTTGGGTTTCCTTGTCCTTGTCTACACATTCTCCTTTGCAGTTCAGGCACTCCTCCTCTTGGCACGCCGACACAGACATTACTAATTGCTATTTGCATTGGACTCTAGGTGAGTAAACACAAACTCCAATATTCTAGGTAGTTTATTTTGTTTTCTAGAGTGGTGAATGGAAGAGTTTAGAAAGAGATCTGAATGCCCTTCCAGCCAGAAGGAGGTACACATGGGTCCTTAGTGTGACCATTACTCCTACCTCACATCTGCTGCCCAGTACACACATCAGAGTCCAGGAGCTGGCAGGGATCACCTATTCCTTCCTTTTCCTCTCCTCTCCTCTCCTTCTCCCTCTATGCCTCCTCTTTATTGCTATCCTTCTTCTACATCATCTCTTTCTCCATCATCCCCATTTCTATCATCTCCATTTTCACATCTACATTTTTTTTCAATATATTCTTTATTTATATTCCAAATGATTTCCCCTTTCCTGGCTTCCCGCTCCCTGAAAGTCCCGTAAGCCCTCTTCCCTCTCCCTGTTCTCCCATCTACCCCTTCCCACTTCCCTGTTCTGGTATTCCCCTACATTGCTGCACTGAGCCTTTCCAGAACCAGGGGCCACTCCTTCCTTCTTCTTGGACATCATTTGATACCACATCTACATTTTATCTCTGTTGATGGCACTGGAAACTGAACCTAGAACCTTGCACATGCCTGGCAAGTATCTTACGACTATGCCATCGTACCCCATACCACCAGCCTCTCCTTTCAAATGGAATCCAACCAGAGTCAGAGCCCTGCCGGGTCTAGACACACACCCTTCAATGTCAAGATACAAGACAGTTGAAGACTACATGTTCTCTTTAGGATTTCGCCAAGTTATAAAATTCTCCAGTTGTCTGACTGAATGCTGCTGGATCAGAAACCGAACATCCTTGAACTAGATGGATCTTGTCTGTAGCATCTGTCTGGCAGTTTTAAAAGCAGATAGGTCAAATAAGGATAATCTTCATTCTCAAGATTCATTTGACTTTGGATGATACTAATTTTAAACCATCCATTACAAATGGGTACTAAAAATAGACCATACAAACACCTAGAGCAAGCATTACAGCTCAACACAAATCTGATTCCTTTATAGCACTCCTCGGTTGATGTTTGGAGTCCTGCCCCCACCTAATACTCTTGGTAGCTTCGAGTGTTGCTTTAGGTTCAAGGTTTTTTTTTTTTTTTTTTTTTTTTTTTTTTTTTTTGAGACAGGGTTTCTCTGTGTAGCCCTGACTGTCCTGGAACTCACTCTGTAGACCAGGCTGGCCTCAAACTCAGAAATCCGCCTGCCTCTGCCTCCCAAGTGCTGGGATTACAGGCGTGTGCCACCACCGCCCGGCGGTTCAAGGTTTTAAAATCATTTAAAATCCACAGAGATGGAGCAATAGGTCCATATGGCTACTTGGGGAAGAGAATTCCTGCTTTGATTTTTAGCTCTAGAGAATGGTTGGAGTAGCACCCAGCTCAGTGTCTTTATGCTCACTATAATCTCAGAGTTTTGGGTTAAAAAAAAATCATTCCTTTCTCTGAAGATTTGCCTTTTCTCTGCCTTGCAGTACAAATTAAGAGCAATTAAAATCAACGTCCTGCTCTCTGAATGGTACTGTTTTATCATAGTCTACTTTCTTTGCTGTCCAGTCATAGATAAAACAAGCTGGTCTACTGTCATTGTCAATACAGGAGTTGGTGGGACCACCCATGCGCATGGCTTTTCCTCTAAGGGCTGTTAATTTAAAGCTGGGGTCCTATTTTTTTGATCTTTTCTTTCATAAAGAATAACTAATTCTGTGTGCGTGTGAGTGTGTGTGTGTGTGTGTGTGTGTGTGTGTGTGTGTGTGTGATGTGAGAATGTGCATGTGTTGATGGTATGTTTGTGCAGAGTCCAGGAAGAGGGTGTTGGCTCTACCGCCATCTTATAGCCCTGAGACACTGTCTCACTGAGACAGAAGTTCACCTTTCTGCTAGGCTGGCTCACAGCGAACTTCTAGGATCTGCCTGTCAGACAACATTGGTGTCCCAGGCTCATGCAGCCATGGCCAGCTTTAACTTATATGTTGGGGATTCACACTCCAGCCCTCAGGTTGGTCCTGCCAGTGCTCTCCTCCACTGAGTCATCTCCCAGCTTCTCGAGTTTCTTATTTTCTTATGAATCAGCTACAGACTGGTCAAAGGAGAAGGGATAAAGGACTATTTGGCTGTTGATTCGACAGTCATGTCTTGAATTGCTCTCTCTTTCAAGAATAAGGGATCCTGAGCCTTGCATGCTGCAGTCACAAATGGGACTAAATTATGCCAAGCAAAAATAAATTCTCGTACTGAGAATTTCCCAGGAGTTTTGATATTTTTGACTCTTACTCACTAAATATGGAAAAGATTGAGACACCGAGAAGCAGGGGAGCTGTTCTGCCTTTTTTAGACCTTTGAATAAGCCGTTTCATCCTATTCAGTGCTGTGTTAGCAATATACTAAAAATCTCTCCCTGTCGAAAAGTCCCAGTTTTCTGAGTGGCGAATTTCTGGAAATGTTCGTCTAGCTTCCATTTTTATGTAAGTAAACGAAGCTCTTGAACTAAAATTAATATTTTCTAGTGGTCCCGGTGTTATTCATCTATGGAAGTGATCGAAATTGATATTTCACTGATTTCTTTTAAAGGTCTCATTATGTAGTTAGATTGACCTAGAACTTTTGATCCTCCTGCCTCAGCATCCCAAGCGTTGAGAGTATAGGCCTGTGCCACCACGCCTGGCAGAAATCCCATGGGTAAACCTCTCTCATTAGTCCTCATTTAGTTAATGTAGGTTCCTGGTGTTCAAAGTCAGCATGGCTGTTGGTACCAAACACTTACATACAAGGTTAGGGCGAGAATTTTGTCCTTCTGTGTGACCTGGAAGGCTGCAGCTTAACAAGCATTGGTAGATGTGATCAGAAACTTCAGCTGGTGGCATTTACTCTAAAGATAAGATGGAAGAAGGCAAGAAGAGCTGATTTGAGCTCGTTGGCTCAGCAGCACTGGAGATGAATGCCGTCTTCAGTGGCAGGCGCTGCTCACTTCTAGGACTCTGGTAGCCATGTATTGAACTAAACCAGTTACACGGTAGCCTTTCAACTGCTCGACAGCTTCTCTTGGTAGTACATAATGTGTTTCTCTGTCCCGTGTGGCACACACAAAACTGATAGGACCAGATGTT
Source organism: Apodemus agrarius (assembly GCA_964023405.1). Taxonomy (NCBI): domain Eukaryota; kingdom Metazoa; phylum Chordata; class Mammalia; order Rodentia; family Muridae; genus Apodemus; species Apodemus agrarius. The sequence continues at coordinate 161,380,849 of OZ030005.1, read as the reverse complement.
TGATCAGCTCTGTCCCCTTCCTTGAGTTCCTTCTCTGTCCCTTTCTATCCCTTTTCTCTCTTCTGAGAACTCAGTCTTGGCACTGTGCATAGAGACCCAAAGGTCTTTCTCTTAGGGTTGTGAGCTGCCATTGGTATTCATTGCTGGGATCTGTTAATTCCTTAGCAACACTCAATGAGAGCGTTCTAGTTTTGCTTTCGCATGGGGAAGTGAAGATAACTTTCTCCCAGAAAGGATTTGATAATCTTGACCCACAGCTTTGGAAAATAAAAACAAATGCTTCCTGCCTTCTGTTCTTTACCTTTTATGATAGTTCTTTGTCTTGGGCATTTTGCCGGTTAATGGTGGGCCACTTTCTCTTTTGTTTTATGATCTATCTCGTTATATAGCCCTGGCTATCTTGGAACTTGTGTAGATCAGACTGGCCTCAAATTCACAGAAATCTGAATTTTCTACTTGAGTGCTGGAGTTATAGGCAGGTATTACTGTGCTTGGCTTATAATGACATTTTGTGTGTGTTTGTGTGTGTGTGTGTGTGTGTGTGTGTGTGTGTAAGTGTGTGTGTGAGTGTTCTCATGTGAACATGAATGCACAGGAGGCCAGAGACTGATAACAATGTCTTCTTATGCACTTCACTTCTCATATAGAGGCCGAGTCTCTCATTTGTATGGAGAACTCACAGGTTTGTTTAGGCTGGATCTACAGATTGGTATGGGCATCACTTGTCTCTGCCTCTTGCGCACTAAGATTGTAGATGGGCCACCCCACTCACCTGGAAGTTAGGAGGATGCTGGGTTCTGAACTCTGGTCCTTAAGCTTTCGTAGCAAGCACGTTACCCACTGAGCCATCCTCCCTAGGCCATGAGAATTTTTTTTTCAAAAACCACTATAAGCATATAGGTGGTGACATACTTGGGTTTAGATTACTACAGTCTTGGTCTTTATTGATGGCCCAATCATTCCATCTTTAGACCACCATCTTGGTTGGTTACTTAGATCTTCCTCATGAGCGCTGTTCCTACCTTGTTTCTCGGTCTGATAAGATGTCCTATGTTTATTCCTTCGTGCTTTTTGGCTTCACACCTAGATCCAGTCATCTCTCCAAGTAGGTACATTCCATGTAGTAAAAAAAAAATCTTTAGATATCATTATGTGGGTGCCCGAGGAGAAAGAACTGGATAATTTAATGTCTAGTACTATGCAGTTACACTCCCATCAGGTACTCTATTACCACGCTACACTTCTAGCCCTTGCATTTTACGTATGGTATTTCTCCCTTTTTTCTTCTTTTGAGATATGGTCTCAAACTTTAGTCTTCCTGTCTCAGCCTCCCACAGACTAGGATTATAGGTGTGAGACATCGTATCCAGCTAATTTACATATTTTTTTAAAAGCAGAATGAACATAGATTTATTAGAGAAAATCTAGAGAAGGACTCTTTGAGTAGGAGAGGCTCTCCCTGTGGAGGCCATGCTGACCTTGAACTCAGATCTACTTGCCTCTGCTTCTTCAGTGCTGGCATTAAAGGCATGCACCACTACTACTGGGCCCTCCATTACTTTTTAAAGCTAAAACCCTTCATATAATCAGAGGGAAACTTTGACTTTGAACTTGCTTTACTCTACAATAAACAACCTAGTTCTAGGATAGCAAATAACAACCAATAATAATCAAGGGTTGTGGATACTTGGATTAGAAGGGCCCCCATAGGCTCATGTATTTGAATGTTTGGTCTATAGTTGGTGGAACTCTTTGGGAAATAATAGGAGACATATATTGTCAGGAGGTCGGTCATTGAGAGCTGGCTCGGAGGTTTTAAAAGCCCCTACCATTGCCAGTTGGCCTTCTTCTCTCTGCTTCATGGTTGTCTCTTATGATGTGAGCTCTCCGCTACTTCTCCAGTGCCCTTCCTGCTGGCTGCCATTTTCTTTGTCATGACTGTAACTCACCCATCAAAACTGTAAGCACAAAATCAACTTTCTCGTAAAAGTCCCCTGGTGGACCTTATAGTGTCTCTTCATAGCAATAGAGAAGTAACTAAGTAACAAACACGCATGTTTGCAATTATAGAGTATGATAAAAAGTGATATGGAATAGTTCATCTCTCTGTAAGCACTAACTGGATAGATTATCTTCGTTTTGATTCTGACTTTTGGGTTATTTTTGTATTCAACTAACTGGGATAATTAGGTAAAATATTAAGTATTTTGATAGTTAGATCAATAAAACAAATCATATTCAAAGAATTAAGTCATTCCCTTGTTCTCTATTTCTAAGTATTTCACTCTCTATAGGTAAGTTTTTGAAAAATTATGACTTATTATTCCATTTAAACACCTAAGTAAGTAGTCTCTTCTTCCATCTCTGTCCCATCTTAGACAGTGGATAACTAGCTTCTTTGTCATATCTATAAAGTAATATGTTGTATTTTTTCTTGTTTTTTTTTTTTTGTTTGTTTTTTTGTTTTTTTGGGTTTTTTTGGTTTTTCAAGACAGGGTTTCTCTGTATAGTTCCAGCTGTCCTGGAACTCACTCTGTAGACCAGGCTACTAGCCTCGAACTCAGAAATCTGCCTGCCTCTGCCTTCCAAGTGCTGGGATTAAAGGCGTGTGCCACCAACGCCTGGCAATTTTTTCTTTGCTTAAAACAGGATATATATATATATATATATATATATATATATATATATATATATATCTGTCTGGACTGGAACTTCCTATGCAGATCAAGTTAGCTTTAAGCACACAGATGTCTGTCTGTGTATACCTCCTGACTTCTGGGATAAAAGGTATATGCTATTACACCTGGCCCAATATTAAATTTTAAAAAAAGATTTATTGGCTGGGTGGTGGTGGCGCACGCCTGTAATCCCAGCACTTGGGAGGCAGAGGCAGGCGGATTTCTGAGTTCGAGGCCAGCCTGGTCTACAGAGTGAGTTCTAGGATAGCCAGAGCTACACAGAGAAACCCTGTCTCAAAAAACAAACAAACAAAAAGATTTATTTATTTATTTATTTATTTATTTATTTATTAAATATTTATTTTTATTTATGAGTACACTGTAAGCTGTTTCTAGACACACCTGAAGAGGGCATCGGATCCCATTACAGATGGTTGTGAGCCACCATGTGTTTGCTTGGAATTGAACTGAGGTCCTCTGGAAGAACAGACAGTGCTCTTAACTGCTGAGCCACTTCTGCAACCTTCTATATTACATTTTCAATGTGCATATTTTCAGCTGTGTTTATATGCTACTGAGACCCTAATAATCATTAGGACCATACCGGCAAAACCAAGGCACTATCAGGTGGTTCTATCTGTTGGCAGAAGTGTCAATTGAGCAATAACTTTGAAATATAGTTTGTCAAAATGTAGAAAGGATAAGGTATGCATTTGCACCGTTCTGTCTTTTTTATTTTTTGTATTTTTATTTATTTATTTATTTATTTATTTATTTTTGGTTTTTCGAGACAGGGTTTCTCTGTGTAGTCCTGGCTGTCCTGGAACTCACTCTGTAGACCAGGCTGGCCTCGAACTCAGAAATCCACCTGCCTCTGCCTCCCAAGTGCTAGGATTACAGGCGTGCACCACCACCACCGCCCGGCTCTGTCATTTTTAAAAAAAGATTTATTTATTATTATATCTAAGTACACTGTAGCTGTCTTCATATGTGCCAGAAGAGGGCATCAGATCTCATTATGGATGGTTGTGAGGCACCACGGGGTTGTGGGATTTGAACTCAGGACCTCTGGAAGAGCAGTCAGTGCCACTTAACCACTGAGCCATCTCTCCAGCCCCTCTGTCATTTTTTTTTTTCCTCTAGAGAAAAATCTCTTTCCTTTCAGAACAGGGTCTCTCTGTGTGGTCCAGGCTGCCTTTGCTCATACCATCTTCTTGCTTAAGCCTTCTGAATGATGGAATTACAGCTCTGTGCCACCTCATATAGCTGGAAGGAATCCTGTTACTGAAGGTGAGCAGTGCCATAATCATTGAAATTAGAGAAAAAAAACCTTAAATTTTCATCAAAGAAGAATAGATAAGTTAAATTTCAGTACATTTAAATGACAGAATATGATACAATTTAAATGTCAGAACATTTTAACATGGCTTTTTAAAAGCTTGATTTAAAATAAGAAACAGGGCATAGACCAACAGTAACATGTCACTTCTGGGACATTACATAATGTGGGTTGTGTTTGGATGCGTGCTTGGTAATGACAGTATGGAAGCATGAGCAGGATGGAGACTCAGCATGGGTCTAGGCACTCACACGGAGGGGACAGAATGGCACTTTGTAATTGAAGTGTTGTTTTTTACTTTACAAAAAAAAAAAAAACAAAAAACCCCAACAACCCTGTACTCGCATTGACAACCATGGCTCCTGGAATACACATAACTAGGGAGGAGAAGGAATGAAGAAAGAAACACACTGACACAGAAGAGCTGGGAATGGGCTGTCTGGGATCTTGGATGGAGTCCTCGCACCCTGGACACTCAGCACGTTTATTATATACACGGAGGAGGGAAGGTCATTGCATATAGTTGAACAAGGAGATGGGGTTGTTGCATATAGATTAAAGTGGCAGGATTATTAGATATTGAACAAAGAGGCAAGTTTAGCTAATCTTGTAGGGGTGGTCTCTGTAGGGGAGCAATAAACATGGGGGTGGGGGGAAACTATGGTGGGCTTTGCTACCCACCGTAGCTGGGCCATGGGTCACTGATATGGCCATGCCCATGTTAAATAAATTGTATGCATTTGCTCAGGGCTTCACTCACTTCTTTCATGTGCCACTTTCTTTCTTTCTTTCTTTCTTTCTTTCTCTCTCTCTCTCTCTCTCTCTCTCTCTCTCTCTCTCTCCTTCCCTCCCTCCCTCCCTCCCTCCCTCCCTCCCTCCCTTCCTTCCTTCCTTCCTTCCTTTCTTTTTGGCTTTTTTTTTTTTTTTTTTTTTTTGTGACAGGGTTTCTCTGTATAGCCCTGGCTGTCCTGGAACTCACTCTGTAGACCAGGCTGGCCTTGAACTCAGAAATCCTCCTGCCTCTGCCTCCCAGAGTGCTGGGATTAAAGGCGTGCGCCACCACCGCCCGGCAGCCATTTTCTTTCTTAAAGAATTTCTCCCCAAGGGGCTGGAGAGTTGGCTTAGCGGTTAAGAGCACTGACTGCTCTTCCAGATGTCCTGAGTTTGATTCCCAGCAAGCACATGGTGGCTCACAACCATCTGTAATGGGTTCTGGTGCCCTCTTCTGGTGTGTCTGAAGTCAGTGACAGTGTATTCACATATATAAAATAAATAAATGCTAAAAAAAAAAAAAGAATTTCTACCCAAGTACTGTATTTACATCATTTCCACCCTTCCTTCTCCTCATCCTAACTCCTTCTGTGTCCCTCCAACTCCTTCTCAACTTCATGACCTCTTCTTTAATTATTATCATTACACAAACACACATATAAATACAATGCACTGAGTCCATTTAATATTGCTCATATGAATATGTGTTTTGTATTAATCGCTTAGGACTGGATAACCTATCAGGTAGCTTGTTCTGGAGAAGACTGATACCACCCCCCCCCAACTTCCCAGCACTGTTTCTCTGTGTCCAGGACTCCATGTCCCAGGCTGGCCTTGAGCTCATAGAGATCTGCCTGCCTCAGCCTTCCAAGTGCTCGGATTAAAGTTGTGTGCCACTGCATCTGGCTTGATACTCCCCACCTTTAAAAGCCATTAATTGCCTGTAGCTTTTCATCTAGGGGTGTGACCTTGCGAGGTCTCCCATCCACATTGGGATGTCAGTTGGTCTTGTCATTGTGTAGGTATTGTTTGAGCAAACATACTGCTGAGATTTCATGGGTGCAATTCCCTATTATATATAAAGACGCTGTCTTGAAGCACATGTCCTGGTCCTTTGGCTCTAACAATCATTCTGTTCCCTCTTCCAGAATGTTCCCCGAGCCTTAAGTGTAGGGGTTGAAGTATACATGTATCAAAATGGTATGGGCACCCCATAGTCAACTGCCTTCTGCATTTTGACCAATTGTGTGTATCAAGTTCTACTCTAGAGTCTATGACCTCATCAGTCACAGGTAGTAGGTTGGCTTTATACTACCAGGCATGAACTCCCTTTACTGAGTGGGCCTTAATGCCAAGTAGATGACTGTTGGTCACGCCCATGATCTAAGTGCCACTATTGCTTCCTTGAGGTCATGTCATTCTGGTTATTGTTGGGGTTTGTAGGCTTTATAGATGCATGGGGTTGATTATTTATTTATTATTGTTTGTTTGTGTGTTTGTTTACTTCTTTATTCATTCATTTTGGTTCCTTGGTACCTTGCATAACACTTTTGTGTACGATAAAGTAAGTCCTCAGGGATTAAGCTTCCGGGTGAGTTCTGGCTCAATTCCTCCATGTCTGAAGGGTGTGGCGCTTTCAGAAATAGCGTCTCACCTTCAGGTCCTGGGAGGCATCAAGGGCAATGTCATTAGCCTACATTTGGGACTCCTTTTACTGACACCTTAGAAGCAGGTCTCCCATGGCTGGTGCTGTGACTTTTATTAGACAGTCTATGGGTCTTGGAGGGAGCATTATCATCCTGTGTGGTGAACTTGTCCTGCATTATGAGAAATGAGATTTGGGGTTTATAGGCTATAAACTGACACCACAGACATGTTTTGTTAAAAGTTTTAGTAACTTTTAGACATGTGTGTGTGTGTGTGTGTGTGTGTGTGTGTGTGTATAGTCTTTAAATGTGGAAGTATTTAAATATAGGGAGTTTTCACATTTAAAAATAAATCTAGATTTCTGGAAATCAGAACCTTCCTTCACCCAGTCTTTAACCAGTAGCTGTAGGTGCTGCCCCCTTCAGGTGAGCTGAGTGCTTCTCCTAATTCCTGCCTGATGATAGACAGTCTCCCTTGCTTGTTGGGGCCAGCAGCCTGCAGCCCACGTGGTCGATGCCCTGCTGAGGGATGGAGGTAATAAATAGTCCTTGTGCTCCTTGCTGTGAACAGTTTTCTTCTCCCCAAACATTTCAGTCATGTTTCTCCAACTAGGCTCAAATTGAATTTCAGAGTGCTTGAGAGTCGGGGCTGCTATGTCCCTGATGTCCTTTCTCAAGGTAGTTTTGAAATGGGGGCTAGGTTATATGAATCAGTTAAAATTATCACGAAAAGTTCCTCGAGTCCTTGGTGTGTTGGTAGCAGGAATTGGTGTTGGAGCTTGTCATTGGTCCCATGTAGCTATAAAAGATGGCTGAGAAGGAGAAGCAGAGTGTTCCAGATAGCCAAACTAATTTTCACAATGCTCAATGCAGACCACACTGTTATTTATAACAGCCACAGCAACAAATTCCCCAAGAACTAACTCTAATTAAGAATTTCTGCTCATTAGCTAGCTTGGAAATAGATCAGGATGAGTCCCAGATCCCATAGAGCCCCAGCTAGTCTCCACCAAGAATTGGAGAAAGAGATGCCCATCAACCCATCCAAATGGGACATGCCACCAGGGGACTCTTGTCTGCAGGGCAACGTTCTGGGGGACCTCCCATTTGATGTAATGGGCCGGCAGTGAGTCAATGAGTCAGTGAGGGCTGAAGGCTCAGACACAACAGATGCTGCTGGAGGATGTGGTACAAACAAGTCCCATGTTTCCATAGCTGCAGTTCTCCACAAGGTAGCCTCACGCATGGTGCGGACCAAGGAATTCTGGGAAGGATAGCCCAAGGGATATTCTTCACCACCAAGTGTTTGCGCAATTCACAGTTTTCACTTCTTAATCTTCCTGATACTCCATCAGTGGACGTGATTTCTTTGAATTCGAACACTGCCCCTAAAGATAGCTCCACAGCCCTCTCTTAAGTGTATTTGGGAGCAGCACTGGAAAATCTTTCTGAGACTGGAGATATAACTCAGTTGGTAGAGTTCTTCTCTAGCATGCAGACATCCTGGGTTCGACCACTCAGCTCCATACATATGCGGGTTTGGTGACACACGCCTGTAATCCATGCGGTCTCAGAGGAGGATATAGGAGGACTGATAGTTCAAGGCCATGGTTGTCTATATAGGGCCAGCCAGAAATACATTAAGCTGTTTTTTTTTTTTTTTTTAAAGCCTGCCTATCTGTACCAGCCTCTTTCTTATGTCACACTAATGCCCAGGTCACATGGCTAGTGAGTGTGGGGGTGGGGGGGTGTGGGGGTGGGGGTGTGGGGGGGTGTGGGGGTGGGGGGTGAGGGGTAGGGGGGTGGGGGTGGGGGTGGGAGTGGGGGTGGGGGGTGGGGGGGTGGGGGGATGGGGTGGGGGGTTGGGGGGGAGGGGCAGGATTTGAGATCTTGTACAGTAGTTTTCAAGGTATTATCATGAAATGCGCTGTGTGAGTGTGGGGGTGGGGAGGCTAGTCGAAATTTCTCCAGAGAGTCTGTGAAGTTAGAACCGTCCTCAGAACAAAGTCTTTCACTCCCAGTCTCTTACGAACGTGCTGGGACTTCTCCAGAGGCCTCATAACTTGTGATGGAGACAGGCTGTAGAACTGGACACTAGAGGATCCAGTTGTCTCCCGTTACACCAAACACTGCAGAGGTTTGCAAATGCTGAGCACCGTGCTATTCTTCTCACTAATTTTTGTTTGCTTTTGAGCGCTTTGGGAGTATTCCATAATTTTAAAGAGGAAAAAAAAAATACCATGAGACCAAATGCCGGAAAACCACTACTCTGTGACACAGCTGGTGGCTCTCCTGGCCATTCTCATCTGTGTGTTTCTTTGTCACTGGCTGGTGTGCTGGCTGGATTTGATGTCAGCTCAACACAACTAGAATCATTTAAGAGGAGACAACCTCAATTAAGAGAATGCCTCCATAAGATTGGGCTGTGGGCCAGCTTGTAGAGCACTTTTTTTTTTTCTTTTTTCTTTTTGGTTTTTCGAGACAGGGTTTCTCTGTGTAGCCCTGGCTGTCCTGAACTCACTTTGTAGACCAGGCTGGCCTCGAACTCAGAAATCTGCCTGCCTCTGCCTCCCAAGTGCTGGGATTACAGGCGTGCCGGGCGGTGGTGGCGCTGGAGCATTTTCTTAATTAGTAATTGATGAGAAAGGGCCCAGCCCATTGTGGGTGGTGCTATCTCTGGGCTAGTGATCCTGGGTTCTATAAGAAAGCAGCCTGAGCAAGCCATGAGGAGCAAGGCAGTGAGCAGCATCCATCCATGACCTCATTAGCTCCAGCCTCTAGGTTCCTGCCCTGTTTGAGTGCTCTGTCCTGATTTTCTCCAATGGTGGACTACACTGTGGAGTATAAGCCAAATAAACCCTTTCCTCCTCCAACTTGCTCTTTGGTAGTGTAAGAGTCGCCCAGGGGGTACTGGTTTTGAAGGCATGAAACAGTCCTGGAGAGCAGCTGAGGCTTGGCACTGGGAGAGGCCAGGAGAGGTCACTGGTAAAAGGGCAGCTTCAGAAGCAGTTGAAGATCCAGGATTGGAGCGATCATGCAGAGAAGCTGAGACTTGACACCATGAAGAGAGGCTACTACTGAAAATGCAGCCCTGTTGCCATTGAGAAGACCCTAGTGTTTTGGAGAAGCCAGTACAATGGGATGACCTCCAGGAATAGCAGCAGGAGTAGAGTGGACCCAGCCTGAGGCTGGAAGACGAGCTGTGCGTGCTGTAGAGGCTCTTGGTGTTATATTCTCCCTTGGAAGATCTTCCCTCACTCCTACCCCCACTGTCCCACACCCCACTTCACTGAGCACCTTCTCATCAGCTGTCTTAATTAAGGTTTCTATTGCTGTAATGAAACACCATGACCAAAAAGCACGTTGGAGAGGAAAGGGTTTATTTGGTTTACACTTCCACATTGCAGTCCGTCATTGAAAGAAGCCAGAACAAGGACTCAATCAGGCAGGAGTTAATCAGAGGCTATGGAGGAATACAGCTTTCTGGCTTGTTCTACATGCTCAGCCTGCTTTCCTATAGAACCCAGGACCACCAGGCCAGGGGTGGCACCACCCACAATGGGATAGATGCTCCCCAACTACACAGTGGCTCACGATCATCTGTAATGAAATCCGATGCCCTCTTCTGGTGTGTCTGAAGACAGCAACAGTGTACTCATATATACATGAAATAAATCTTTTTTAAAAAAGGAAGAGAGATAGATAGATAGAGACGAAGGAAGGAAAGGAGGGAGGGAGGGAGGGAGGGAGGGAGGGAGGAAGGAAGGAAGGAAGGAAGGAAGGAAGGAAGGAAGGAAGATGCTTTATCAGCTGGCCCACAGCCCGATTTTATGGAGAAAATTCCTCAGATGGCTATAGTTCTGTGTCAAGCTGACATATATCTAGCCAGGATAATTTATCCCTTGTCAACTTGACACACAAACACATCACAGTTAAGTCATAACCTTTCCTTTCTTGTTTATCCCCAAGATCATACATTAGTAGAGAAATCACAATATAAAATACTTTACAAACTTAAAAAAGTCCTGCAATCTTATAAATCGAAACATCTTAAAGTGTGTCTCTTTAAAAATACCCAGTCTCTTTTAAAATTGAAATTCTCTGTAAAGCTCTGAAATCTCAATCTCTCTCTCTCTCTGTCTCTCTCTCTGTCTCTCTCTCTGTCTCTCTCTGTCTCTCTGTCTCTCTGTCTCTCTCTCTCTCAAGTTAGTCTCTCAACTGTGGGTTCCTGTAAAATAAAAAAATAAAGTGAGTACAAAGCAAAACAAAACTCCAACAGTGCAAATAACTCAGCTTCCAGTAGCTGGGACTTATATCTGGGCTCCCCCCTGGTGGCACAGAGGGCAATAGGAGGAGAATTGGGGAGACCCAAGGAGCGGGACTTTAGACTTTCTTTGGCCTGGTACTTAGTATGACATAGAGGCAAAGGCAAAGACAAGATTTGAAGAAGGCAGGAAAGCCACTTGGGTTCTTGGCTTGGGCAAATCCCTCAATCTTGCTGGACTTGACTTTCCTTGACTGTGAAGCAAGAAGACTGGAGCAGCTCAGAGTTTTCCAAGCCAGCTGCGGTGATAACAGCTGTAATGCGCACAGCAGCACTTAGAGATAAAATTCCAGGTAAGGCAGCAGTCTGTGAGTACTTAGTTTAAGTTAGGCAAATTCAGCATGGTCTCCCATCCTAATGCCACTCTGCATGACCGAGAGCTTATTTGCTTGTTGAGAGAAGAAGCTCTCACAATGTTCTCAGATTGATTTTAATTTACTGGACTCAAGTGATCCTTTTGAATTAGCCTCCTGTTGGTTGGCATTACAGATATATAAAAGAGTGAGGGGCTTCATCTTTGAGCCTTTATCCTCCCTGTAGTGCTGGGGGTGGGGGCAGGGGGCGTGTGAACTTAGGGCATGGTATATTCTAAGTGGGTGCTCTACCGCTCTACCATTAGATTATATCCCCAGCCATACCTAAGGTGGTGTGTGTGTGTGTGTGTGTGTGTGTGTGTGTGTGTATGAAAGACAGGCAGAGAGAGGGAGAGAGAGTGTTTAAATAGCCTTGGCTGACCTGGAATTCATTCTGTAGACTAGGTTGGCCTTGAACTCACGGAGATCTGTTTGCCTCATCTTTCTGAGTGCTGGGATTAATAACATGCATTACAGCACCTGGATCTTCCTGAGTTTTGATATGCTCCCTTGAGTCAGAGTATCGTAACCACAGAACTGCTTGGCCTAGGGAGGAAAAGTCACGGCTGACAGGAGAGATGGGAAGCCCTTGAACGTAGATGATCAGGTTTTTACTTAGCTCGAAATCTTTAGAAGTCAAAATCGTTTGGTTCCAAGCTGGTACGCATCAGCTCTCCCCTGAATTGAGGAGAAGCAGTTTCCGAAGGAAGGTCAAGAGTCGTCAGGCTTTCTGAGCAGACATGAGGTTACATCTCAATGCTGCCGCCTGTCACTGTGTCCCAAGCAAGAGATAACCATTCCATGAAAAGGGAACACTAATGCCTACCTCAGAGGGTTGTCGAGCTATTTAATGAGAAAACACATGTTGGACTGGATGGGTCAGACCCAGATGTTAGGAAACACTGGCTGTCTTTCCTCCAGTTGAGAAGTAGACGATTGAAGGACAACTTAGCAGACCCGATGAGTGGGACAGGAGAGAGGTTCTAGTACTAACAAGCTGAACAGGAGAGAACGTGGACTGTGATTCTGTAGCCTGAAGCTTAAGAGGCCATTTTGGTGGCCTGTTTTCTTCCTGTCTGCCACATGGAATATATCTGCTCCCCTGGGTCTGACTTCCTGGGAGACATGATGAATGAGCTGCAGTCAGGAAAGCTTCGTCCCCCATTTATCATCTCTTGGCTTGCTCGGAGGAGCCCTTGCTCTCCAACAGGTGAGCTGGATTAGATGGATTGTGTGTTGTCAAAACAGTAAGTAATGGGATGTTGTGGTCATTCTTTTGTGATGTAGAGGCAGGAAACATTTGCGCATTTCAAGGTAGATTAAGAGCCAGCTCAGGAAATGGACATTTATGGTTCCTAATCCCCACCTCGCCCCCCCCCCCATCTGTCATACTTGTTTTTAAATCACCACCCTAAAGTACAATATTCACGGTTTAGATCTGTGTTCTTCTTACAAAGGTATTTGAAGGAAATAAGCACTAAAATTAAGTATTTGCCTATATAAATACGGTGGGCAGAGACTAGTGATGGTGCTGTTTGAGTCTACTTTAGATGCTGTTCAAACGCTATGAGAACACACCGTGGCCGAGGCAACTTAGACAAGAAAGAGTTTATTGTTGGTTTGCAGTTTCAGAGCGATGAGAGACTTCACCATCCCAGCAGGGAAGTGTAGAGGCAGGCAGGCAGGCAGGCATGGCAGGCAGGTAGGCAGGCATGGCAGGCAGGCAGGCATGGCAGGCGGGCGGGCAGGCAGGCATGGCAGGCAGGCGGCAGGCAGGCAGGCAGGCAGGCAGGCAGGCATGGCAGGCAGGCGGGCAGGCAGGCATGGCAGGCAGGCAGACAGGCGGGCGGGCAGGCAGGCATGGCAGGCAGGCAGGCAGGCAGGCAGGCATGGCAGTGGGGGCATCTGCAAGAATCCATCTTGAAAGGCAACCAGGAAGCAGAGAGAAAACTGGAAAAGGCAAGAGCCTTAAACTCCGGAAGCCCAGCTCTGCTGATAAGGCCACACCTTCTTACCCTGCCAAAAGAGCACCGTCTACTAGGGATCAAGTATTTAAATGCCTGAGACTATAGGGGACATTTCCTTCAAACCACCACAGGTTGCTTGGTTAGGTCTATGAAATGAGCTCCATTTGAAGAGCCCCTTTTTGGCAAAGAGTTAGAAAACTCATACCCAGGCTTTACGTACTGGAGAGGCAAAGCGACGGGAAGGCACAGGCTTTGGAGAATCTGGGGGGTTGGATTTGAATTTGGGTTCCATTTTTTTTTTTTCTAGGCTTGTGACATTGGACATTCGGTTGTTGTGCGTGCATGCATACATGTATGCATGTATGTGTGTATGGTGTAGGTGCACATATATGTATGTGTATTGTATGTGTATGTGTATGTGTGTGTGGTGTAGGCGCACATATGTGTATGCGTATGCCTGGTGTTGATCTCAGGTGCCTTCCTTAATAACTCTCCGCCTGATGTAACGAGGTGGGGTCTCTCACAGATCCTAAAATTCACTGTTTTGGTTAGTTTGGCTAGCCAGCTTGTGCTGGGGATTCCCTGCCTCTGCCTCAGGTGGATTGGGCTCCAGGCAGGCCACCACTCCACCTAGCTTTTATGTCAGTTCTGGGGATTTGAACCCTGATCTTTAGATCTTTACACTTGTGGGGCAAATGCTTTACTGACTGAGCTATCACAATACTTTTGAGCCTTCAACTTTCCATTAAGCTGGAGTAGACAGAAGCTTCCTGGTTGGACTTCTTGGAATATTAGTCATGACATATGTAAAGTGTCTTCCAATTACAGGTGCCTAATGAATGCTAGCTCCCTTGAGGGCAGTGGTGTCACATAGTACATTATGCATGGTGTCTTAGTTAGGGTTTTACTGCTGCGAACAGACAATGCAAGTTCTATAAAAGACATTTAATTGGGATTGGCTTACAGGCTCAGAGGTTCAGTCCATTGTCATCAAGGCAGAAACATGGCAGCATCAAGGCAGATATGGTGCAGCCTCCTGCTGAGAGTTCTACATCTTCATATGAAGGCTGCTAGTGGAAGACTGACTTCCAGGCAACGAGAGTGAGGGTTTTAAGACCACACCTACAGTGACACACCTACTCCAACAAGGCCACACCTCTTAATAAGGTCACTTCCTGGGCCAATCATATACAAACCATCACACATGGCTTACTTAGATCTGTTTTATCCTCTTGAATTGCTTCTAAGTAATGCTATACATTATATACACCATAGTATATATGCTTTGGAGAAAGTTAACTTATTATTACACATATAGGTATAAGATTCACAAATAACTTTATGAAGAAAGGTCTCAGCTATAAAAAAAAAAAAAACCACCTGAACAAATGTATATATCATGTAACACAAAATCCTTATAGGTACCAGAGGAGGGAGAACGTATAGGAGAGTCCAACAGAGATTAATTTGAACTTGTATTTTTCTCTATATAGAGGACCGGCAGAAATTTTGAGTCCTAGAAGGTGAAACTTCTTAGAAGGGACAGGCGTAACTGTCACCTACAGAGGCATGTTGGAAGGGCACATTGCCTTTAAGTTGTGAACCTGGCTTCTCTCAGAAGAGTGTATGAGCTGCTGTATAAAGCAGGTCACCTCTACTTCATATTTCAGTAGAAATTTCCAGTTTCTACTTTGGATTTTGGCATTTGTATTGGGAGTAGTTTTTTTTTTTTTTTCTTTTAAGAGTCGTATAAAAGCTCTGTTTAGGAAAGTTAAGAATGCATATTCATAAAAAGACACAGCATTTGAAAAGAGAAGTCATGGAGAAGAGAGATTCTGGCAATTCCTATAGCTGGCAGAGGGCAGGCAGTTTGAGGATGTGAAAATACCCCCTACAAACCTAGCCATGGGAGAAACAAGCAGTTGAAATGCAGGAGGAATTCAAATGGCCCCAAACAATAGACAATATGGCAATTAGCAATCAGAAAAATAAACTGTAAAACACAATGAAACATCATTATGCATTTTCTCCAAAGGCGAACACTAAGTAGACTGATAATAACTGACAACATAGAGCAGGCAGTGTTCCAGACCCAGTGGGAGGGAGGACGGTTGGTAAACTATTTATGCAATCCACTAAAGTTGATGCTATACTCACAGGCTAGTCAGAGACTCACATCACAAGTGTAGATTCAACAGAACAGTCATTACTATTTTTAATAGCCCTGATTTGTAAACAGCCCAAACGCCCAAGTGAATTCCATATCGCTCTGGCCTTCATGAAATGAAGCGTCATTGATGTTATTCATATTGAAAGTATTAGCAGAAAAGCTGGAGATTATCCTAATTACCCAAAAAAAGTGTGTGTGTGTGTGTGTGTGTGTGTGTGTGTGTGTGAACTTCTGGTTTTAAGAGATGAGCATTTAAGCAGCAAAAGAAAGAAGGTCATTATCACAAACACTGCCATCTGCTGGAGTTGTGTTGTGCTGTCAGGACAGCTGATTAAGGTGTCAAGACTTACCTTGGCTAATAGTCTATAATCAGCAGTAGGTGGAATATTCACATGATAGAAACTAACAAAGTCAACAAATTTCAGGGCTTCCTACATCCAAGACAGAGGCATTGTGTATACCCTAGCACATCACTGAAAGCCATAGTGCTGTCCACTTCTCCTTAGTGGACAGAGGAAGATTAATTATTAGGAACTTCTATATTTTGGGTCTTTTTTAGATGCTGGAAATCATTGAGCATATTAGCAGAACCTTTAGGCATATAGACTTTCTGTTATGAGTTATATATATATTGCAGTTTTCTGGCTCTTCACAGAACTAAAGCACATGCAGTAAGACAAGAAAAAAAAAAAACAGGAAAGGGAGACCCTTCAGACCCACTGTATGTGCGTGCTTGCTCCGTCGCATGGGTATTTGTGGAGAAAGAAGGGAATCAGTTCTGCGAGGGAATTTTTGAGGCAGAGCATGCTGGATTGCTTGTGAGGTGGCATTCCTAGAGTGAGCTGCATGTTGCGAAGAGTTTGTATAAATCGTGGAAGTTAGGGGAAGAGCATGTATACAGAGCTCTAGCCCCGAGGGAGGGAGTTGGTCCTTGGTTGGATACAGGAATCTGGACAAAAGTGAGAGGATCCCAAGATCGAGCAGACTCTCCGGGCTGTGCAGGAGTTTTCAAGGGTGATGCGTGTGACGACAGGAAGCAATGGTAATGACGAGCAGATCTGACCCACTTCTTGTCTCACATAGATGTGAGGGTAAGACCGACCATCTGGATTGCGTAGCTCTGAAGAGGAGGTTCTTTCTGTGCTTATGTGTGCTCAGCAATTTCATAATTAGAAATAGAGGGGCTGGAGAGATGGCTCAGAAGTTGAGAGCACTGGATGCTCTTCCAGACAACCTGGGTTTGATTCCTAATACCCACATGGCAGTTCACAAACCATCTGTAACTCCAGTTCCAGTTGAACGAACATACTTTTTTGCACTCCATAGGCACCATGTGTAAATGCGGTACATGGATGTGCATGCAAGCAAAATACCCATACGCATATAAATAAAGAAAAGAAATCGGGGGAGCAGGAGGATTCAAAGAATTCCCTGGAGAAGCCGAGATACGGCAATTCTGCACGTGGACCAGCAGCTTGTTATCTGAAAAATAGCACGTGAATCCTGTTCACTGAGACCACCCATTGTGAAAGAGAGCAATGTGTCAACCCCACGGAGCTGTCACGGGCAGGGCTGCTTGCTTTTCTATGGGTGGCACTCCTATGAGCAGACAGTCTTTTCAGATGGTGGAGCAGGAGACAGATTTCCAGACAATCGGGGGTGACTACCAGGCTCCCACTTGCAGGCACAGCTTACCCTTGCAGCCACTGTTCCCCAGGAGAGCTGGAAGGAGCAGACTGTCCCCACTGTCTGCTTCACGAATAGCTTGACTTGCTTAATTCAGGATCGGACTGTGGTGTGTCTGTGAGCAGCTGCAGAGAGTCGTGAGCATGTGCCTGCTGCTTGTGGCACCCACCACAGACAGCTGTCAGGTGGGGGCTCCTCTGCAGACAAAGGTTCCAGGTGACTCTGCTTTCCATTTGACAGCCTGCATGGGGTCCTGTTGGGTCTTAATCTGGGCTTCTCAGATCCTTCTCCTGGTGACAGTGGGTGAGCTTTAGTTACTCTGTGATCCTCTTTAAATAGTCATGCAAACCTTACCTCTCTTGTACCCCCATTATGTTCCTAGCTTCCTGCACATCTCAACAAATGATTATAAATCAAGAAATTTCGGATTCATGAGCCTCGTCCAACCTGTAAGCGTTTGTAGCCAGCAGAGAAATTGAGAGAATGGATTAGGAAAGAGATCAGATTGTTTTTTTATTTTTTTTTATTTTTTTGAAGTGTCTGTATAACACGATAGAGCTGCTCTGCTTTTCGTCCACTGCAGACTGAGCTAATGGCCCAGTAAAATTGATTGAATAAAACTGAACCACCAGGAGCTTCCACCATTAGCATGGAAGCCCAGAGAGCAGAGCCAACTCTGGTTGAAAACCTACAACAGGACACCGAGAACCAGATCTTCTAGTGTCTAGCCAGTGAGACAGGATATATAAGTTGTCTTCTTTTGCTTGGGCTAGATAGGAGTCCTGAGGAAAGAAGTTATTGAAAAGATCTATGATGTTAGCCCTAGTAGCTCAGGTCTGTAATCTTCAGCACTTAGAGAAAGTGAAACAGAATGATTATAGTAAGTTTGGGGCCAGCCGGAGTTGCAGAGTGAAACCCTTGGCTCAAAAACAATAACAAAGAAAACAGAAACAAAACAAAACAGTATTGTGTTTGCACACACACTCACACACACACGCATATATGTGTGCACATGTGCTTGGGCCGGTGTGTAACATACTTCCTCCCTCCATCCACTCATCCTCTGTGCCGAGCTCAGATACTTTTTGTAGAGCAAAATGGGCCCCTTGGTAGAACTGACACAAGGACCCCAGAGATTTGTTTTCTTTGTGAACTAGGGGAAACGCTTTACAGAATAGGGCATGGTTGTGTTCACTAAATAAGCAAGGGAAGCCAGGTGTGGTGGTGTGCACCTTTAATTTCAGCAGAGGCAGGCAGATCTCCACGAGTTTGAGGGCAGCCTGAACAACATAGGGAGTTCCAGGACAGCCAGGGATATATAGAGACACCTGTCTCCAGAAACCAAAATGAATGAATAAATGAATGAATGAATGAATAAATAAATAAATAAATAAGGTAAGATAGAGGTTTTAAAGTAAACTTGAGTTTGAGGGTGTGAGGGTATGCGAAGAGATAATCATAAGCAAGAACACTGTAATTTAGATCATGCTAGGAAGGCTCTAAGCCTCCAGAGGCTGTAGGGAAGAACCATTGGGCCCCTAGGCTGCTTCTCCTACAAGCTGGAATGGCTGTGGGTGGTGTGGCTTGCTGCTCTTGATTTCCAGTCTCTCAGTCAGTGTATCCTGCTGTCAGTTGCTCATGGGCAATGGGCACCTGGTGACACAGGGGCTGTCTTAGTCAGGGTTTCTATTCCTGCACAAACATCATGACCAAGAAGCAAGTTGGGGAGGAAAGGGTTTATTCAGCTTACACTTCCACACAGCTGTTCATCACCAAAGGAAGTTGGGACTGGAACTCAAGCAGATCAAGAAGCAGGAGCTGATGCAGAGGCCATGGGGGGATGTTACTGGCTTGCTTCCCCTGGCTTGCTCAGCCTGCTCTCTTATAAACCCAAGACTAACAGCCCAGGGCTGGCACCACCCACAGTGGGCCTTCCCTGCTTCATCACCAACCAAGAAAATGCCCCACAGCTGGATCTCATGGAGGCACTTCCCCACCTGATGCTCCTTTCTCTGTGATAACTCCATCTTGTGTGACAACACATAAAACCAGTCAGTACAGGGGCCTTCCATGGAGACCCTCCTACAGCTTCTCCCCATGACCAAGTGAGCTTTCATGTCATGCCTGAAATGCCCCATAGGAACAACTGTAGCATTTTTTACATTGTCTGGTGCTATTAGATTAGAGGCTCACAGAGCATTTAATCAGACATATCACACAGGGAGGACTACCTGGATGACTAAAGCCTGCTTGGCCATGGTCCCCAAATACCTTTCAGCTCAGATCAAATTTCAAGTTGAAGGTCTCATGGACCTTTGACTTTAGTCTCGAGTGATCTTGTCACTGTTTGGGTCAAGGTCTGTCATCATTTGTTTGTTTGTTCAATTCATCCCCCATCTGACTTGTTTTCATTCACACTTTATTCGCTTAGTTATTCATCTGTGGGAAAAAGTGGATGGGCTCACACCAATGAAACACAACTGCACTCTGTTTCTAGGGTCGCATTTGAGACGTAAAACCTTGGCGTCATCCTCAGCTTTCCCCCTTTGACTGGTCAGCATCTCCTCTCACTCCGTGTTGTTCACCCAGAAGATCCATCCGTATTCAGTGCACACTGCAGCCCTTTCGGCTCGATGGGGAGTCTTATCTGTTTCCCACTCTGACTTTCATCTTGAGCTCTAGCCTGGATCAGATTTTCTGCATTTGTCTCTCTTTACTTACCAAACATCTGGGTGTGCGCCAGCCCCGTGAGTCCTTCGTTGCTTTCCAGAGTCTACTGCCTCTGTATGCTCTTACAACTTTAAAAACAAAACCCAGGTTATTCCTTTTTTTGTCAAATCTTCCCCCTACCTTGAGATCCCATCCGTTTTTTTCACAATTAAGGTATTTGATATTTGAATTTGAATCTCACCCTTCCTGAGAAATTCACCCAGTTTCCTCTAGCTTGGCTCTGGATCTATTTGCAAATTTGAATATATGTTAAAAGCATACTTGACACTCAGGGGACTTTGTCTATATAATTTATTTATGGTGCTTAGCGAAGTCTGGTTTATATGGTGACATGTGTTAATGCTGCTCAGTAGGGAATTTGCCAAGGGCCTGAGCTGAACCCATATCTTTTGGAAGAGCAGCCAGTGTTCTTACCCGCTGAGCCATCTCTCCAGCCCAATACTGTATATTCTCAACAACACTCGGGAAGCTGAGGCAGGAGCATCATGAGTTTGAGGCCAGCCTGGGCTAGAGCATAGCACAAAGAAAAAACACACTATAGTAAGCAAGGTTCCCGAGCTGCACTCTACAGCTTCAGTTTTAATAATGCTGGGTGGCGATGTGTTCATGCCCAGATGCTGCTTTGAGAAATCATCATGATGTTCTCTTATGGTTCTTCTGGCCATACATTCACATGTGTCTTAAGAAGCCAAAACCAAGATGGCAGCAGGTCTGATTCTTGCTAGGGATTCTTGGGAAGGAATCTAGACCTTGTCTTTTCCAGCTGCCAGAGGCCTCCCTGCACTCCTTGGCTTCAGGCCCTCCCCTAATTTACTTGAGTTGTCCCTGGCCTGCCGATTCTGACCCCTTTCCTTTCAATCAGATCCACCTGAGCAATCCGGGCTCACTTTCCCACCACACGATATTTACCCTGGCAAAACAAGCTAATAGCCAAAAGTTCTGGGAATATGGACATGGGTATCCTTGGGGACATTCTTCAGGGTACCAACAGAAGCGTCTATTTTGAGGATACTGGTATGTTTTTAGAGCCTAAGTGTGAGATTATAGCTTCATCTCAGGAAGAATCTAGAATCTTTTTGGTTCCTACATCTGTTCCTGGCTTCATGATTATATTTTTCTCTCTTGTTCTTGGCAGACTGATTCCCTCCGCAACCCGGCCAACATGCAGGAACATGACTACTGACAGCCCAAGGGTATGGGCTGTACCGTTATTATCTAGCTTGCCTCTTTGTACCATCTCTAGTCCAAATTCCCAAGAGAAGCACTAATCAACACGTCTATTATGACTCCTGCTCTCGTTATTATTATTATTGTTGTCTTTCGATCTCATAATGTAATCCAAAACAGCTTTGAACAATTTTCCTGCCTCTTCTTCCCGGGTGCTGGGATCACAGGTGTGTACCATCATGGCTAAGTGACTGGCACTCCTAGATCATCAATACCCTCAATCCGAGGATGCAGCCAAAAGTATAGCTTCAGCCAGAGCATAGAGTTCCATGGTACAAATGCTATGGGGAAGCAGGCATTCTGGGTAGAGTTTATTGGGCATGCACTGAAGTACATACCATCTCTACAGGGAAAGACCTAGTTCACCAGGAAGTTGAGAAGGCGCTGTTTCAGACAGCGGGCACTGCCACTTAGTATTTGTCAGACTGTAGGCATGTATTGGATTGAGCTGTGAAGTTTGCTTTTACTTTTGCCTGGAAGGGAGTCACTCAAGTTCCACGACACCCCCCTCCTTCTACGCCGTCCCATGTCCATGTCCCACACTGTCTAGAATTCTTTAGCTACTTGCTTCCTGTCACAGGATAAAGTCCAGACTCTTACCTGACACTGGTATACGGAGTGATGAATCTCCTTTCTTCTACCTGGGCCAGAGAATAATAACTCCACCATCATCAAAGTGTTGAAAGGATTGCGTTAATTGAAGGGAACATTGTACTCAACAGCGCCTCTCGGCGTAAGTCCTCCATACAGGGCAGTGTGGCTCCTATTGATCCCAAGGCTTTTGTTTTGTTTTTTTGTTTTTCGAGACAGGGTTTCTCTGTGTAGTCCGACCAGGCTGGCCTCGAACTCAGAAATCCGCCTGCCTCTGCCTCCCAAGTGTTGGGATTAAAGGCGTGCGCCACCACTGCCCTGCTTGATCCCAAGGCTTTTGTGACAGTGTTTCTCAGGCAGAGACCTGGGACTCCAGTCTTCGAAATATCTGATTCTATCCTGTCATCTTTAGTCCTACTTATTCCTTTTGTTAGGCTGGGTTTTTTTTCTTTCTTCTTAATTCTAAAGACTTTTGAGTCCTGTTCTATGCAGAGTCTCAGAGTTGGTTATATAGTCCAATTTCCCACCCAAATGTGGGAAACCATCCACGTGCTGTCTTTCTGGGGGCCATTAGCCTCTACTTGAGCACTGTGAATGCTGATGAGCCATACTTAGGATGCTTGTTCCCATTTCTTCCAACAGCTCTAATTAAATAATGAAAACATGCAATTATCTTTTTAGTCATGACTGTCTTGCCTTTTTAATAAAAATTTCGGTTCTTTCACAGGAACAAAGTAACTGCTCGAAAGGCATTGATTATATTTATGCCTTAAATTATAATTTCATGACATTAGTAGTTAAACCACTTCTCCCATTGCCTTCTGACTATACCATATGCTGGAGGAGATGGCTTGCGTCAGAAGGCTTGTGATTATGGGATGGCGTCTAGAGCGGGCTTTAACACAAAGTCAATAAAGAAAACCTTGACAACTGAGGTTGGTGTCTCTTGGTATGTCACCCAACTTTGCTCAGGTTTCTCTCTCTCTCTCTCTCTCTCTCTCTCTCTCTCTCTCTCTCTCTCTCTGAGGCAGAGTCTCTTGATGTAACCCTGGCTGTGCCAGAACTGGCTATATAGACCAGGCTGGTCTTGAACTCACAGAGACTCACCTGCCTCTGTTTCCAGAGTGCTGGGATTAAGGTGTGAGCCACCATGCCCAGCTTTAGGTCACTTTTGGTTCCTCTTACACATTTGACTTTTCCAAAGGAAAAGCTATATTATAAAACTTTTACCATTTTTTTGAGGTCTCTCCCCAGTCTTCTCATGACTTATATGTAAATATATCCATATCTGTATGTCTGGTTTGAATTTACAGAAATTGGGATCAAATCATATAGTCTCCTCTTTATTAATTTTTTTTGTTGTGGGTGGGAAACTTGAGAATGAACACAGTCTTGTACATATTAGTCAAGGAACCTGCCACTGAGACTACCATTCTATCACATATCCAACACCCATTGTTATTGTTATGACTACCATCACTATGGTGGTTTTTATTTTTATTTATTTTAAGATTAGGCATCACTATATCTCTGGCTGCCAGGACCACTCGATGTAAACCCAGTTAGCCTTGAACTCACAGAGGTCTATCAACCTTCTGCCTTCTGAGTGCTGGGATAAAGGCATGTGCCACCATGTCTGGGATCATTTGTTAGGACAAGGTCTGACAGTTGCCCAAGCTGGCCTCATACTTGTGGCAATTGTTCTGCCTTAGCCTCCTGAGTGCTGGAATTACTGGAATGGACCACTATACTGGAATTTATTTCTAGTTTTAAAACAGGGTCTTACTAAATGGTTTAGGTTGGCCTTACTCTGTAGCTCCTTTACAAGTTACTTATTTTTTATTGTTCGTGTGTGTGATATGTGTGAGAATATGGCTGACTACATGCCCTGGCACACATGTGGAAGTCAGAGCATACTTTCAGGGTTAGTTCTCTCCTTTTGCCTGTAAATGGATTCTGGGAGTAGAACTGAGGTTGTTGAGCTTGTGGAAAGTCTACTGAGCTATCTCAGTGTCTCTGTATTGTTTTTTAAAAAAAGACAATATAATTATGTACTTTGATGTGAAGATGTAAGGCTTTGAAAGTTTTAATAACTTCATGTTTGAAATGACTGATTTACTCTTTTTTCCTTTTGGTTAACACATATGTTGTTTTGGCTTGGTTCTTGAATTCTGATTCCTTTACCTTAAAGGACATGAGAAAGATCAATGACCTCTGTGAACCTTATGCACAAATTCACTCAACACTACAGTTTGATTCTGTTCTTCCTCCCAAAGGCATATATGGATATCCTTGCCCTGAATACCTCACATATGTCCTTATTAAGGGAAAAAAATCATTGTTGGTAGTCAAGATGTAGAGTGGTGGTGTAGTGGTGGCTAGCCTAAGACTTGTATTCTTATAAAAAGGAGAAATTTGGAGACACAATACCTGGGGAGAACATCACGTGACATGAAGGCAGAGCCCATTGTGAGGCTTGTATAAGCCAAGGAATGCCAGAGAATGAGAGCAAATGGCCCAAAGCAGGTAAGACCATGGGGAAGGATCTCTCTCAGATCCTTAGAAAGGAACAAAATTACTGACATCTTTACTTTGGACTTGAAATCTCCAGAGATTTGAGGCAATGAATTTCTGTTGTTTATATTTTTTTGTGTTTATGTTACTTTGCTAAGAAAGTTCTAGAAAACTAATATATCTAACTTTAAAAAATGGGTGCTTAGTATTTGAGACAGAGACTATGAGAACAATATTCTGATTTCAAGAGACATCCTTCCTAGGGTAACTTGGTGCTGCTAGCCTCTATCCCAACAGTATATTGAAAGATTCTGACCATGATACAGCCCACTGCTTTGAGAAGTGATTTAGAAAGGTAAAATAGAGGACTGGAGAGATGGCTCAGTGGTTAAGAGCACTGACTGCTCTTCCAGAGGTCCTGAGTTCAATTCCTAGCAATCACATGGTGGTTCACAACTGTAATGGGATATGATGCCCTCTTCTGGTGTGTTTGAGAATGGCTATAGTGTACTCATATACATAAAATAAATAATTCTTTTTTAAAAAGAAAGGTAAAAAAATAATTACTAAAATTTCCATTGATAAGGATGTGCTAGACTTTCCTTATACAGAAGGCCAGGTTCTCTGGCTTTCAATTAAGTGAGGTAACATGAATGAAAAGTAATGATAATTATTTCTACAGAGTTTATTCTTCTTGTTACCTGCATCAGTATCTCACCCAAGAAGACCCATGCTACTCTATAGCTGAGATCTTCTAGGGTACTTTTTGGAATGCTTTGTGTGTTACAGTAACTATACAAGTTCAAGAACATACCAAGTTGCTTTCAATGGTGTGTCAACCATTCTATTACAAGGGATTCGAGTAGGCAGGGCTCATTCATCACCAGGAGAACATCTTTTCTCCTGAGCTGTAGAGCATTCACTCCTTGAAATCTCAGATTTGTATTTTTCATGCTTTATTCTTTGGGCAGTGAACTGATAATAATATGACCCCACTCTCATGACAGCTGTATTTAAAGCCTTACAAGAAGAGGAACTTAGTTTGTTTTATTCATCTTGGTATCTTTTTGGGCACAAATTACTTTTCATGAAAGCACAAACTTGGCACAAAGTATGCACTTGTAGTCTTAGAACTTCTAACTAGAAGGCTGAGGCAGGAGGATTGCTCAAGTCCTGGAGGTCTAAGCCGGTTTATGTAACAAAGTGAGGCCTTGCCAAACAATCAAACCGACAAATAGACAAATAAACAAACAAAGCAAATGTGTATATGTTTTGTAATTTCTCTGCCTTGCTTTTTAAAGTGAAAACATTTATAAAGGCAATGTCTATTGCTTCTTCTTCCTAATGGGATCTAAAATCATAGTTGTAAAGCCAATCTAATAATTTTTTCATGATATACTTTAAATGGGATAATGAAGTCATACTTGTTACACATTTTTTGCACAAAGAAAAAAATTTCTTATCTTTTTTTTTTCCCCCAAACAAATTGATTCCCTGAGCCCTTCTATTTAGATAGGCTAGGCTTGCTACTCTCTTTTTATATCCTTTAGTATCAAAGTTCTGCTCTGATAGAGACTTTCCAGGAAATTTCAACAAGTGAAGGAAATAAGAGGTAAGGGTCAATGGGGAGTGGTGGAGGCTAAGGAGTATTGGAGAATATGGATTTCCACTGAAGTGACTGGATACACCATGGTTCAGTTGTGTGGAAATATGGTAAGTCTCATATAGCTAGGTTTATCATATTTCTTGATGGTGCCAGAAATATAGGATAAGATGTGGTATCTGTCAATTTGAAAATGTTTCATTTTTACCACGTTGGCCTATAATATCTATTCATTGCCTGTAAACACACCCCATAGTTAAAGAGTTTGTAATTTTGACTTTTTCAAAATGAGTAACTCATGGAGCCTCGGGCAACAATTCCCTAGGAACCACTGGGGACTTTAGCATAAGAATAATGGAGAACAGATAGACACATAAATGCACAAGGAAGTCTGAGTCATGTTTTAAACTATTTGTATTTTTTTTTATTGCAAAACATTTGTTACAGAAATTCCAGAAAGTTTGTTGCCTGTAGTATCTGCCAACTTCTGCTTCAAATTATATATCTAAACAGACAAGCTCAAAGTGCATTGTGAATCCAGTAAGAGACCTTTAAAAAAGAATGGTTCCTCTAGATTTATTTATATATATATATATATATATATGTCCATAGTGTCAGTAGATATGCAAACCTCTGTCTATCCATACATGAAAGAAGGAAAAGATGTATATATAGTTAGTAAACCCAATTTCAAAATCATTGTATTTATAGGAATTCATTTAAAAATGGTATTTGAATAACTTCCCCCATTATAAGCTATGGTTAGAGCATTTACAGTGCGAATCTAAGTACTAGATTATGAAATGGCTATGGAATTGTTTACTGATTACGCGGACTGTCTTACACAGCGGTAGCAGCAATAAGAATTCAGGTCAGATGCTCCAGTAACAGGAAGTGGGTAAGTCTTCACATGCTACAACATCCTTGCTCTGAGTCTCCCTCACACTGGTCCTGTGTTTGGGTCCAGAAAAACATGCTAATCAACATATATGGAAGTGATCCAAGAGTCACCCCTAATAGGGCAAACCGCGTCTCCCCACTTGAAATCCTCGAGTGTGTTTGATGCATTTGCTAATTGTGTGAAAATCATGAATCAGACCCTGCTTGGCTCCAAATCAGAGGCCTCCAAATATGGCCATTGGGAATACTGCAGGCAGACACATGTTTGTGACTAGCGCAGGAAACCCAAATTTGAGTCTTTCTGTGAGACGTGTAATGCTCTCATGCCTAACAAATCCCGATCTTGTTGTCTTTCTAGATCTGGGTCTTGGATTGAGTTTGCAATCCCTCCATGGAGAGGTGGGCAACTGGTTCTGACCATGCGTGGGAAGCTGGTGAAAATGTAGCGAGCCTTTCAGGAGTCAGACGGGCAGCTCAGAATTGGATGTGACATGTGCCACCCCAGCCACATTAAGAACTTGGGGGCAGGAGAAGTCAGATGGGACCACCAGACCTGGGTCCGATTCAGAACATCTGGCTTCTTCCATGTAGTTGGTGTTTGGGTTTACTGTGTTAGGGTCCATAGGGAAATGAGGCAATGGGTGAGTCTCACACTCACACAAGCAAGCCTTGAACTAATAAAAACAGGAAGAAGGGAGACAAAAAAAAAAAAAAATCCCGTGCCTCCAGGCCTAAGGCTGATCTCATCCTGTGCCTCACGCTCTCTAGCAATCCCCTGGGGGATAGAGTCATGGCCGACACTGATGCCCCTCAAGAGTTGGTCCAGTTTCCAACACCATGATGCAGGGATCCTGTGCTGCCAGGAGAAGACGGCCAGTTTCCCCAGGAAAGTTAGGAAAGGAATCGTCACCTCTTAATGAATCTGGAATGACCTGGTCACCTATATCCCCTCTCAGATGACCCAGAAAAATCAGTAGGTCTTGATTTTACTAGGGATGACCAGTGCATGGAGGGCCCAAAGGCAAAGGCACCATCAACACTTGGTGAAATTAACTTGAAAAAGAAAAGAAAAAGTTGTTCTTTTTCGGTCAGAACCAGCCCCCTCTTTTATGGACTCTAACCTGAGAGACAGGATGCTGGACTGTAGATACAGGGCAAAGCTGGTGTCGAGAAAAGGTTTCCCTGCTCATTTTGGGAGCATTTTGACTGTGCAAATTGGATCCATTTCCTTTCCAGACGTTGAAGGGTTTCTAACAACTGAACGGAGACTTCGTGAAAGAACAAGCCCTTCAGAGTCGCCTGGTGTTTCATCAAACAATCACCCCACTCCCACCTCTGGGCTTGGTGCACCCACAGGGTGTGAAAGCCACAGGACAAGAAGGGAGGTCTCGCGCATTGCCACGGGACCGCTTGCTCACACTGACCTGGGCGTGTCTGCTCTGTCAGTGTGCACCTTGACTTTCAGCTCTGGTTTAGCAATTTGCACCCAGGAAGCCCTAAAGAATCCAAGACGTGTCTTTCATATATCACAGATGCCCCCACGCCTAGACCTTGGGACTCCAGGGTGGTGCTGCCCTGTCATCTCTGGGTCCCCTAGCTATTGCAACTTGTAGTTGACACTTTACTTCAAATTATTTGCTCAGAGCTTTAAAAAAAAATTGAAAAGAGAAAAGAAACCCTTGACGACTTGTTTCCAGTGTTTGAGAACTGAAAGTAGTCCCCGGTTTAAGAAGTCCAATAATTTGAGTGACTCGTTAAATGTTTTAAGGATCGCAGCAGACAAGAGTAAAAACGTTAAGTGCCTTAAGAAGGTAAAGGAACACATATAACGTATAGTGTGCGTTGTGCACACATTGTGTGACACAGAATTAAGACTGGGTTTGGAGAGGGATTACTTCAGTTGAGCCACATTGTTATGGTAAAGATTAGCAAGTGGAATGCAATATCTAGGCCAAATATAAAGCCATCTAAACAACAGCATCACTTTATCTAGAACAGACAGTGCTACTGAGTGAACGGATTGGATTTATAAAGTACTGTACGATGCTGCCATATGGGGTCAGCAGGTGTTAAACAGACAGCTAATTCAACTGGAGTTTAAGCTATTTAAGTTCATTTGCTGTATAGTCTGTTGTAGAACACACCAGCTTGTCTGACACGAAGCCACACCTTGCCCTTCCCCAGCTCGTGGGACCTGGTGGTGGAGGCACATCAGCTTATATAAGAAGTATTTTACGGGGTCTGAGGGATGTGGAGAGCATAATAGAGATCAGGGACAAAAATGCCCATTGCTAGAGGCTGCTAAAACATGGAAATGGGAACATAATTAGTCCTTGCCACATGTGCTTCTTTATTGAATGTTACAGATTTATAAAGGATTATAAAGCTGTCCTGTAACGTTCATTAATACAACCACATGCTACAACTATGCTGGGTTAGACACAGGTTACAGATAGGTTTACATGTGTTTTTTTTTTTTTATAATACAGCATTGTCCAATATGTCACACGGCATAGCCTATAGATATAGCATGATGGATAACTGGATAATGTTTATTATCTTTAAAGAAATCAAACAGCCTAAACATCCAGGAAGATTAGACTGTATAGTTGCAGGAAAAATAAAAGAAAAAAGAAAGAAAAAAAATGTACTATCCAGTGATCTACCATAATGTTATCTATAGAAACCAGATTTTAAAATACAATTGTAACATTCAGAAGAAACACATTTTGTGTTTTCACAAATACACCCCCCATTTCATTATTCTGGTATATGTATATATATATATATATTTTTTTTTTTTTTTAAAAGGGGGAACTTTCAAAGTGCTAAGTAGTAACTGGCCCTGGAAGCTTCAACCTTAAAGAAACATCCCGTTCTCTAAAGTGCCACACTCTGACTGTCCTCCTTTCGGCTTGCACACACGCCAACTGCCCATGTCAATTATCCTCTTGCTTCCTAGCACTCCATTCAAATCTACCAGTTTCTAACGGTGAATATAAAATATGGCGGTTAGTCAGGAAACCTTCATGGCCATTTTTATAAAACATTCTGCATTTCTTTCCCAAAAGGAACAAGCAAGCAATTTAGAGCAAATCATTACACATCGTAGTATATAACAATCGGCGCCTATGAAGCAGACGATTAAACAATCTATCTCTTCTTGAGACCTCTATGACTTTATTTATGTATGGTCTTCAGTGACTGGCTACTCACGAGCTGTTTAATTCACAGAGGCAGGTAATTAAGGTCCCCTCCATCAGGGACATGGTGGAACAAATGAGCTGAACACAGGATGTCTGCACAAGGCCACGGAATCAGTGCCACACTGGTACACAGAGAACCCAGAAATGGAAGGAGATGGGGTTGAGAATAACACACACACACACACACACACACACACACACACACACACACACACACACGTGCACAGACAAGACATGGCTTGTGAAACCTACACAGTTTGTGTCTGAAGTTGTTTACATTTGGCTTATAGACTTCACACGCTTCACCAAAGATGTTAGCACTTAATTTTCATGCAGAACAAAAGCTCATGACTGTAAAGTGTTTCCTTTCCCAGGTTATGTTCTTTCTCTCGGGCAACTACAACAAACAGAAACACATAGGCTTATTATTCTCTCTCTCCCTTGCTCCCTAGGAGGTCCCCAAACCGGGCTCTAGAGTGCTTGGTCTCCTGCTCTATTGTCTCAGCTGGTTTCATCTTGGACTCCTCTATAGATTCCCTCGGAGAGTCTTAGCCTTTGAGAATGCTTGCTACTCAAAATCATGAAGATGTCAGGGCGTAAGGACATCCAGCTAGCCATATCTAAAGAGGGGAAGTGCTGAAACCTTGGTTCAAACTCTGGTGCTGAGACTCGGCCCTCCTGAGAATCACAGGGAAATGGTCTGGAAGTGTATAGTGCAGCACGATGCATGATGAATGGATGTAGTCTCTTTAATCATCACCAGTCACTGTGGAACTGGGCGGGGGGTGGTGGGGTGGGGGTGGGGGGGGAAAGTCATGAAACTCTTAATGCTATAGTGTGGCTTCACATGGATGTGAGTTTGGGGTGCAGGAGGGTTCAGAGTTTCTATTCACTTCTCACCTGGACTCATGGCTCAAGGAAGCTTAGAGACAAATGATTTCTTTTCAGGTTCAGAGCATGTCTGCTGGGAGGGAGATCACCAATAAGGAAGTGTCTCTAGCATAGTTATCAATGAAGAGCATGGGTGTTGCCTAAATTCCAAGGATGAAAAGGGATTTTTTAGGGATACATGCTTGCCACTCTTCTGCTGAAAAGACTTTTTTTTTCTTTAAAGGCTACAGGTTTTGTGGTGAACTAATTTGATTTCACTAAGTGACATGCACCTTGGTGTTTAGAACTACAGTGAAAAGTACCAAGGAAAACTTGGGACTAGGAACACTAAATTCTCTCTCTCTCTCTCTCTCTCTCTCTCTCTCTCTCTCTCTCTCTCTCTGAAACAGGGTCTCATGTAGTCCAGGTTGGCCTTGAACTTGGTATGTAGCAGAGGCTAACTCTGAGTTCCTCATCTTTCCGCCTCTTCTTCCCAAGTGCCCGGAATCACACACAGTGTACATTACCACTAACTATTCCTGGCTCGATATCATTTTTCTTAAAGACTTTGTGTTCAGTGATCTAAATAGGAATCCAAGGTTTTGTGGTCAAGATTTCTTTAACGTATTTCAAGTCCAGATTCTATTCTAGAAATGTATGCCTCCATCCTAGTCGGTGTAATACAAACCGGCTTAGAATCACTCATCTATTCAGGTTGTATTTGGTGATAATAGCTTTGTGTCAGAGCAACCAGAGTGAAGGGGATCTCGTGACAATGGCTGCTTTCAAATGGGAGGAGATGGGGTGGGTGGAGACCATTTTGACAGTTCTTGTTCAGTGTAAAGACAGGTGAAGACCAGAGATATTATTTTTTTAAAAAAATGTATAATTTCCACAGTGCACAATAAACTTTTTCCAGAGAAACTTCTTGGACGCTAAAAAATAGTCTTGGTTATATCGTCAGATGACAGGAATTCAAAGCCTTTTAGGAACTCTCTATGCGTCTGTATATACTGTATATAAACATGAGTCTGTATGTGGATGTATATGTAAGCAGCATAAACTATGAAACTCTGTATATGGTATATTTACTTTCTATTTTGGCCCTACTGTATCTTTTTTATAGCTTTGTAAATAAGAAACATATTCATGACCTGCCTGCAACTGATGGATTTGGGTTGATATCAAGCCCCTAGTCAAATCTAAAGTTATTTATGGGTTTTTTTTAAACTTCCTTAAAAAGTACTTTGGAACATTTCCATAAAAAAGATACCAGCCCTTGAAAAACTCTGATTAGATTTACGCTGAGCCCAGATTAGATGGCTAAACTCTAGGTATGAAAATATCCACATATAACCATGTGTTCAAATACAAAATGGCCACGTGATGAGCGGTGTGGAAATTTGGCAGTTACATCTTGGAGGTGTCTGGAGGACATAGCGGAGACATGCAGATGATGAGGCCCACACAGCAGCGTCACACACTATGAACGGTGAGACTGTAACAACATCCCACTTAATGGCAACTCAAGGTTAGATCTTCCCACCTTTTTCTTAAAGTTCAATATTACATATTTGACGAGTGAATTCTTTGATGACAGGTGAGATACAAAATAACTTAAAAATATAAAATCATCTGAGTACATTCATCCTGAGCTTACTTGACTATTCTTGATTGCCCATGGTATATTATAAATCATATGACTTTTGCTTTCAACATCAATTCTTCTTTCGTATTGATTGCAAGACAAAAAAAAAAAAAGGCATTTTTTTTCTGATCCCTTATTTTCTTCTAAAGAGATAAACAGTTGTGGCACCAGAAGTGAATAGATAAGAGACAGGTGAACTGTATATATGACTGTTACCTTGGTTTTCTTTATAATGACCAATTACAGAAGTGTTGGCCTGAGAAGGATGTGGGACGTTAGGTAGAACTGCTGGCTGCCGGCTTATACTGAATAAAAAGGATGTTCTTCATCAGTCACCAGTGATGGAACCAATGTGAAAAGAAAACAGAATGGAAGTTTAGAATATCTCATCTTGAATGCTGCCCACTCTTTATTTCATTTTGCAATTTAGCCCTCGACTCTTGATTACAGGGCTGAAATCCCATGATGCCTGTCGGCATGGAGTGTTGAAGCCCATCGGCTCCCCAGAGCTCATGGATTTCTGTGGTGCCTGGTGACACCCATTCATCTCTAGCCCCTGTCTGTTGTCTTTACCCCTCCCCACCCAACAGATAGGAACAGGCCTTAACCCCTGTGTTTTGCATTGGGCCGGATGGAATGCTTGCTTGACCTGTGGCCCAGAGGTTACCATTGAGTTAATGTCTCCCATTGTTTTGCTCAGCTAAGAATAAAGCAGGTCTAACTCAAGGAAGGGGGGAACGTGGTGGGCATTGGGGAGAATTTTAGTGCTGGGTTCTCGAGCCTCCTGCAACACATGGTAAGATAGGTTTAGTTGTGCTTGCTTTCAAAGCTATGAAAAGCCGACGTTCTAGACAGTCTCCTCATGGATAGACTGTCCCCTCGGCCCTCCGGCTTGGAGGACTTACTTCTCTGGAAGGGATTTCGGAGGCTTGCCGTATTCCTCTGTCTATCAAGCTTGTCACTGATGGAGAAGCTCTTTCTGGTATGTGCATATGGCGCGCTTGACTCCTCTGCCGAGTAGCTGTTGGCGCGCTCTATCTTGGGAACTGTGATGTTGTTGGATAGGGTTCTGTCTGCATTTTCAGCCTCCTGAGAGGATATCGGATTGGCAGCTCTCCGGCCTCTGGCCTCATTTTCTTCACTGTCAGAGCTAGGATGGCTCAGCTCTGCTTCTCGCTCAGGGTGGCAACAAGATAAGTCTTCCACTTTGTCTCCGAGACCTCCGGGGAAGGTGGCTCTGTCAGCTATTGCTTGGGGGGCATTGACACACCTTGTGTCGATACAGTCTGTAATACTTGTGTATTCTGCAGTTTTCACAGGCACCCCAAAGTTGGCGTAGTAGCTCCTTGAAGGAGAAAACATAAAGCTATGGGATTTTACAATGGGGGCCTCTTCCATCAGAAAGGGCGTGGTGGCTAGGTAGCGGCTACTCTTGGAACGCTCGATGGTATGGTACGTTGGAGGGTCTGTGTCCCAGGGGTTTTGGCATTCTGGGAGGTGGGTATAGTCTGACGAAAAAGATCTAGTGTCCATGGAGGTGAGGTCTTCAAAATCAATGCTTCTGCTTGGAGGTCGGTCTGTAGGTGCGAGGGTTGCATAGGCACTACTTGAAGGGGCCGTGGAAGGTGCTAGAGCTGAAAAGCTTGGCTCGCCCAGCCCAAGGATGTTCATGGAATTATCCAGAGGGTCTATATCACAGTGGAGCTCATCCATGGCAGAGACGTAGATGTCTATGCACGATGATGGTCTTCTGGAGTCAGGAACAATGGCCAAGGTGTTTGCAGGGGCTGCAGGAGCTTTGGGTTCTTTCGCTACCGAGTGGGAGCTAGTAGCCCGGTGTAAGCTCAGGGACCTTTCTTTGAAAATGCTTTCCAACTTTTCTATACCACCTTTGTCTTTCACATTGACTGAATAGAAAGAATGGCTTCGCATACGGGGCATTAAGGTTGGAGAAGTTGGGGACATGGTCTCCTCACCTGCAGGGTCTAGACTCTCTTGAAGTTTGAAGGTGTTGCCTTCCTGGCTGTTGAAGCTGCTCTGGCGGACGATGTAGGCTGCATCCGTGCAGTCCGAGGAGGTCCTTGAGCGGATTTTGTTAGACTCCGCCCGCTCCAGACCAGTCAGGCGCTCCAGGGCCGTGGCCATGCGCCCGATGAGGTCCTCCAGCTGTGCTAGCCGGATGTCCACCGTCTGGAGTGACGCCTTCATGGAATGTTCTCTCTCATTAACTTCCTCCAGCCTCATGGACATGTTCTCTACTCTGTACGAGAAGCAAAGAATAAGAGTATAAGTCACTTGGGTCAGTTCCTCTGCGCTTGCGCGAGGGGGGTGGGAGGTGGGGGGTGGGGCGGAGGGGGACAGGGAGGCGGGGGGTGGGGTGGGGAGTTGGAGGATCAGGCTAGAAGATGTCAAAGCTGTGCTCTACTCTGAGAGAGAATCAGGAGGGTTATAGGTAAAGGAAGAGGCTGGAGGGGGAGAGAGTGGTATTCTGACTGCTACTGAGGATCACGGGATTTGGATACTTTTGTGTTAAAGACACTTTGGAAATGATCTAATCCACTGGTTTTCTGTAGTTTTAGTAATTCTTAAAAGTAGTCGGATTCGGTTGGCAAGTATTTTGTTTAGTATTTTTGCATCCATATTCATAAGAGAAATTGGCCTGTAGTTCTCTTTCTTAGTTGGATCTTTGTGTGGTTTTGGTATCAGGGTAATTATGGCTTCATAGAATGAGTTGGTAGTGTTCCTTCTGTTTCTATTTTGTGGAATAGTTTGAAGAGTATCGGTATCAGGACTTCTTTGAAGGTCTGATAGAATTCTGCACTAAAATCATCTGGTCCTGTGCTTTTTTTTGGTTGGAAGACTTTCTATGACCCCTTCTATGGTATGCAGTCACTGATAAGTGGATATTAGCCTAGAATCTTGGAACACCAAAGACATAAATCACATACCAAGTGATGTCTGACAAGAAGAAAGGAGTGAACACTGGTGCTAGAATAGACCAAAGCATCATTGTGGGGGAGTACAAGAACAGGGAGGTGGGAGGGGGAGGATGAGGGAGCAGGGGGAGGGGAAAGGGCATGTGGGACCTTTGGGGGTGGGGAACCAGAAAAAGGGAAATGAATTGTAAATATAGAATATATCCAATAAAAAAAAAAAGTAGTCGGTCGCCCAGTGACACTCCTACCTCAGCCTCCTGAACTTCCGGGATGGCAGGCAAGCTCTCCTGTGCCTGTCATAATTCAGAGGCTTTTAGCTTTCAATTCAGCATCCCCCCAGGGACTGCTTCCTAGAAGTATTTAAGCACTAGAAGAGTACTAAGAAGCAGAATAGCTATTCTCCTGCTGTTCCTTGTGGAGCCGGTGGATATAGGGGCTGATGGCTGAAGGGGATAATAGTGCTGTGTTGGCATGATTACATGTCAGCACTGGTTCAAGGGCTGAGAAATGTCTGTGTGCCATAGCCGGGGTGGTAGGGCCTCTTTGTCTACCGCCCTTCAGGCCTAGGGCTCCATCCACATCATAGAGAAAAGGAGAAAGAGAGAGTTGAGGCCTAATGAGGGAGGTCAGCTGGACATAGACCAGAAAATCTAACAAGAAGGAAAGGAAGCTGGGATGCAGGAGGAGGAAGCTCTTTGGGCACACTAGGAAAGGCCTGATGGGAGCCCTAAGAACTGACTTAAAACATAGAGCCAGAGCTGGAAGCCAGCTGCAAAGGGGCTAAAAAAATATGCAGGGTCTGTCTATGTCACTCTGGCTGTCCTAGAACTTGCTTTATAGACCAGGCTGATCTTGAACTCACAAAGATTTGCCTGCCTCTACCTCCCGAGTCCTGGGATTAAAGGCATGCAACAGCATACCCAACTCAAGAACTATTTTTAAGCAATTTTCATGACTTCTCTGCACCCCTAGGTGGTTGCGGTGTTAAGTTTTGTAGAAAACAGTACTGGCCAGTGTTAATCCATTTTCATCCATCACTCTGGGTGTGATTAACCATCTAACCACTCAACAGCCTAACTAATGAGGGCCTGGACATAACTGTAAGGGGCTTAATATAGAAGATAACATCCAAAGAAGACCTGGTGTCAAATTTACTTTTTGTAACTAGACACCTTCTTTTAAACTTAATTTTTTTTCCCTTGAAAAGTTTAGGACCAATGAGACGGTTTGACAGGCAAGGGTACTCCGTCACCAAGTCCGATGATCTGAGTTTGATCCTTGGGATGTACACAGTAGAAGGGAGAACCCATTCCTGCGAGTTGTCTTCTGGCCTCCACATATGAACGGACACACAGAGCCCACAAAGAATTTTCAGTCATGATTACAGCCACTAAGTGCTGATTATGGTTGAATAGCTTAAGCAACAGAATGCAGACACAGGCGATAAGAATTTATAAACGAATAGGAATCTGTAAGGAGATAGACTCATGCAGTGACTAAGTTAAAAAGAGAAAGAAGGCCATTGTGGCAATCACGATGTTGTATGGAAAGAAGCCGTCTTCAGTTTTCTGTCCCTCGAACCTCCAGATGGAGAGAGGTTCATTTCAGATTAACTCAGAAGATGCTGATACCAAGTTACAGGGGAGATGAGAGGAGTCACATGCTCATGAGAAGAGAATAAGCTCTTAGTGCTTTGGGTTTTCAATTTCTGCAATCTCCATGAAGGTGGGATTATGTAATATTCTCTCTGTTATATGGACTATGTACAACTGGCATGAAAACAGCCACATACATCTCTGCTGATGTCTCTACATACAGACACACTCACATGGAGATCTCTGTTCCTAGCTCTGTCTCTGTTAAGAGGCTATAACTAAGACAGGTGATATCACCTGTCACTCCACTCAGAAAGGATATCCTGGAGGAAACTGAGGCAGCTAGTGCGGATGCTTTTAGTGCGGATGCTTTGGTCTCTTTCTGGGTTCCCAATGCATCCTGAGGCATTTTTCTTGTGCTGCATACTGTTCCATTGTTGCAAGATATTAGTTTTTGGTTTTCTTAGAAATGCAAAGAACCCCAAAATAACCACAGCAAAACATCAAAATGTACAGAAACCATAGAAGAACAAGGCCTGGGTTTGCAGCCCTGGGCCTGCTCAGGAGGCCATGCTGGGTCTTCAGGCCCAGTCTTCCTATTGCCCATGCACCAAGAGGTCAAGCTCTGCTCTGTTCCGCATTCCTGGTATCTTCTCACCTTACTCATACTCTGAGGAGCCGCCCTGGCAGGTCAGGGGAGAGAGTCATCTTGCAGGGTTGGCTGACATGGAAGTGAAAGACCCTGGTTCCTCCCTGGGTTTTCCAGAAGGAGTTGTTGACTTGGTCACAGTATATTCCCATGTGCTGACATATGGCCCTCATCAGCCCAGTTCCTCAGAGAGGCAAAGCTCTCTTGGCATCTTACTATGCCTCTCCCTTCTTGCCTTTCTTGCCTCCTAGGCCTGTGGTTTTCCTGAATTCAAAAAGCATTTCAAAGGCCCGAAGACATATGCCGAGGAAATATGTCTCAGCTATGGTAATATTCCCACATGGCACAATTTTCTGGAAGCACATGGCTGTATGTCCATTCATAAACATCTTTCCAAGGCCTCAGAAGGAGAGAGAGCTTCAGAATTTCAACGTCTTCTTCCCCCGTTTGCCAGAGAACTACTTTACAGCATATCATAAATCTCTCTATTTTGTAGTGGCAGCTGTGTATAAAATCTGTGCTCAGCCTTATTAATATTGGCTTGGTTCTTAAGGATATAACCACGCATTGGCATGTGTGATGATACCTATGTATATGAGCTGCATTCTCTAAAAAAGAGCAAGAGACCAAAATTACTTTTGTTAATAAAGAATCTTTGATGTGGGCACACAAAGTGTCATTTCATGAAAATGAGACGTGTTCTCAAATCTTTGAAGCTCCATCACACTGACTGCAGCCATCAATCTATTATGTCTTCTACACTAGTCACAGTTTGCTCTTTCTGTCTTTATAGAGTAAACAGTTAAGGCACAGCTACGCCAGTTCTTTGTGACACCCTCTGAGTGTTCCTTTGAATGCTAATGCTGGGTTATGAATACACCAGCTTGGAATGGTGGTTTTCTTAGTCTATAGTAATGTAAGAGACATAAACCATAGGTGCATTTGCTTAGATCTGGAGCTAATAGATATCTGTCCTGTGTGCTTCCAGGCACGTGCGTGCGTGCGTGCGTGCGTGCGTGAGTGTGTGTGTGTGTGTGTGTGTGTGTGTGTGTGTTGCATCTTATTTTTTTTGAGGCAGGGTCTCTCTGTGAGCCTGGAGCCTGCATTTTTTTTTTTTTTTTTTAGGTTAAGCAAGCTGCAGTGGTCTTACCGTCTCTACCCCTGACAGCGCCATGGTTACTGGTGGTGTACATGAGGCTATGTCTGTCTTGTGATGTGGGTGTTACCACCAGAGCCCAGGTACTAATGTTTGTGTAGGAGATTTTTCTTATAGGTCTCTAGGCTCTCAAAGTCATTTGATAAGTGAGAAAATAATCTGAATATGACATTTTGTATTAACTTCTTTGTTCTTTTTTATTATTATTTTTTATTATTTTTTAATTTTTTTGGTTTTTCGAGACAGGGTTTCTCTGTGTAGCCCTGGCTGTCCTGGAACTCACTCTATAGACCAGGCTGGCCTCGAACTCAGAAATCTGCCTGCCTCTGCCTCCCAAGTGCTGGGATTAAAGGCATGCGCCACCACCGCCCGGCTAACTTCTTTGTTCTTAATCATGCTTTATAGAAAAAGAAAACAAAAATAATTCTTGGAAAAATACCAACTATTATTCTCACTGATTGACAGAACCTATGTTTTTGTTTATCTAGAAGTCATGGGGCACTCACATAAGCCAAATAGGAGGCTATTCTCCTCTGGATAAGAATGCTTAATGGTCATAGTATGAAACATGAACTTGTCAAAGAGCCTTAGTTGGGTGTGGGTCTCTCTTGCTTTATGTCTAGCACAAATGTTTCCAGTTTCTGGTCCAAGCCAGACCTGTTCTAGACTTACCAATTCTTCCATCCAGCTCAAAGCTTTCTCTATTTCCTGGAAAAGCCCAGGGTCTCTAAGTCTGGAACTTTGATCAACTGACTGAACAGGAAATGCCCCATTCTTTCAGAAGGACAGTAAAGATAAGCATGAGAGGTCTATGTTTTGGAGCTGTGAGAGCAAGCTAGCTGGTACCACGGCCTGTGGCAGGAAGCATCTGTGTGAAGGAACACACCTTTCCGATGTAACCCGTATCCTCTCATCGTTGGATGAGTTGAAGCGATCATCCTTCTCTCTGAAATACTCCTCTATGCACTGCTCTTCAAAATCGTGCACTTTCTTGAGTTCATCATCAGTTATGAAGAGCTCTGTGGGAGTGGAGGAGGGGGGAGAAGAGAGCCGTGAGACAGAGCGGGGACCGCGACAGCATCTGGTCTGTGGCCTGATGACAGTTTTAAACAAATCCAGGCTGGGGAAAGTCTCCCAGATTCTATTGTGAGTTCCAGACGGAAGCCAAATCTAATTAGGCCACTCGAATCACCAGCTCCTTCCTGAGCCGCAGAGCAGTGCGGTCTCTGGAGCCCACCTGGGTATACCTGGCTACCACAGGAGCTGGGCTTAATTAAGGAAGCAGCAGGACTGAGAACTTAGAGGAAGGCAGGGAAAGGAAGCAACTGGAAGGAAGGATGATCTTTAAAGGCTCCAGATCTCCTGGGCTGTGTCGGATGACGTGCGATGTTATTGATTGATACCCTTTGTTTTGCCTCATCCTCTCCCTGTTTTGTTTTTGTTTTTTTTTTCTATTCAGAGTTGAGAGAGCCGCATAAACATATTTCTAGTAATTCTTGAAATTATTAGTAACCCCAAGACCCAGTTTTGACCAAGAAACAAAAGGAGTGTACTGTCGGGTGGGGTGGAATGTAGGAAAGAGTTTTTTTTTTTGCTTCCCTGGTGTGTGTGTGTGTGTGTGTGTGTGTGTGTGTGTGTGTGAGAGAGAGAGAGAGAGAGAGAGAGAGAGAGAGAGAGATGTTCTTTTTATACATTTCAGCTTCCTTTCTTTTTTCCTAACTTGAACTTAAACATTTGATGGCCGGTGACTCAGCGACTGTCCTGTGACCTTGAAAACTAAATGACACAAAAGGAAGAGCTGAGCTGAGAACGAGGAGGAGTCTCGGGCTGTGACCCAAGGCCGTGGAGCCATGGCTGGAGCCCTGGACCATTGGCTCATTTTTTGTTATGGAAGAAAAAGAAAGTCCAGCGGTGGTGGCGCACGCCTGTAATCCCAGCACTCTGGGAGGCAGAGGCAGGTGGATTTCTGAGTTTGAGGCCAGCCTGGTCTACAGAGTGAGTTCCAGGACAGCCAGGGCTACACAGAGAAACCTTGTCTCGGGGGAAAAAAAAAAAAAAAAACAGGAAAGCAAAAGAAAAAGAAGCCTCCATTATCTATGCATTGATATTTTTTTTTCTAATAAAAGGTAAACATACCCATCTGTGTGACAGGCACAGAAGTTTGGTGGAACTGTAAATCTTTGAATGGTTTATAGAACAGGGTTCGAGAAAAAAAGTTGCTTTGGAAATTTCCCAAATCAGGAAGTCTTTCTCATCCTGGACCCTTGGGATGCCACAGGGATAGGCTCAACTGTTAGGAGGGCTCTTTGGGGCTTTGGTTTAGATGGCTCTTGCTTGTCTAGAAACATCAATTAGAACATGACTGTAAAAGCCACAGAGAATATAGAAAACACCAGACCAAAACAGTCAGACTGCAGTTCTCAAACTCGACTGGCTCTGAGGGGAGAGACAGCTATGCCAGGCAGGGTGCTCATGCCTGAGATGCCTGAGACAGCTATGCCTGAGATGTGGCCATGAAATTATAGAGTCTTGAACTTCAGGGTCAAGAAGGAGAGTGGCCATGTCTAGACTTCCTCCCTGATGCCAGGGACTCATACTGCCCTCTGCTAGCAGAGGTGTTTCTAAGGTCTAAAGGAGTAGTCCCAATACTCACAAGTGCCTCATTAGACATCTTTGATATTTGTGTGTGAGTATGTGCGTGCATGTGTGTATGTATGATATGCATGAACATGAGAGAGAGAGAGAGAGAGAGAGAGAGAGAGAGAGAGAGTATTTTAAACACTGTTGCTATCTCTGTGCTTGGCATTTATGCGGACGCTCTGCATCTAGAATCAGGGCCTCGTGCTTGTATAAAAATCACTTTATGGGCTGAGCCAAACCCCAGCCCTATGCTGTTTTTTTTAAAAAAAGAATAAAATAGTCTTTAAAAACCGAAATTCTTCCCATGTCAGATTTTACCATCTATCTCTAAGTTGACTCTTTCTGAGGCTCAGCGGGAACCTGGAAATGCTCTGGGATCTTTTAATGACAGCGGTGGGCTGAAGGGCAGAGCTTCATTCTTCCCCGATGGGTGGGAACCTGCCCGGCTTTCCTCTCTGCTCCTCACTCTTCGCGTCCCGTCAGCTTTTCAAGCTCTCCCCTGTGGGAGGGAAGCCTCTGCTCTACCCCGCCACATGTGCGGAGACCTGGACATGCATCTCAGAGCTACTCTGGCTGGAAACGAGG
Organism: Apodemus agrarius; assembly: GCA_964023405.1. Taxonomy (NCBI): domain Eukaryota; kingdom Metazoa; phylum Chordata; class Mammalia; order Rodentia; family Muridae; genus Apodemus; species Apodemus agrarius. The sequence goes on along the minus strand of OZ030005.1, from coordinate 161,339,065 downwards.
AAGCAGTGTCTCTGGCTGAGTCTGGGGCCACATGCCTCTAATTCTAGCCCCTGGGAGGTAGATGCAGTAACTTGCTAGGATGGTGCCAGCCTGGTCTGTAGAGTTAGTTCCAGGCTAGCCAGGGCTATAAAGTAAGATCCTGCTGCATAAACGAAGCACGAAAAGAACCGGATCACACAGATGATGTTGGTAGGGCTTCTTAGTATCCTTAGACTTATGAAATGGGCTCTGAAGTAGAAATAGGTCTCCGGATGGCCCCTGCTGTGGTTTGAACACATAATTTCCCCTCCCCCCCCAGGCTTATGTGTTTGAGTAGGTCCTCAGAGAGAGGGTCGAGCTGTATTAGGATATGTGAGGTCTGTCTGGGTCACTGTGGATGAGTCTTTAAAGTTCATAGCCTGGCCAGGTTGCTGATTTAGTTTTTTTTTTTTTTCCTGCTTTTGGATTCCCCAGGGTAGGAGGGACTTCCTGCCCCTCCTATTCCTGTTGCTATGGAGACCCATCATTTCCAAGGCCTTCCTTGCCATAATCCACTCTCTGTAAACTATGAGCTATGAAAAAATATCTTTCCTTCTTTAAGTTTCTTTTGTTAGGTATTTGGTCACAATGGTAATAAAAAATTAATCCCATAGCCCTCCGTCCTGCACTGTATTTCCCAGTCATCTTGTGCTCTCTAGCTAAGCCAAGTTTTCTACCACAAATGCTCATACTTTATTGAAATTGACTTGGAGCCCTGAGTTGACTCCCCCCTGCCCCCAGTGCAATATTCTTGTAAGGTAGCAATCAAGACAGTATTCTTTGCCTAGGACTCGACCAGGCTGACATGATTTCAGGTCAAAAATATCAGGGCACCCCGGCTTTCTGTTTGCCTAAACCTGTGTTTCAGAAGGGAATGATAAGAGAATTTCTAGGTCTTTCCAACCTTCTGATTTGAATGTCTAGGACACTGCTTAGTCAAGGAGATCACTAGGAGCTTCAGCTTTGGACGAACAGCTAAGTAACTCTGGTTTTGAGCCATGGGTGTATTGGTGTCCCATGGACCGGAAGTAGATTCCTGGAACCCCCATCCCAGGGGCTCTTGTTTGTGGACTAAATGTCGATGTAGACTTGACACATTTCGGGAAAAGTACATTAGATGCTCTATAAGTCCTTGCGTTTTCCAGCAGCTCCAGAGAGTTTATGCCCAGGGGCCATTTAGAAGCCTGCAGGAGCCATTGGTAGTTAATGTGCGGAGACAGATATGGCAAGTCTCCTGTAACGAGTCACATGTTCTTGCACAGGGAGGTACTGTTCCAGCTGAGTGCCAGCCAAACTTCCTTTCGGAAACACTGAGTTAGAAGGTGGGCGGTGGGTGGTGGAGAGGACACTGTTCTGCGCTTTGAAAGAAAGGCTCATTCTCCTCAAAAAAATCATATAGGCGCAGGGCTGAAGGCTTAGAAAACATTTAAGATCTGGAACAGTGATAGTCCCAGAAAATGAGCATGGAAGACTAAAACTCAGGACAACTGTTTAAAGAATTAGATCTAATTTAGCACTTGGTGCGTATTAACACGGCTGATTTACAATGGGATCCTTGGAAAGAAGTGTGTGTGAAGGTGGAGCGCCAGCACTGTCGGAGAGGAGAATGCTTTTTTTCTTAATAGATGTGGCTAAGAACTCTACCTTCAGCTCATGTTCTACTGTTTTCCTTCTATTCTGTATCTCATCAAGCAGGTCCCTGTTCTATCCCCCTTAAATATGCACCAGACAGGAGAACCAAGGAGGGCGTGGATCCTGCCTGACTGCCTAGGGGAATTGCTGGGAACTTCCGGCTACAGGCGCCGGCTCGCAGCTCACTCAGGCCGTAGTCCCTTTCATCCGGGTCACTCTCATGCTTCCTCCACCGGCAGCACACATGCTGGAATATCATGGTCATGTGACTGAAGATGATGAGCGGTGGGGGCAGAACCGGCCTCTCGTGGAAAGTCATGATGAGCTGGTACCTCTGAAATTTCCATACTTGGTTGGATATCGACTTGACCTCAAAAAATGTATTGCTGAAACAGACCGGAGAGTCACACGACAAACAAGTATTATTTTTCGAAGTTATCAGCTCCCTCTTCCTGCTACCCATCCATCCACCCATATGCCTGAAGGAGTGGCCACTCACTTGAAGACAGCAATAAGGAGGTTGACCAGAAGGATGTTCGCCACCAAGAGGTAGCAGGCCATGATGGCCGGGACAATCCATGCTCCTGTCTTGCATGGGGGCAGCTGGATTGTCTTGCCATCCTCTCGGGTCTCGTTCTGTCCACAGGGAGCTAGAGGAAGTGACACAGGTAAGAAATGAGAAACCCGTGGCTAATTGATTTAAATTCAAAAGAAAAAAAAAAAAAAGAGAGAGAGAGAGAGCAAGAGACATTTACATGAGGGGTTCAGATGGAAGAAAAAAATACAGCCACCTCAAACAGCAAAACATTTCAAAAAAGCCAAAATAGGAAAATGAGATCTTCACGAACATTCAAAGGGCCGCCACTGCTGACGAGAGGCAGTTCCACCTGTGTCTCCAGTCAGTCATCAGACTCAAAGAGGTGTCTAAAGCCACCTGCCTGGCCCCTCCGTCAGTCCCTCAACCCCTGGTAGTGGCGAGAGGGCATTTGGTGTTCCTAAAATGTTTGGTGAGGGCTTTTGGAGGAGCCAGCTATTTTTCCTGGCAAGTTACTTTCAAAATGTGCTGTAGAGGCCTCCAGCCGACAGCCTGGAGACAAGCATGGCAAGCTATTGATTGGAAATTAGCACCAGGGCAACTGTTAATTGCTGTGAGAAACAATCCGCAGCCTCAGCCAACGATTTGCTGTCTCAGTACAGAAGGAACAGTGCAGGGCAGCACCCTGAGAAGCACCCGGAGAGCTTGTCACTCGGCGTCCCTGACGGATGAGGAGGATAATGGGGAATGGAGTAACAGGGATAGACCACAGAGCCCACAGCTACTAGTCTATTAAAAAAAAAAAAAACTAGCCAACCACATTTTCATTCCAAATATGTGCATTTCAGGAACGCGACGTAAAACCTAACCCCAGTGACTAAATGGCAAAGGCAGGGGTGTTCCGGGAGATGTGGAGGTGGGAGCGAGAAGGAAGGCGCTGTGTGGGATTGGGGTGAGCAGAAGTAATATGCTAATGAGGCCAGCTTGGAGTTTGCAGGTAAGTGGAAGGGGGTGGGTGGGTAGAGTCCTGGATAATGCTTTAGAGCCCTGCACAGAGCCTGTCTTTGTTACTGTTCAATTGCTATGAAGAGACACAGTGATCAAGGCAACATAAAAAGCAATAGCATTTAATCAGGGGCTTGTTTACAGTTTCATAGGGTTAGTTCAGGACCATCATGGTGGGGAGCAGAGCAACAGGCAGTCAGGCAGACTTGGTGCTGGAACCCACCCTCCAATGACGCACCTCCTCCAACAAGGCCGCATCAACCACTCTAAGAAGGCCACACCTCCTAATCCTTTCCAAACAGTTCCACTAACTGGGAACCCTACATTCAAATATATGAGGCCATGGGGACCAGTCTTCTTCTAATCATTACAGAGCTAGATGTTGCTTGTAGGTAGGTACTAGGGGTAGGTGAGGTAGCCCTTCCTTTCCATGTGCTTTACATTGGCCTTTGGACAGGGTAACTCGATGTCTGTCTTTTAGCAGAGGGTAAGAGCACCTCAAGAGGGCTCAGCACTTCCAATGGGGTGCTGCTGAGGATCTAGCAGGAGGGTTTTCATGGGGGCCCAGGATCTGCAAGGTTTGAGCAGGACAGCAAGAGGACCTACGTTTCTCCAGAACTCCTTCTGCCTGGCACTGTACTCTGCAGAAATTCTCACCCAGCAGCCTGAAATACTATTAACATCCAGCTGGCACCCAGACACTTGAACCAGAAGCCCCAGGACTTTGCAGGCATGACATTTCATCGTAACCTTCCTTGTCAGTTGCTCTAGTGGCTGAGCAACTGAGTTTTTAATTAGGTTGCAAAAAAAAACACATGATTTTTTTTAAATGTAAAACATACCTTTGTAGCCAACAAGGGTTTTATTAGCAGTGGGCCAGCAAGTCCCTGATTTTATAACCAGGATTAGGTGACCAAGGCACTCCCTTTGTCTCTATATGGCAGATAATTGGATGTGGGAATGGGGTTTATCTTACTACTGACATAACTGGGTGTTACTGACTACCCAAGACAGCCTTGTAAGATGGTCTTGGAAGGAAATGTCCTGACAGGTGATGTCCAAACTCTACAGGTGGCTCTCTAGGGATGCCCCTTCTTCTCCCTGTGGGCACAACGTGGGCTGAGTTTCTTGTAGTTCTTAGAAGCCCAGTCTCCCTTTTTGCTTCCTGTTTCTGAGCCTCCTTGTTTCTGCTGCTTCCATTAGACTGGTGGTCAATCTAGTCTCACTCTCAAGCTTGACCTAGGATGCATGTCTTCTCTTCCATGCATGCCCAGCAGCCTACTTTCTAACCCCCCACCCCAGCTGGGATTGGGCTGGTCATACCCTTGTGTTCCTGACACTCCTCCTGTTTGTCTTGGGACTCTCACATTCCTGCCACTGCCCAGTACTTGTCTGTACCATACGCGAGATTCGCAATGGAGCATCGTCCTTCAAGATTACCCTCCTCTTGGTTCAGCGTGTTTGCATGCATCTGAAAACAGTAGGCATTTGTTGACTGAGTAAACAGAAGATGCTTTCTTGAGCATCTGTGCTATTGCTGTTAGCTTGGTTCAGTCAGGTGGTCTAGGTCTCAGGCCAGTCTGAGATCAGTGGTTCTCAACCATCTTAATGCTCTGACCTTTTAATGCAGTTCCTCATGCTGTAGTGACCCCCCCAACCACAAAATTATTTCATTTCTACTTCACAACTGTGACTTTGCTACTGTTATGAATTGTAATGTAAATCTCTGATAGGCAGGGTGTCTGATGTGTGACCACTCCCCCCCTCAGGGGTCGTGACCCACAGATTGAGAATAGCTGCTCTAAATTCTACAGCAAGTGCAGCATAAATGAGTTAGATGTTCCTTGTGACAGTGATAATGATAATAAAAGTGAATCATTAAGAGGCAGCCTTTATTTGGCAACATCAGTGAAGAAGCTGTGAGCATTATGGGCAGCAGTTAGTGCAAAGGATTGCTCCAGGAGGGCTTCTAATGACACTCTTGTTCTGGGTATTTGTCGGAACTAGAAAGTGCGATAACTCAGACACACAGATGTCTGCCATTAATGGAGATGAACAGGGTGTCTTCCAGATCTGACAAGCAACAGTTGTTAGGAAGGGGGGGGTGTTACTGCAATGGTTCTATGATACCAGAAAGTTGCTAGGGATGTCCCCAGTGACGTGCACCAAGACACCACTGTTGTGGGAAATATTAAAAAAGATCCGCCAACTCTCCTGCCTCTCCACGCCTCAGTACCATGTCCTGGTGGGGTCCAGCTCAGTGCTGTTCTCTCCACTGCCGAGCTATTCTCTCTCAGATAGCTCCCACAGCATCTCAGCTGTGTTCCCTCTCTGCCATTGGTGGACCCACGCTCCAGTAACCAGGTAAATCAAAACTCTTAAAGCTTAATTAACCAACCAGATTTATATAAATAACATCACAATTTATAAGATGCCAATACAGTAATTTTAGAGCCAATTGATAATGATAAAAGCTTTATCCCAATATTTCTAACCTTATAAAAACTTAGCTATTTGTGGCTGGTAAATGCCACACAGGTCCATGTCCAAAGCCATCTCCTTCTCCTTCTCCAACCTCAGTTCCCCTGGCCCCCAGCTCCTAGATCCACCTCCCTTTTCCTGTCCAATCACAGGCTTCCCACTGCCCTAATATGACTGAACATGGAAAATCCTGCAACACACCACATGACATAGATGGAGGTTTACAGATGTGGGAGCTGGCAAGTAAGTAGCACGCTGTCATCTCTGTCTTTGTCAATGACAGTCAGTAGAGTTCCTGTAGAAGAGGTTTGCAGAGTCTCGCTCCTTCAGATCCATCGCCCTTTCCTTGAATAAGGGCATTCTGTTTACCCCCGTGAACTCACTCTGCTTCCCTCATCCCCTAGTGACAACAAAATGTATGACTGTCAAGTAGAAAGGGCCTGGATGAGAGAGACATCATGGAGAACCAAAAGTTATGACCAACTGTGACATGCAGGAAACCAGCCCTCTCCAGTTACATGAGCCATACAAGTCTGTTTTTCCCAAGTCAGCTTTAGTTGGGTCATTATCACTTGCAATGAAGAGTCTTGACTGTAGGTAGGTATGGTGGTGCATACCTGTAAATCCTAATAATGCCAGGTAGTCCGAGATAGGAGGAGGCTTGTGTGTTAAACCTTGCTGTGTGTGGGGGTAGAGGTAGAGGGGGTACCAGGTGATATAATTACCCTCAAATCTCACGTCCACATCCACAGTCAGTAAAACAAGACATTTATATTTAGAACCTTGGAATACATAGGAAGTTTGAAGTGGTACCCAAGTATATAGCATCTGATCTCAAGCTCAGGTCAAGTCGGGTTTTTTTTTTTGTTTGTTTGTTTTTTGTTTTTTCCAAGACAGGGTTTCTCTGTGAAACAAGCCCTGGCTGTCCTAGAATCGCTTTACAGACCAGGCTGCCCTCAATCTCACAGAGATCCACTTGCCCTCTGCCTCCCTCCTCTGCAGGGATTAAAGGCACCCACCAGCACGCCTGGCCCTTTAAGTTGGTGTCTTTAAGTTTTAGGAGCCAAAAGCAGAGATTTAGCTACTTTCCTTCTTCCCTAAAGTAGGGGACAATGTAAAGGGTCTACTCTGATAATGCTCAACTTTTGTCCAGCTGTGGCCTTAGAAATGGGCAATATGGACTGTTTACAAAAATCAGGGGTGGTGGTGGTATACAAGTCTGAAGAACTGGCCAGACCCGTGTACCTAGCCAGCAACCCTTGGAGCAAAGAGATTGAGTTCTAGAAGTGTCAGCACAGGGCAGATGTGGGCACAGAAGGGAAATTTGGCTATAACTGTTGCATCTGCATAGCTACACCCAAATTAAAGGGATCCCTGTGCTTTGTGTATGTGGGTCACACTGACACATCACATGGAAAGAACTGCAAATGCCAGTTCTGCTAATGATGCATTCATAGGTAGAAATGGACAATTGGGCTTTGGAACACACTGATGGGCTAGTCACAATCTGGCCAGAATTTGTGGGCGATGAAAAAAAGCCATGGCCACACATTGTGAAAGAACGTTCCAGTGGTTGGAACTGCACCCCCTCCCCACCCCACAACCTTTCCAGTAAGTAAGAGTACTTGCCTAGCATGAATAGGATCTTGGGTTCAATTCCCAGAACTGAAGTAGAAAGGACCTAATCAGAAATAAAGGGGCAACAGCATCCTTCCTAGAATATAAGCCCCGAGAGCAGAATTTTTGTCTCTCATGTTCACCAAACTGAAGAACACAGTCTCCTGAGTACCATCTGGCACATGCAGGCGCTAAACAGAGAGATGGTGTTACTCTCTGCATGGTGGAACCAGAACCAGACACCAGGATGCAATACCACACATCTCTCTAAGTACTATATTGATGCTTACTACCAGGTAACAGTCTGGGTGCTTTCCTATTTGCTTCTACTTCTCACCAAGTGCTACCATAACCTGCTAGTATGGAAAGCTGCCATGGAAGCTAAATACCAATGGAGAAAACGTAGGACTTTCCTCCCAAAGTCTTTGACCAGAACAACAGAGATCTTACTCTTATGCTGTTGTATAGCAAGCCAGCCCTCCATAGCAAGCCAGCCCTCCCACCATCCAGTGCTTACTCAGACAATGCAAATTAATCTTTATATTCTTTCCCCTTCAGCTAAGACATTTCTTTGGAATCTTTTAGATGAAACTCTTGACAGTATGGCCAGTGAACTGTAATTATTACAAGGCATGGGGCCATTCTTAGCTCTTTATCAAATGGGAATGGCAAGGGTTGGGTCTCTCTTAAGGGTCTCCCTCAAGTCCACCAGGTTTAATGGGTATTTGACCTATATCTCAGCAGCAGGAACCCAGATTCAGACCTTTCATATTCTAGACATTTTTGATTGTGACACTGACTTCATCCCATAAATCACAAGACCTGAGGACATGAATTTTTTCCTGCCAATTAAAAAGGGCATCTTCAGGGGGCTGGAGAGATGGCTCAGTTAAGAGCACTGACTGCTCTTCCAGACGTTCTGAGTTCAAATTCTCAGCAACCACATGACTCATAACCATCTGTACTGGGATTCAATGCCCTCTTCTGGTGTGTCTAAAGACAGCTACAGTGTACTCATATACATAAAATAAATAAATAAATAAATAAATAAATAATTCATTTAAAAAGTTTATCTTTAAAAGGAGATGATTCTTCAGAACATATTAACCTCACTTCTTTATCTGAGAACATCAGAAGCGAAGACAGTAGACTTGAAATAAGCAACTATGGAAGGGATGCTCTGTGCCAGCCAGCCTCCACAGGGCACTTTACATGGGTCTTCCTCCCAGCTTTGAAAGTCATGCCAACACTCAGGTGATGGAGCAGAAGGACTAAGAGTTCATGGACAGACTTGGCTATGTAATGGGACCCTAAATCTTAAAAACTAAAAGAAAACCAAACAAACATTCTTGCTTTATAGTTGATCAGTGGAATGCCTTTCTCAGGGTTGCATGGCGACCAAGAGGTAAAGTCCTTGTCATTCTCTTTTCTCAAAACATGCTGAGGTCCTGCTGCATGCCATGGCTATTGGTACCAGAGATGAAATTATGAATGTAGGAGAGATGAGTCCCTTTGATCTCTGACCTGTGTACACCCCACTCTTTCTCATGTGGCCTCGCCAATGTGCCCATCCTAGTGACCGGTGGCTGCATGTTTAAATGCCAGGTCTTGAGCTTGAGGTGTGATCTTGATAAAATTTTGACATGATAGAGGGTCAGAAATCTCCAAGACCTTTGTCAGTGTTCCAGAAGAATTTGGGAAGAACAGTGAAGCTATCCATACAAGCCAGGTGGATCAGGGTCCATTCGTTTAGTGCCCCCAAAGAGGAAACAATACAAAGATGAGAGGAACATCTCAATTAGGGACAAATGAGGAAATTTGATAGACACGTGAATTCTGTTTTTTGTTTTTACTGATACAAGTAACTGGCCTGAACTGCTCAAAGTAACAGGCAAATGGGAGTCTTTAAGGATCAGAGCACAAAGAAAGTAAGGACATATAACAGGGCCATAGGGCATGGGAACTGATATCCCAGAAGTTAAGATACCCGTCTTTCATTTTTTTGTTTCCTTCTGTAATACCCAGGGAAAGGAAATATTTATTTACTTAATATGCATACCACATTGTTCCCTCAAAATCAGAAACATTTACAACTAAAGACTGACTGATGTTAGAAATGATTGATATTATTCTTAAAGATGAGACAGAGAAGATCAGTTTTTGAGGTTCATCCCTTCCTCTCAGTGTCTGAAAAACAACCCAAAAAGCCTACAGCTTTTCATTGCAAGCTACAGGCAATGGGATCACAGAGTTTAGTTAAATATCTGACTTTTAAAATTCTATTTCATGTTTTGAAGAAATGGTTTTCAACTAAAAATCTGTCTGGAGGGCTAGCAATATGACTTAGTGGGTTAAGGAGCCCTTGGCCAAGCCTGATGATCTAAGCTTTATCCCTGGATTCAATATGGTAGAAGGAGAGAACTAACTTTTGTAAGTCGTCCTCTGATCTACACACATGCACCACCGCACACTCATGCTCCCTGCAGTGAATAATAATAAAAAGTGTAATCATTTCTTTAAAATCCACTTTGATGGTTTTTTTTTTTTTTTTTTTTTTTTTTTTTTTTTTTTTGGTGGTTAGCTTCTTGAGTTCTTTATATATTTTGGAAATTAGCCCCCTATCAGATGTGGGGTTAGTAAAGATTTTTTTCCTAGTCTGTTTGCCGATTTGTCTTATTGACTATGTCCTTTGCCTTACAGAAGCTTTCTAGTTTCATGAGGTCCCATTTATCAATTCTTGATCTTAGAGCATGAGCCACTGCAGTTCTGTTTAGGAAGTTCCCCCCTGTGCCAATGAGTTCAAGGCTCTTTCCCACTTTCTCTTTTATTAGATTGAGCGTATCTGGTTTTATGTTGAGGTGCTTGATCCACTTGGACTTGTGCTTTGTGAAACGTGCCAAATATGGGTCATTTTCATTTTTCTACATACAGACAGCCAGTTAGACCAGCACCATTTATTGAAGATGCTTTCTTTTTTTTCCATTGTATATTTTTGGCTTCTTTGACAAAGATCAAATGTGCATAAGTGTGTGGTTTTATTTCTGGGTCTTCAGTTCTGTTCCATTGATCAACCTGTCTCTGTACCAATACCATGCAGCTTTTAATCACCATTGTTCTGTAGGTTGAACTTGAGGTCAGGGATGTCGCCCAGCCATTCTTTTATTATTAAGAATTGTTTTCACGATTCTGGTTTTTTTTGGCTTTCCAAATGAATTTAGGAATTGCTTTTTCCATGTCTTTGAGGAATTGTGTTGGGATTTTAATGGGGATTGCATTAAATCTGTAGATTTGCCTTTGACAGGATGGCTATTTTTACTATGTTAATTCTGCCAATCCATGAGCATGGGAGATCTTCTTCAATTTCTTTCTTGAGAGGCTTGAAGTTATTGTCATATAGATCTTTCACTTGTTTGGTTAGAGTTACCCCAAGATATTTTATATTATTTGTGGCTATTGTGAAGGGACTTGTTTCCCTGATTTCTTTCTCATCCTGTTTATCAATTGTATAAAGGAAGGCTATTGATTTATTTGAGCTAATTTTATATCTGGCCACTTTGCTGAAGTTGTTTATCAGCTGAAGAAGTTCTCTGGTAGAATTTTTGGGATCACTTAAGGTATACTATTATATCATCTGCAAATAGTGATACCTTTATTTCTTATTTGCCAATTTTTATCTCCTTGATCTCCTTTTGTTGTCTTATTGTTCTAGCTAGCACTTTGGGTACTGTATTGAATAGATAAAGGGAGAGTGGGCATCCTTGTCTTGTCCTTGATTTTAGTGGAATTGCTTCAAGTATATCTCCATTTAATTTGATATAGGCTGTTGTATTTCGTCAAATGCTTTTTTTTTTTTTAATCTAAGGAGATGATCATGTGATTTTTTTCGTTTTTTGAAACAGGGTTTCTTTGTGTAGCCTGGAGCTCTGTATACCAGGCTGGCCTTGAACTCAGAAACCTGCCTGCCTCTGCCTCCCAAGTGCTGGGAATAAAGGCATTCGCCACCACTGCCTGTCTAGATCATGTGATTTTTTTCTTTGAGTTTGTTTATATAGTATATTACATTAATGGATCTTCATATATTGAACCAACCTTACATCCCTAGTATGAAGCCTACTTGATTGTGGTGAATGATGGTTTTGATGTGTTCTTGGATTCTGTTTGCAAGAATTTTATTGAGTATTTTTTCATTGACATTTACAAGTGAGATTAGTCTGAAATTCTGAAGCACCTAAAGAAATGTTCGAAGTCTTTAGTGATCAGAGAAATGCAAATCAAAACATCCTTGATATTCTACCTTACACCAATCAGAATGGTTAAGATCAAAACCTCAGGTGACACCACATGTTGGTGAGGATGTGAAGAAAGAGGAACACTCCTTCGTTGCCGATGGGATTGCAAACTGATACAACCACTCTGGAAATCAATCTGGGGGTTCCTCAGAAAATTGGAAATAGATCTACTTGAAGACCCAGCAATACCACTCTTGGGAATATACCCAAAAGATGTACTACCATGCCACAGGGGCACATGTTCCACTGGCCTTATTTGTGATAGCCACAAGCTGGAAACCAGATGTCCCATGAGAGAAGAATGGATGCAGAAACTGTGGTTCATTTACCCAATGGAGTACTACTCAGCTATTAAAAATCAGGACATCCTGAGTTTTGCAGGCAAATGGATAGAACTAGAAAATATCCTGAGTGAGGTAACTCACACCTAAAAGGACATGCACAGTATGTACTCACTAATAAGTGGATATTAGCCCCCTTTAAAAGTACAGAATACCCAAGATACAGTCCATAGAACTAAAAAAGGTCAACAAGCTGAAGGGCCCAAGTGAGGATGCCTCTGTTCCACTTGGGAGAGAGAGGAAAGCAACCACAAGGGGTGAGGGAGGGAGGAATTGGGAGGGAAAGGGGAAGGGAAGGGGGGAGGGAGAGGGGAAAATGATCAGGTATTGGGTGGAAGAAAAGAACTGAAGCCCTGGGGGGCAGCAGAAAGAATGGAAACAGGCAACCTAGGGAAGTAGGAGGTTGGGGAGGGGGGGGGGAAACTCCAGAATGTACCAGAGACCTGGGAGGTGAGTGACTCTCAGGAATCTAAGGGAGGGACCTTAGATAAAATGCCCTACAGTGGGGGAGAGGGAACTTGTAGAGTTCACCCCTAGCAGGAATACAGGGTATCATGTGAGAGATGGGGTTGCCATCCCACAGTCAAAACTCTGACCTGTAATTGTTCCTGTCTGAAAGAACTGCAGGGATGGAAATGGAGAAGAGCCTGAGGAAAAGAAGGTCCAAAGTGGGATCCAGCTCAAGGGGAGGCCCCAAGGCCTGCCACTATTACTGAGGCTCACAAAAAGGGGCCTATCATGACTGCCCTCCAAAAGCCTCAGCAAGCAGCTGAAAGAGTCAGATGCAGATATTTACATCCAACCAATGAACAGAAGCTGCTGACCCCTGTGGTTGACTTAGGGAAAAGCTGGAAGAAGCTGAGGAGGAGGGTGACCCTGTAGGAGGACCAGCAGTCTCAATTAACTTGGACCCCTGAGATCTCGCAGATACTGGATCACCAACCAGGCAGCATATACCAGGTGATATGAGGCCTCCAACACATATACAGCATAGGACTGCTGGGCCTGGGTTCAGTCAGAGAATATGCACCTAACCCTCAAGAGACTGGAGGTCCCAGGGAGTTTAGAGGTCTGGTGGGGTGAGGGGGTGGGGATGGGGTTGTCCTCACGGAGATAGGGGCAGGGAGGAGGTATGGGATATGGAACAGTCAGAGGGTGGACCTGGAGGGAAATAAAATCTGGAGTGTATAATAATAATAATAATAATAATAATAATAATAATAATAATAAAAAATCCACTTTGAAAAGACAACAGGACAAAGAGGATTACTCTACCAGTTTGCTCCAAAGACCTAGAATACCATGGACACCACCTGGCACTCGGTTTGAGGGCTAACTCTCAGAGAGATGTCCTTCATTCTTTCTCATAATGTAATACCCTTCAGGGAAAAACAACTAGAGATGCCCCTCTTTGTATGCCTAACTCCTTCTAGAATTTTCCTTATCTAAAGGTCTTCAATTGTGGTAGATCTAGATGAAAGCTGTCTCTGTGGAAGCACGGAGAATTTTCTATTGCTGACAATGTGACAGTGTCGCATGTAGTCAAGGACAGGAATTGCAAAGGTAATTGTAAACCAGATCAGACCGGATTCTCTACAAAGGCACCACCAACTAGTTCCTGTCTTATTCCTTCTTTTCCTAGTCCCTAATTCAGCTGCTAAAAATGTACTGATTTCTCATGACATGGCTCAAAGGCATTAGAAATTGGCAAGATAGCCGGGCGGTGTTGGTGCATGCCTTTAATCCCAGCACTTGGGAGGCAGAGGCAGAGGCAGGCGGATTTCTGAGTTTGAGGCCAGCCTGGTCTACAGAGTGAGTTCCAGGACAGTCAGGGTAAAAAAAAAAAATTGGCAAAATGCCTCAGATCCTCCATCTAAGAGAAAAGAGAGTTAGACTGTTGATTTTCCTCAGGTGGGTAGCGCCACAGATGAGGGAGTCTGTGGTGATTTTAGGGCATGGGAACAGAGCATTGGATGGTGTTGTGTCAGATGGTAAGAAAATGACCTTTTCCAGGCTTGTGCAGTCATTCCTGACTTCAGCAGGAAGGCACTATTGATTTGAGGATAATGTTTGCTTAACTCCTCCCTCACAACCCCCACTTTCCAGTAAGGTTGAGACAGGCTTAAGCACCTGCCAAGAATTTCGTAACAGTGTGGTGTTTGCCTTTTGTTTCTTTTGTGATTGTCTTCTATTTACACCAAATCATAGTCATTTTCAACTTATGCCATGACATTTTTTTTTTAAGTAAATTGAGTTTTAAAACTTGATTCAGTTGAAAGATTACAAGGAACAGAATAGAGGTTACAAAACAGAATATGGCTGATTAAATGTTGAGAAACACTAAATTAGATGATGTCCAAACCTCATCTGTTCCTAACATTGCATTGCTCCAGGATTCCAAGAAAAGCCATAAGGTTCAAAAGCCTGCCCGACCTGGATACAAGTGACATAATCTTTAGCTCTTTAGGGCCATCCTGGTGGATAGTCACCGACTATTAGTATAGCTTTAGCTTTGAGCTGTTGAGAAATCTATTCTAATCTAATCACTTAGGAAGCAGGATGTCCCAAGCCTAGGTATGTTATGGGTATGTTGAGAGGTGTTCTGGGGGGAAGAAGGAAGAGAATTCATTTCCTTTTATATCTCAGTGCTCTGTTCTTGCTAGTGTGTGTGTGTGTGTGTGTGTGTGTGTGTGTGTGCGCGCGCGCGTGCGCGCGTGTATATGTTGTCATTTATTTGCGGGTTTATATAGAAATTGTCATTTATTTGTTGGTTTTGGAAAGAGCCTCAACAATCCCACCTTAGTAGTTCATTGTTTTCTTTTAGGAATTCCTATCAGGACAGTTGCATCCCAGTTTCCCTAGGGAAGGCTGAGGATACACAGGAAGCTGCTGTTCACACCTGTTAGTTAGGGTGGAGATATGGCAGGTGGATTGCCTCAACAGCCCTGACCTCCCCCTTTCCCTGTATCCAAGCTCCTTTGCTGAGTGGCCGTAGAATTCTCATTGCATGTGTGGAATCTATTTCCTTAGTCTTTCATTTTGAATTTGGCCATATTGGTTACTTTAGTGAATGGGATGTTTGTAAATATTTGTCAACCAACGTCGAACTTCGAGAAAGCCCTTGTGCATCTCTTTTCACTCTTCTACCTCAACCATAGCCACAACAGTCACACTTAGACTAGCCAGTCAGAGGCGAAGACACAGGCACATGGAATCTCGGCTCCTATATGCTTCTGATGTCTAAGCTGGTGCTCTCCTGGATCAGTGGATAGTTGATTGCCAGGCAGCCAAGGCAAGAAAAGCCATTTAGTCAGTGCACAGGCTTGGGAACTCCTTAAGTGCTGTGGGTTAAAGCACAGGGTTTGGGATCATTTGCCCTTTTGAGTAATTGAGTCTACTGATTCTTTCCCCTACTCATTTTGGGAAGAGATGGCCCTTTAAGAAGACAAAGTCCTTTCTCTACTTTTTCTGCTCTGATGAGAAGAAAATGAATTCTCTCTTCTTTTTCCCTATAGCCCCAGAACACCCCTAATATACCAACAACATATCTAGGTTTGGGAATCCTGCTTTCTAAATCATTGGATTAGAATAGTGAATCCATTTCCAAATAGCTCAAAGCAAAAACTCTGCAAATAGGAGGTGACTATAAGCCAGGATGGCCCTAAAGAGTTAAAGACTGTGTCACTGGTACCCAGGTGGGGCAGGCTTAAGAAACTTCCAGCTCTAATTCAGGTCACAACTGATTGGAACATCCTATCGCTGCCCAGTGACCAGGAGCTAATCAGACGTGTCCTGCAGAAGCTAATCTTCAGTGCAGAGATTTTTTAGCTAGACAAGGGCGGATACTTAATTGAAAAGACAGGTAGAACCAGGCCATATTGGTCCCATAAGAGTGAAGCAAGATATCTGAAAGGAGGAGAGGAGGAGGGAAGGGATGAAGGAGAGCTGGGGTGTGTGTGTGAGATGAATGACAGGGACAGAGGAGAGACAGACAGAGAGAGAGAGAGAGAGAGAGAGAGAGAGAGAGAGAGAGAGAGAGAGAGAGAGCAAAGCAGATGGCAAAGGCTGCGTGCTCTAGTGCTGACTCTCCCAAACCACTTCCAATTTCATTATCAACCCATGCTCCTGTCTCCAAACGTCACTGTGGTATCCGCTATTGGGCTCATTGTCAATCTTTCTCTAATTTAGTTTGAGTGGTTTTGTTTTCTTGGAACCATTGTTTTTCTTTGCGTCATTAGTGTCTTAGAGAGAAACAGCTTCTGACTAGTAGTTCGTCAGAGCAGGCTGAAAGATGTAAATAAATATTGCCTAATTAACAGTTCTGCTGTGGGCTCACCTCAGCCTCTCTCTCTCTCTCTCTCTCTCTCTCTCTCTCTCTCTCTCTCACACACACAAACTTCCCTTTTGATATGTGCCTTAACATATCAAATCAGATGAGCACTTTCTTCTTCAAATCAAAAGAACAACAAAAATATAGAGACCAAACAGTCTTAATTGTAAGCGTGATTGAGAAATGTCAATAAAATTATTAAAGCCCACATTTGGCGACATCTCTTGAGAGTGCACTTAGACCATGACAGTTCTGACTTCCTGAGTTTATGAGTCCCTGATGGTTCTTGATATGATGACATTAGGGGTGTGTGTGAAAGGCAGGGACTTGATACTGGGGTAGGTCACTGGGGATGCATCCCTTGGGGCTATATCCTGCTCTTGGCCCTTTGCAGTAGCCCCTCCTGTGGTTTCAAGCCTTCATGAGGTGAAGCAGCATCTTTATTACATGTTTCTGCAGCCAAGATGGTCTGGTCAAAAGAGTGGGGCCAATGATCATGGCAGTGACCCCTCTGAATCTGCATGCCAAAATAACCCCATCTTTCATTAACATGTTTCTGTCAAGCATTTTGGTCACAATGACACAAGAGTTATGAGTACAAGTAAATACCCATGATTTGCTTCTCTGAATTAATGTGTTGCTGGATTTGTGTGTAACTTTCAAATTTCTGACCATCCTACCTTCATGTTTCAAATACCATGGTTACAAGTGTGTGTGGAAACACACATTTATATTCTACTGTATTTTTTTTTAATTTGAGACAAGGACTTCTTCCTATGTAGCCAAGGCTGGCTTTGAACTCCTCAAGTTATTACTTGACTCCAGAGCTCTACCTGCAGGAGATGGTAGCTCTCCTCTTCTAGGTGCAAGAGTGAAGATTCCATTCCTATTGCCTTGGCCATAGAGAGCTTCCCCTGAGAGGCTACATGAGCTTAGCTTGCATGCCACACATAGAGGAACCCGTGTGTTGATGCCCTTAAATTGGGATTGTATGCTTTCTCAGACAACCATACATCTCCAGTGAGTCTGTGCTCATCAAGCTATCTGAAGGAGGATGAGCCAGAACCCTCTTCAGGAGGGCTGTCCTATAATAAAGAAACTAGTAATAGGACATCAGGGCTGCGTGTGCCTGGAGGGTTCTGTGCAGTGAGCCAGATGGCACATCTTTGCCTGGATGCACCTTAGGGGACAGAAGGCTGTAACAGCACCACAGAAATGATCCATGGCTCCCGTTGACTCTCATCAGACTGCGCTCGAGGGCCATCACACTCATGGCAGCAATCAATACGGTCCCTAACATTCAGCTCATGAACATAAGCGAATGTGAGTTCCTGCTGACATTACTTACACATGCCATGGCAAGCGATAATGCAGGAAAGCCCTTCGTCCTCGTGGCTCCTATGCCTCGGCCCCACCCCCTGACACACTCCCCTCTTTGTATCCCTTGCTCCTTTTCTGTCCTCCAGATGCCAAGCTCAACCCCCTTGTCTCGTTTCTATTTCTTCTTACAACCAGAGCTGCCCACTCTCTGACTGATGATACTTGAACAGCAGAGAATGCAGATCGTATTCAACCCACGTTCTGCATTGAACTAAACAGCTGTTGGCAGGCTCAGCTGCCAGGGCCCAGCACTTGCTGTGCTTGTTGGTAGTAGACATCCAAATGTAGGCTGCACATCAATACCACTATTGTTATAATAAAATAGGTGACAGGAAACCTTTATACACGGGACTAACATTGATGCATGTGATTAAAATAAGCATTTTAATCTTCACTCGTTTATCTGTTAAAATAATGAGCCCTGGAGGAGGACACAACATCTGTCCCAACACCGAGAGTAACTGGGACCAAAGGGACCCAGGCACGCAGGAACTCCCCCCAACCAGTGGCCTGGGTACCTTCTGGTCTGAGCCCTTGCCCTGAGCAGACCTTGGGTGCAAACTCTGCACACAGCCCCACAACATCCAGAGGAAGCTCCACTCCAAGGTGCTCTATACATCTAGGATCCCAGGATCCCAGGATCCCAGGATTCCAGGAGCTTGGTCACACCAGGATCTCAGGGTCCCAGAGGAAGCTTAACTCCTAGGAGCTTGGACACACCCAGTATCTCAGGATCACAGGATCCTAGAATCACAGGATCGCAGAGACATCTTGACTCTGAGGAGTTCTGATACAACCAGGCTCACAGGAAGGACAGGCTCCAGTCAGATATAGAGAGGGCAGGTGGCAGTAGAGATAACCAGATGGCAGGAGGCAAGGGTAAGAACATCAGCAACAGAAACCAAGGTCACTTGGCACCATCAGAACCCAATTCTCCTACCACAGCAAGCCCTGGATATACCATCACACTTGAAAAGCAAGATTTTAATCTAAAATCACTTTTCATGATGATGATAGAAGACCTTACGAAAGGTCATAAATAACTCCCTTAAAGAAATACAGGAGAACACAGGTAAATAGGTAGAAGCCCTTGAACAAAAAAATCCCTTAAAGAATTATAGGAAAACACAATCAAGCAGGTGAAGGAAATGAACAAAACCATCCAGGATCTAAATATGGAAATATAAACAATAAAGAAATCCCAAAGGGAGACAACTCTGGAGTTAGAAAACCTAGGAAAGAGCTCAGGAGTCATAGATGCAAGCATCACCTACAGAATACGAGAGATAGAAAAGAGACTCTCAGGTGCTGAAGATACATAGAAAACATTGACACAACAGTCAAAGAAAACACAAAAAGCAAAAAGCTCCTAACATAAAACAACCAGGAAATCCAGGGCACAATGAGAAGACCAAACCTAAGGATAATAGGTATGGAAGAGTGTGAAGATTCCCAACTTAAGGGGCCAGTAAATGTTTTCAACAAAATTATAGAAGAAAATTTCCCTAACCTAAAGAAGGAGATGCTCATGAACATACAAGACGCCTACAGAACTCCAAATAGACTGGCCAGAAAAGAAATTTCTCTTTTCACATAATAATCAAAACACCAAATGCACTAAACAAAGAAAATATTAAAAGCAGTAAGGGAAAAAGATCATATATAAAGGCAGACCTATCAGAATTACACTAGACTTCTCACCAGAGACTATGAAAGCTAGTAGATCCTGGGCAGATGTCATACAAACCCTAAGAGAACACAAATGCCTGCCCAGGCTACTATACTCAACAAAACTCTCAATTACCATAGATGGAGAAAACAAAATATTCCATGACAAAACCAAGACAAATTTACATAATATCTTTCCACAAATCTATTCCTACAAAGGATAATAAATGGAAAACACCAACACAAGGAGGGAAACTAGAAAGTAATCTTTCAACAAATCCAAAAGAAGATAGCCACATAAACATAATTCCACTTCTAACAACAAAAATAACAAAATCACTTTTCCTTAATACCTTTTAATATGAAGATTGTTGGCTGTCACCCAGTGTTCTCTCTAATTTGGTAATTGGAGAAATATGTCCAATATTGTACAATCCATATATACTTTCTGCTTATTTGTACATGACAGTGTCTTCCTGTGTACCACATAATGGTCTTGAAATCATGCTTCTCCTATCTCAGCCTCTCTATTAGTAGGATTGCTTATTTGATGTTTTAAATTATACTACGGTTTTCAGAACAGCTTACATATTTCAAAATTATTTATACAGCCAAAAGAAATGTAGACAATTAATTCAGGAAGTGGCTTGTAAGAGAGCAACAGAAGAGTGAGACTGAATGTTTTGCTTGATATTTATAATTATTGTATCAACTTTGAAGAAGATGGCTTTATAAGTTACTCTTCTTCTGAGAGGAATGTTTTTCGAAACCATCACAGCCAATGAACCAGAATCTTACCCTCACCTAATGTCTGTGCCACCCTCTGAGCAGAGCCATTGTTCATCGAAACAGTTGATGAATGAGTTCACGGACAGACCATCTTAATATACATGCCATTTCTTAAATGAATGTAACCTGTTCCCTGTGGGCTGAGAATGATGATAATCACTCAAGTCAAATAGCTTTGATCAGAGCAGGAAATCTGTATCCAAATAATTGTGCCTACAATTCATTCCTTGGTGCAGCAGAACTGTCAACTCTTAGTTACTATGGAGGTAAAATCCTTTGGTGATGTGAGGGACATTGACGTACAGCCTTATTACAGTGAACTCCAATGTCTAAAACTTGTTCTTATTTTGGGTTTGTACCACAGCAAGAGCCAAGATTTTAAGCTTTTCTAAAAACAAAACAAAACAAGCAAACAAAAATACTTTTTAAAAAAATGTTCATTTAATAACATGCCCATCATTTTTATGATTGGTAGAAAAATATGTTGTGTTAAATATAATAACAAAATAAATAAATTAATTAAATAAAGATTAAAAAATATTAAGCCCCAAATGTCCATTGAGTGGAGTTGTGAGAGAAAGGGGAACGGGAGAAAGGATGCTTTGCTGTTGTTCATCTTGGCTTATCTATTCCCAACAATCACCGCATCTTAATTCTCTGTCTTGATAGCTGTCTGCCGCTGGTCTATCCTATTAAATCATTTCTTGAAGTTACTACACACAAGGTGCTATCTAGGGCAGGTTCAGGTGGGGTCCTCAGTCTGCCACGGACAGCTGTGTAACTTCAGGTTGACTCGCAGGTCAGAACTTCCGTAAGTCCATCTTTAAGCCCAAGGTAATGACACCAGCAATGGCATTATTGATAGTGATATTGATACATGACCTGCTTCCTTGGCCATCCATCTAACCAGTGTTTATAGACATCTTGTATGAAGCAGGCTGGACATGTACCAGTGAATAAAAGACTGTTGTTCTAACATCTGCACGGGGAGGGGGTGTGCAGTGGTTGTGCTGAGGGGTAGAGGTCACGAGGAGTGTATGAAAGAGAAGCCAGAGTATATAATGAATGAGCAAACAGTGCCCAGGGGAGGCAACTGGTACTGGAGCGGGAAGACTCCAGAATGGGTACAGGTGGCCAAGAGACCACACTGGGAGAGCATGTGGGAACAGACTGGTCTCGGATGGGGTTGTTGGCTGAGAAGCCCAGAGGAAAGGCTGCTCCACACAGCAGGCACTGCTCAGCCAAGGCTCTGAGGTAGAAGCCGGCCTGCTGTGTGCTGTGAGCTCAGGAAGGTCCCTGTGCCCAAAACCATGCTGGGAGAGCAGCTGGAGCAAAGGGAGGGGGGGGTGAGGGCAGAGAGCATCACGTGGGGCCTCTGGAGAGAACTCAGAGAACCTGGTTCTGAGGTGACGGGCACAGTGACAAAACATTCTGTATTGTAATCCTGGGTTGAATTCAAGTAACCAACTAATTTTCCTTATCCACTCATGCTTCTGCCCGATAGCTTCGCAGCCCTAGGTCAGCCATCTTTTCAGGTTTTTTTTTTTTTTTTTTTTTTTTTTTCCTCTTCTGGTAGTTCGCCCCCTCCCGTTAGTGAAATAGGGAGCACCTCTTCGCTCGCAGGGAGCACTGGTGGCATTCCTGTTTTGGTACCCTACAGTCTGCAAGTATCGCTCCTCCTACAGAAGGAAGCTAACGACAGGTGGCAGCTGGGCATGGCGGCAAATGCCAGCCACTCTAGAGCTTTGTAGAAGGGTTTCAAGTTCAAGGGCAGTCTTGGCTAGACTTGGCTGTGTCTGAAGGCAACCTGGGTCACATACCCAGACACTGTCTTCAAAACAAAACCTAAATATCAAACAGAAGACAGGAGCAGGGCACACGCAGCTGTCTCTCAGCCCCACCCACACAGCTCCTCCCACCTTCGGGCCCAGCAGCAGTCCGCGGAGGGAGGGAATCTTGATCTCTACTCTGGTTTGAGCAGAAGTAACTTTTACAGAGAGAGGAAAACCTCACAGCACGAGGGCGAAGAAGGTGCTTGTTGATGGTATCGGGGTGTCCAAGCCTGGCTTCTCTCTCGGAAGCTGGAATCCTCCCCGGTTCCGCTCAGCACACACTGTTCTGTGCACCCGCTGTGCTTAAGAACAATAAACCTAGGTATAGTCAAACCCTTTCCCTCCTGAAGTGCCTTAACCTTTGGAGGAGCAGGAAGACCAACCTGAACGCGGAGCCAGCAGGAGGCCTGAAAACTCTCTACGCGGTTTGACTCATTGGAGGACACACGAGAGACTTAAGATTCCTATTTTGGAGGACACACGAGAGACTTAAGATTCCTATTTTGGAGGACACACGAGAGACTTAAGATTCCTATTTGTCTTGCTCATGAAGGCAGGAGTGCTTCGATTTAAAATACAATACGTGAAAGAGATGGTTTACAGGAGTTATCTATTAATATATTCAGCTCAGTTGATTACCGTCAGGGAGAACCCTGGAGAACGAGGTAGCTTCACCTCGCCATTGTAAAGACACCCCGGAGCTTATACAGTGGCGGCTTGTGGGACTTGTTCTTTAAAACACAGTTTTCGCAAGCTAATGCCGCTGCAGCCCTCCTCTGAACAACAGGGGATGGACAGTGTGTTTCCTTTGGCCAAGGAGGTCTGAAAAGCACTCTGGGAAAGATCCTAAAACTGAACCACACGCAGTATAAAAGCTGGCTGGTTTCTAGGTTCTGCCTTGAAAGGAAACAAGTCGGCCTCTTTTTTGTGCTGTTATCCTTTGCCTCTTCCCAGGACAGAGGCTGTTTGCTGCATTCTCAAAGAACCGGACTTGGGGGAGTGCAGACTTGCACAACTGTTTAGTAAAAGGAGGGCAGCGAATGCGCAGGTTCTGTGCTGTATTCCCAGACAGACAAACAAACAAACAAACAACAAAATCGCATGTAATGCAAACACAGGCAGCAGAGACAGGAGAGACACGCACAGAGAAAGAAAAGCTAAAATAAGTCAAGTTCACCGACAGGGTGTGGAGGAACCTTGTGCATGCATGACTGCAGTCAGAACTCCAAGTTGGATCCCCACCCGCTTCCCCACCTCCGGAAGAAAGCTGTCCACAGGCTCTTGAGCTCCGGAGAGCTAGCCCCGCCCCTCACCACCCGCCGCGCTTTGGGGGGAAGTGGATCCTGTACCTCACTTGGACACCACAGCAGAGATGATCCTGACGATGGGGGCTCAGGCCAGTCAGCCCTGAGGCCGAGAGCGTGGGAGAGCTGGCGAGGGGTCAGGCATTATGCCTCCTCTCACCTCTGGCAGTCGGGAGAGCTGGCTCTGGGGTCACGAGAGCAGGAGAGCTAGCCCTAGACCCTCGCTGTCTGCAGCACTCTGGAGAGCGGGCACCTCTGCAGAGCTGGGAGCCAGTCCCCAGGGTAGGAAAGCAGGAGAGCTGACCCAGTCCCTTAAAGGCTGCAGCATTTGGGGGAGTAGGCCCCTTGCCTTGACCGGGCAGCACAGTGGGGCTGGCTCTGGAGGTGTGGGTGTGGAGGAACCATCCCCAAGGGCACAGGAGCAGAAGACCCAGCACTGCCGCCAGTCCATGGAGGCACTGGTGGCCTCGCTGGAGCAGTGCTGGAGAGCTTACCCTGGTGGTCTGGATAAGAGCCGGCAGGCTGACCAGCTCAGCTGCCCCCCAGGCTTACACTCAGGGCTCTGACTTGGCCCACTCCAAAAACCAAATCATCTGTGAACTGCTGGGATGTGTAAAAGGGGCCAGTCCCACAAATCCAAAGCTGCAGGATCTCCATGACACAGGGCGACGACAGGAGAGCCTGGAGTCCCAGTGAGGGTCCAATACTGATGATGTCACAGAAGCCAGAGGCCTCAAACCAGACCAACGACTCGTGGCAATACAATATCATTGTTCATTGCGCTGAACTTAGCAAGCGGCGATGTGTGGACAGGGGGATTTACTTGGGACCCACTACAGCTTCCACAGTGAGAGCTTTTCTATGCTTTGCTTGTTGCTTGTTTTTGTTTGTTTCTTTGAGTGTGTGTTTTATTTTGAGGAGAGGCTGAGAGAGTGAAGGGCTGATATGAAGGGACCGGGAGATGAGGGGGACAGGGGTGTGTGATATGCAATTCACAAAGAATCAATAAAAAGTTTTTTTTTTTTTTTTAAAAAAGATCGATGGGATCTGCTAACTTGCACACATGCAAGGCCAATGGACAAGCTTTTTTTTTTAAATCACTTTTCAAGAAATAGGGTTGATATGGGTCTGACAAAACATATTTCAAACTCACTCACAAAAAGCCCCTGGGAAGGCCTAGCAAGCATTTGTGTTTACAATGGAAGAAGCCTCAGCAGGCTCTGGGTCAGGGGTTTTCTCATCTGTTCCTCATCCATTTACCACGGCAACTGACACAGTTCTAGAAAGGTAGCAAGGTCAGAACATGACCTTGGGACTAAGTCTATCAAGGAACACTCTAGAAGTTCTTCTGCTCATTCACTTAATTAAAAACAAAAGTTTGGCTTTACCAATACTAATTAAGCACTTGTTCTGTTCCAGGAATTGTTTCGTATGTTTTGTAAATTTCAACTAAAAAACATGCACAATTATCATACCCATTTTAGAGATGAATAAACCGAGGCAAAAAAAATAGCTAAGTAACTTGTTTAATGATACACAGCTAAAAGCCCTGAATTCAGAACCAAGTTTCTATCATCACTAGAACATAACAAAGCAAAGCAAAACAAAACCCCAAACCAACCAACAAGGCAAACACCACTATCACAAGGCCTCAGTGTGTTTCCCAGGCTGGCCATGAACTTGAAATCCTCTTGCCTCAGCTTCCTTATAGCTGGGATTCTAGACAAGCGCCACCACACCACCGGGTTCTATCATCTTAACATTTTAGCCACCACACACCATGCTACTTCTAATAGTGAGGAATTTTTTTTTTTTTTTTTTTTTTTTTTTTAAGATGGGAGTTTTGCTACATAGCCATGGCTAACCTGAAACCCGCTATGTAGATCAGGCTGGCCTCGAGTTCACAAAGACCTACCTGTCCCTGTCTCCCAAGTGTTGGGGTTAAGGTTATATATGCTACAGTGCCTGGCCATCGCAGGACCTTGAGGGTCGTTTGAAGGGAGGATGCTGTCTGCATCCTGGCTTTTCTAGTGTTCTGTCCTCAAGACACATCAGTGAGATGCTCTCCACGTGTAGACTCTGAAATGCTTACTGTGTTGGAGAAGGCTATTTAGTGTACAGACTTGAAGGCTTTTTAGGTGCTTGTCCCAGGATCTGTCTCTGATCCAAGGGAGCATCGAGCTCTTTATTTCACTGGGTGCCACAGACAGATGCAAGAGCGGGCACTCTGCCCGGACAGAGCTGTTTGCAGACACCTTGACAGACAGCTTCACTCAGCAAGATGGGCGTGCAGTAGGGACTCAGTTGGGAGGAGGTTGAGGACCAGCTACCGTCAGGCTTATGCAAGCAGGGAACAAAGCACAGCTCTTGTTCTGCTGTCTGTCGTGGAGGATGGCCTGTGATTTCATGTTAGCAGGTGACTGAAGGGACTGGCTCCATCCACGGTTGTCATGGATATGTGCCGCTCCAACTGCCTCGGATTATAATAGAACCAGTGATACAGCGAGTCAGAATGTCGGACAGCGAAGTCTGTGTGTCAGCATCTGAGAAAGCAAGATGCTCACAATCATGTCTATGGCTTTGGAATCCAGGGCATGGACCCACTGTAGAGAATGCTCCTGTTGATGGCAGGTATGGAAGGTCAAATGCACGGAGCAGTATCTGTAAGATCTTTGTTGCTGTGTTCATATATATATATATATATATATATATATATATACACACACACACACACACATACATATATACATACACATATATATGTATGTATATATGCCATATATAAAATTAAACACACACACACATATATGTCTGTATATATGCCATATATAAAATTACACACACACACACACACACACACACACACACACACACATGCACAGCCTTATTTAGGTCTGTCTTCTCATACCTCCATGAACTGACTCAGCATACTGACTTATGGGCAAGGGACATGGAAGTTAATCTGTTCTATTTTGAGATTTAAAGAGACACACTGCCGAATCTTTCCGTTCTTGTGTGCATTTGGTGGTCTGAACTACGTTTGCCTCAAAACTGGAGCTACTTGGGATTCTAGGACTCTGTATTTGTGCAGAACTTGCTACGAAGTCTGTAGGGAGGCTAACTTCAGATGTTGTATGCATGTCAGAATAATGGTGCTGTATTTTTTTTAAAAAATTGTATAATCCAGACTTTTGGCTCAGATTTACCTGATGGAATTAGTCAATTGGTTTTAGGTCACATTATTAAATGATATTATAAAATGCACATTCTCTGCAGAGCAACGTTCAGCTACCTTTTCCTCTTGTGGAGAGCATATCCTGGTATAAAGCAAGTCAACTGGATACCAAGACATTATGACATGACACCTCCAGAAAGTGGAGCCAACCATGTAATACCCACCGGCTGACTAGAAAACCATTCAAGAATAGGGAAAAGACAGAAAATTCCAAATGTAATACCCGTTTCCAAGTATCTCCGGATTAGGAGCATGGACATAGCTTTTATAGTCTGTCACTCAGTTGTGCGCAGTCCCTTCGCATTTCATTTTCTTTCGTCTCCCTCATGCACTTCCTCATTCTCTTTTGCTCACATCGTGAGATAAACTCCCCCTTCCACCAAAATGTTATCAGCCTCTTTGAACTGGTGAGTAAATGTGCTTCCCTTCTGTGATTCCCCACCAGACTGAAAGTGTGGTGGTGAGGAAAACCTCTCCTACCCAGACTGTCCATCCACTCTCAGTCTGAATGCTGCCACACACCCCAAACGCAAAGGGGGTAGCGAATCCAAGATGGAGACCCTGGGAACATGAGGCATGCCTCCAACCAACAGCACTGCCATTCACAAGCTGTCCTGTGGCGGGACACATGAGCTCCCTGGGACTGTTTCTTCAACTGTCTGTGGTTCATAATCAGAGCTGTGTGCAAAGCTTTAAGTACAGTGTCTAGCATACAGCAAACACTCACTAAATACTGGCCCTTTCTATGAGAGGCTCTAGAGCTTCTAATAACGTTCCTAATGCTGCAGCCCTTTGATATAGTTCCTTAAGTTGTGGTGCATAGTGAGAATTTTGGTTTCTTTAAGAGCACAGAAATATTAGGATGTGTTTTCGTCTTAATCCCAGGTTGTGGGATATGGCGGGGGGGGGGCTGCTTCAGATTGTCCACAGATGACTATGATTTGCCTCATGCTCTAGCAGGGGCGTGATCTTGCCAGCTGCAGATAGTTTATGCGAATGTGTGATATTTGGTACGCTGGGGACTTTTCAGAGGATATAAAAATGCTAGAGCCCGAAAGAAGGGGCCATGTGGGCAGCTGGCAGTTGGAATGTGGTTTAGTGCCATTTGTCAAGGCGTCATGTACAAAGATCCTGACCTCAAAGATCAGACTTGCCTGCAAGGAACTCAATGTCCCTAATCATCAGGAAGTAGTCTAATGGTATCATTACCCACCTTCCCCTCTATCCTTTTTTCTCCTCTACTTAGCTTTAGGGGGTTGAAAGGGAAGAAGAAGAGCTGGAAAGGGTGGAAGAAAACAGAAACCCACAAAGTAGCCACAAGTCCAGTTACAATGGTGACCGCCAACCATAAAATTACTCAGTTGCTACTTCATAATTGTAATTTTGCTACCATTATGAATTATAATGTAAATATCTAAGACACAGGATATCTCTGATATGTGACTGCGGTGAGGGTCACATATCAGACATTGAGAATTGCTGCTCTGGAGCTTGGAGACTCAGCCCAGACATTGACCCAGCTCTGTCCTTCAAATAACTGTGTGTCTTAGTTAAATTACTAATTAGGTAAGTATGAACCATTGAATTTTTCTGACACAGGTCACTATTAAATAACAAGACTGGACATTTTCTCAGTTCCTTGGGTTCAACAAATACAGCAATATTCTCTGTGCTTCTGCTTCTTAACTCATTAAAAATAGGTTCAATAATCCTACCCCATAGTCTCCTCACGGGGATTGAATGAATTCGCATTCATAAATGTGGGGGCTGTGCTTGCTTGGTATGCAGAGTGCTATTATGGCCGGTGAGATGGCTCAGTGGGTACAGATGCTTGCTGCCACACCTGCTGATCAGAGCTCCAGTCTTGGCATCCACAGAGAATCAACCCATAAAAGGTTTTTTTGAATTCCACATGTGCACCATGACATGGGGATGCACTCACACTCACGTGTGTGTGTGTGTGTGTGTGTGTGTGTGTATGTGTGTGTGTGTGTATGTATGTGTATGCACATACCCTTTTAATCATATGTAATGTGTGTTTACAGTTGGGAATTGGTCCTAGGGCCTCCTAGATGTTAGGCAGGTACTCTGTCACTGAGTTATATATTTTCAGCTCTCAAAATTGGTATTTTATTGCTAGTATGCTGTTGCTATTTTTGTTACCTTTAGATACAATTACTGCACAATTCGCACTTTCATCACAAATCACCTCTTCAAGAGCAACAAATACTTTTAACTGCTAAGCCATTTCTCCCGTATTTCCGCTTTTTTGAGCTAGGATGTCATGTGGCCTCAAACTCACTGTGTAGCTAATGATAACTTTGAACTCCTGATGTCTTGCATTTATCTCCTGAGTGCTGGGATTATAGGTTTGTGCCACCATGCCTAGGTTCATACTAGCGACATTTATTTCTTAGGCACAGGCTAAGCAAATACTCTACCCTTGAGATGCACACTTAGCCTTTCACCAATGATGTTATCTTTAGTAACATTACATCATTTAACAAAACATAACTTCCATATCAGAATTCTCACATGCTAAGGTGAACAAGAACCCACCTGAAGACAGTAAGTAGTTATATCCCTAAAACAGCACCATTTTGGACACGGAACAAATGTATTTAGTTGTTCTTAACCTCGTTGGACCTAACATCTCTTTTTCATAATAACTAGTTTCTAGGACCTCCTTTATGCTTCTGAAATGAGGTTTGTACATGGTATATTTTACCAGTATACATAACCATGGAAAAATCATACTGTCTTTTCATATAACTGAACACAAGGAGTGATGTAATCAACATCTGAACTTATAAATGCTCATACATAGATACTGTAGAATCTGCTATGAGGCAGCTACGCTTCCATGATAGAGAAGGTTTCCAGGAACGAGGATAAACACAAATGTAGATGGATGTAAGGCCCAAATACAGTGAGTGCTTTGTCACGAGAAAGCAGATTTTCCAGGCTGGGAAACCACCCTCGAGAAAATTCCACAGCAAACAAAATGGCGTCTCCCTAGATTTTCATGGTGGTTTCACAATTAGAGAAAATACACAGCTTGTTAAGAACATGTAAAATTTTGTATGGGCATATTTAAATGTAAGAAGGGGTTAGGTGCAGATAATTATAACCAGGTTTTTCCATCCACATGTACATTTTCTGGGATACTAAAAATCTGTAGACAGAGAACAAGGCTTGACTGTTAGATCTTATCCTCTAAGGACTGGTAAGAAGAAACACACCATGATTTCTTGTTTTTGGTTTTCTGAGAAAGGGCACACCATGATTTCTAAGACAAAAATCTCCCAAATGTAGACATGATGCTGCTCAAGTCAAGGTCACCAAGGGCAAAGTCGAGTCCAGTCATTGCATTTTACAGAGAGGTAGTAGGCTAGGTTCATAGACTCGTTAGGACAAAGCTGAACTACAAATTAAATTTGCTGGCCACTAATCTACAGAATTGTTGGTTCATCAAACGTACTGGCAACCTTTGGATCAATGCTATAGTGGATGTCAAATCATGTAATTCATATCACACACATATGTACTTACACAGATGCAAACACACACACACACACACACACACACACACACACAGGTACTCAAGTCACCATCACTAATTACCCTCATCAATATCTACATCAACTCCATTCTTACCCAGAACTATTTCTAGGTTTTTGTTCATTTGTTTTGGGTTTTTTTTTTTTTGTTTCTTTTTCTAAATTTTATTTATTGAATACAATCTTCATTTACATTGCCAATGGTAAAACCTTTCCTGATTTCCCCCCTCCCCAAAGACCCCCCCAACCACTTCTCCCATCCCCTGCCTCCAAGTAAATGACCCTCCACCTGACCCACTCCCACCTCCCACCTTTTGTTTCTTTTTAAAATTAATTTACATCCCAAATGCAGCACCCTCTTGGTCTACCACCCCTTCTCCGTCCACTTCGACTCTGAGAGGGTGGGGTCCCCTGGGTATCCACCCATCCTGGAGCATCAAGTCTCTGCAGGATTGGGCATATCTTTTCCCATTGTAGCCAGACAAGGCAGCCCTCTGCTACATATACTCCAAGAGCCTTGGACCAGCCCATGTATGCTCTTGATAGGTTGGTCTTGGAGAGCTCCCAGGGGTCCAGGTTAGTTGACACTGTCGGGTCTTCCTATCCCCAGCAGGATACCCAGTGGAGGGATAAGGACACCAACCCACCCACAAAACTTTCGACCCCTAAATTTGTCCTGTCTAAAAGAAATGCAGGGGCAAAGCTGGAGAAGAGACTAAAGGACTGGCCAACCAATAATGGGCCCAACTTGAGACCCATCGCATGGGCAAGCACCCATCCATGACACTATTAATGATGCTCTGTTATGTTTATAGACCAGAGTCTAGCATGGCTGTCCTCTGAGTGGTTCCACCCAGCTGATGACTGAGACAGATGCAGATACCCACAGCCAAACACTGGATGGAGATCAGGAACCCTTATGGAAGAGTTGGAGGGAAGGATTGAAGCATTCCTAGGTTTTATATTGAACAAAGGAGTGAGTTCAAATGCTTATGTGGCTTGAAAGACCCTAGGAATGTAGTCTTGTCTGCCTCTTTAGTTTTATTTAATGTTATTTTCTCCTCACCAGTGTTTTACCTCCCACTTTTTTTCCCCCAATCAAGTTCCCAGCAGGCCTGATTGTCTTTCCTGTCTCAGGACCTTTGCACAAATAATTTTACCGCCCCAGGTTCTTCTGACAGACTTCTGTGCATTCTGCGTAGCTTGGCTTAGAAGCAAGCCACTTTTTCAGAGAGCTTTTCCCTGTGACCCTAATATATTTCCTGTTTAGAGGTTTTAACGAATTCCATTTTTCTTAATCATAGAGTTACCAGAGCTCAAGTGTATGTCTCCTTCTTTTCATCTTACATATAAGGATGTTTTGCTGGAGTAAATATCTATGTACCATATGTGTGCTTGATGCCCACAAAGTACATAATAGGGTGTCAGATTCCCTGGAACAGAAGTTAAAAGACAGTTGTGAACTACCATGTGGATGCTGGGAATCGAACCTAGGTCTTATGGAAGAGCAGCTGATACTTTTTTTTTTTTTTTTGATTTGGTTTTACGAGACAGGGTTTCTCTGTACAGCCCTGGCTGTCCTGGAACTCACTCTGTAGACCAGGCTGGCCTCCAACTCAGAATTCCACCTGCCTCTGCCTCCCAAGTGCTGGGATTACAGGTGTGCGCCACCACCGCCCGGCTGCAGCTGATACTTTTAACCACTGAGCCATCTTTCCAGCCCAGGCTTCTGTTCTCATCTTTGTGTTCCTAGGTTTAGTTTCTGATACTTCCACTAGGCTGTGAGTCAGAGGAGGAGGAGAAGGAGAAAGAGGAGGAGGAGGACAAGGAGAAAAAGGAGGAGGAGGAGGAGGAGGAGGAGGAGGAGGAGGAGGAGGAGGAGGAGGAGGTGGCAGTAGTGGCAAAGGTTTCATCAGCTTCTTGTATCACCAGCACCCAGTACAGAACTACTGGACCCATGAATAGATGAGTAATTGGGTCAGCTGCCTGGAATGATGCTCAGACCGGCTGGAAAGCAGACACAAGGCAGAAACTATTAAGCCATTTTTGGTGTGTGATGAGCATCATCTTAAGGCATTGCTTCTAAGTTGTCTTCGAGAGAGAAACATGCTCTTTGAAGCTTGTTTTGGCGTACTTGTTTTCCACCAAGGACACATGGAGTAGAAGCACCCCACAGTTTGGATGAGTCAAGGCTCTCACATCTGTCTGGAGCTGGCTTCCCTGCTGGAAGAAACAGCAGCTTTGCAAAGTTTGGCTTCATAGGACTCAACCCTACAAGTGCCCTCTTCACCCTTTCAAGGTTATTGCCTGTGCATCATCCCTGCACAGCTTGCTCTTGTGTCTTTTGTTTTGTTCTTTTTCTCAGACTTTTGCCCTTGGGTAGCACTTTTATTAACTTGGCATATCTGTGCACCGCCAACACAGTTACTTCCTATTGTTTTTCTTTAAATGCAACACACTTTGACACCAGTATGGATTGGTTTAATCCATATTGCTTTATGGGCTCGTCGGATTCACTCAGCAAGGGATGCTCTCATCTTGTCAGCATGGCTGTGAGAGAGGCGCGAGGCAGACCCGAACACAACTGAAACATGACAGACACGCTGAAGGTCACATCTGGTTCTGACTATCTCCATCACGCCAGAGCAAACTGTTTACAGCCTGGTTCTCCGCCCATCCTGTGCCTGTCACATAGACTAACAGCTATGCCCTCTAAAGGCAAGCCTTTTTGTAAAGTCTGTTCCCTAAGTGTGTTGCATGTGGTGTAGTGCAGCCTGCATCCCGGGGCACACTCTAGTTGTCTCTCCCCAGCATCACCTGTTTGCCCCACTCCCAGCTGTTTCCTTTGTAGATACCGCATTCTTGTTGGCATTACCAGGGTATTCACTGTTTTGGTGGTGGACGCAATTTTACATCCTCATAAAGGCAGCTGAGATTAACTAGGGAGATACAGTATGGTTCTTCCCCATCTCCCCATGTTAGAGTGTCTTAGTCATCCATGAAGAAGATTCTGAGTGTATGTAAGGTGTCACTAGTCTAAAGCCATAACCACCTTCCCATAGGCAAAAGGATGTCCCTTCATTGGACACGATTGGAACCAACCTTCATGACTGGGAGGCCACTGGCTTCTGGGAGATTGTTCACCCTCTTAATAGTTGGCGTTATGACACTGTGCACTTTCAGAATGGCCAGAAAACTGTTGTGATTTTTTACATCTCCAGTGTTGAGCAGGGTACTTAGTAAATGATGACTAAGTAAATGAATGCACGATAGCCCCAGGACTGTAGAGAGAGAGGTTCAGGGCAAAGAGAAGAGGTCTGGAATCAGAAGCAGTCTTCTGCTATCATGCAGAAAGTAAGAACACAGACTCGGGCAGTAGACCTGGGTTCTAGTCCAGCCTCTGCTGTGTGCCTTGGCCGGTTCCTTATTTCTCTTTACATCCAACAGCATTTCCTAGGACTGGGGAGTGTCATAGGCCTGTCCTCGAGCCAGCGACTGCGTTAGGGACTCCACAGATGCTAACTGACTTCCCCTTCCCTCAGTCAGGCCAGAAGAAGCCCCTGACCCTGTCTTTGTCACATACTTAATGGAGAACAGGGAGTTTAGCTAGTCAGTACAATCTGATTAAATATAACTGCCGTCCACCTGTCAAAAAGGAGCGAGATTTTTTTGACACTTGCTAAGGTTTTTAATCTTAAATCTACTGAAAAGAATCCAGTCTTTTAGTGCTTGCCCTGATTGGTAGAGGAGTCCCCCGCCCTGTATATTCAATTATTTCCTGCATAATAGAACAGCATGCATCCTACAGTGTTCCTTCCGTAGGTGAACATTATGTTCCTCAGGTGGCACGGGTGACTTTGAAGTGCTTGTCAGCAACTGGCCTTCCTGGGCAGTACTGTAACCATTCAGTCCATGGTGGCATTTTACTTCTGATGCCCTCTTTCCGAATATTAAAAAGGGCACGCGGCAGCCTTGCCTCTTTGCTTCAGGAACTGTAGCTTTTGGGAAGCCGAGTCCCCATGGGCTGCTCAGGTAAGTCCCTGGTCTGCGTTTAAGAACTGTTTCAAGTTTAGTCGGCTGGCACTGACTAGTAACTATAACTACTGAGCCCAGTCAAGGTGGTGAGGTCCTCTGTCATGTCTCGTCCATCCCAAGCAAAGCACTGTGTCGTCAGAGCTGGGATTCCTGGATTCCAGTAGGATGCCTGAGGCCCTTCTATCACTTTTTTTTTTTTTAAACCAGAGCATCAGAGTGCTTTCCCACCACGCATGCAAACTAACTGAGGTCTCTCACAAAGTCAGGAAGAGAAACATTAAAGGCGACTTCATGTAGCTCGAGCAAATGCCGTGGCTTCTGACTGATAGGCTAGGGGTCCCAGGCTCTTCTCATTCTTATGCAGCAATGATGTCTGTCTGGATTTATTTTTCTCAAAATGGCTGCCAGGAATGAGGAGCCAAGACCTTCTGTGATTTGCCAAGAGCGGGTCATCCTTTGGCTATCCAGACACCTTCTCTGTGTGATCTCCTAACTCAGCCAAGCGGAGAGACATGGTCCAAAATGTTGCAAGAAGGGTAACAATGGAGACACAGAACTCTCCAGGCCCAGCTTCGGTTTCTTAGGCTTTGGGGCCCTTTGATAATTTCCTCTTAGGACTTTCCAGATCACTAAGCAAATGCACTGTGGTCTTTCCGATTATGGAGTGATGACTGGGAGTTGGACTTTGGATGCTAGAAGGCCAGGTTTTTCTCAGCCTCAGTCCTGGTTAGCATGGAGGATGGGGGGATTCTGTCTGAGACACTAGACGAGGATTCTCGGCATCCCTGGCCTCCACTTCTGGATCTAGTACCACTCTCCAACGTATGACAATCCAACTACCCCTAGAGTATAAACTGGTACAGGCACTATGGAAATCATATCATGTGATATGAAATCACGAAACTGAGACATAGAACTCCCATTTGATCAGATATACAACTCCTGTGCATACACCTAAAGGTCGCCACATCCTACTTCTGTGAAACTTGCTTGTCCATATCCATAAGCGCTCTATTCATGGCTAGGAAATGGCATAAGCCTGGATATTAATGAATGGATGGATGGATAATGAAAATGTGCTGCATACATAATGGAATTTTATTCTGCTGTGAAGAAAAATAAAATTATGAAATTGTTAGATAAGTGGATAGAACTAGAAAAAAATACACCAAGTGAAGTAACCCAGGTTCAGAAAGCTGGATGCCACGTGGTTTCTCTTGGATGTGGATCTCGACTTCAGGTCCTTATTTTGTGCTTAACTTGGAGTACCTGTAGAAATAAGGGTGCCAGAAAAAGGCCACTGGGGTAGGTGATACCTTAATGAGGGGAGATATATAGTATAGGTGATATGAAAATGGAGAGGGAAAATGCGGGGGTGGTGGTGGAAAGTTTAGGTAGGGGTGGGTGTAGGCGTATGGTAGAGATGGGGTGTAAGGGGAGGGGGGACTAACTGAAACTAAGGATATGTGAAAAATCCATGTGGAAATTTACTACCTTTAATGCCAATTAAAAACATAAGAAAAAGAGAGTTAGAAGGGAGATATTCTGCGTGTCTGAAAAACGCTGTTCCTAGAAACCAC
Source organism: Apodemus agrarius (assembly GCA_964023405.1). Taxonomy (NCBI): domain Eukaryota; kingdom Metazoa; phylum Chordata; class Mammalia; order Rodentia; family Muridae; genus Apodemus; species Apodemus agrarius. Next base: position 161,303,434 of record OZ030005.1, on the reverse strand, counting down.
AGGGTCACTACACAAAATTCCTAGTGGCACGTGTTAGATACTTCTTATGAGTTGTTGGTCAAGGAGGTGTCAAAGGCCCCCAAGATGACATAAGCTCTGGTCACTTAGTCGATAGGAAACCGCACACTTCAGTTGCAAGATATAGAGAAACCAAGCTGGAACAGAGCTGGAGGATTCCTCCTTGCTGGCTAGCATTAATAGTGCTAAAGGCTTCTGGTAAAGACAAAGCATCAGTGGGCTTATCCAGCGGTTACAAATAGCAACCAGTTAGGCAAAAAAGTTAGACAATGTGCCGCCAGTGCTGTAGTGGCACAACTGTTATGGGGGTAACCAACCCCTTTCATTCCACAGGAGAGAATTCATACTTGGTACTAAAATCCCAGCCAAGGATCCATTGCTGAGGATGTATTAGGCCCTACAGGTGAACTTAATAACAGTTTTGTTTGTTTGTTTGTTTTTGTTCTTGCTAAATCATCATTGTGCCATACTGTCTTTAAAATACTTATGTTTATACCCATTGACAATGCTACTCCAGAGACGCCTAGCTGCTAAAGGTGCTGAGAATAAGTGACATTTGAGTGCTCAGCCCTGCATACGACATTCACACCACCATCTTTAAGGCTTTTGGAATGCCATGAGAAAGGGAAACAGAAAGAAAAATGGAAGATAAGGAGAGGCCCTGTGTGTGAAATGCAGTCATGCAGCCAGTGCAGTCAGGACCTCCTGGAAGCTGGGGCTGTCTGTAATAGACCTACACAAGAGTAGGCCTAGTCAGAGTCTAATTGTGGATGTGGGTGGAGCTTATAGGGCCATACTCTGAATGGTCTACCAGGCTCTACTAGATAGTTCCAAACTCATAGCCTCACAGACAATCCTGCTTAGATGTAGTGGGTCACAACAACAACAATAACAAAGTTATTAATTTGAAGGGGACTTCTCAGGGGGGAACGGAGTGAAATTATTAGAGGTGGAAGAGAGATGGGATGATAATCAGAATGAACACTATAAATGTATGAATTGTCAAAGAATGAATTCAATAAAAGTTTAAAAAAATAAAATAGCCTTCCAGTGTGAACCTGCACCCAGAGCAGACCTGGGGTGCTGGCTCTGCACCCACTCCTACAACACCGAGAGGTAACCAGGTTCCCAGGTGTCTGAAATGCTCAGGATCACAGGAGAGGCACAACATCTACCCCTACACCTGGAGTAACTGGGGTCCCCAGGATCCAGGGACACAGGAACCCCTGCTCAGCCAGTGGCCCGGGTTCCCTCTAGTATGAATCTGTGCCCTGATCAGACTCTAGGGACTGGCTCCGTACCTGCTCCCTGCACCCGCTCCCACAACACCCAGAGGAAGCTCAACTTCCAGGTGCTCTAACTCGCCCAGGATCACAGGTGAGGAGACCATGGCATCTGCCCCAACACCTGGAGTAACTGGGTTCACCAGGATCCAGGGATGCAGGAACAACTGCCTGACCAGTGGCATGGGTTCCTTCCAGTTTGAACCTGTACCAGGAACAGACCTGGGTTGATGGCTCTGCACCCACTCTTACAACACCCAGAGGGAGCCCGACTCCCTGGTACTCTGAAATGCCCAGGATCACAGGAGAGGCCAGAACATCTGCCCCAACACCTGAGTAACTTGGTCTCCCAGGATCCAGGGATACAGGAATCTCTGCCCAGCCAGTGGCATAGGTTCCTTCCTGTCTGAACTTGTGCCCTGAGCAGACCTTGGGTACTGGCTCTGCATCCCCGCTTACAACACCCAGAGGGATCCCAACCCCTAGGTGCGCTGAAATGCTCAGGATCACAGGATCACACAGGAAGCTCAACATCCAGGAGACTGGGCACACCCAGGAGCACTGGAGCTCTGACATACTCAAGATCACAGTTGAGGCCACAATTTTCCCAGCATCCAGCATAACTGGGACATACACAGGAACCAGGGAAACACAAATCCCCGCCTATCCGGAGGCATGGATCCCTTCCAGCTTGCAGCTGTGCCCAGAGTAAAGCCAGGACTCTGGCTCCCCACACACCCCTGCAACACCCAGAGAAAGCTTGACTCCCAGGAGCTCTGACACACCTAGGATCTCAGGTTCCCAGGATCCTAGAATTATAGGATTACAGAGACAGATGGACTCTGAGGAGTTCTGACACAACCAGAATCACAGGAGGGATAGGCTCCAGTCAGAGACAGCAAGGGCCGGTAGCACTAGAGATAACCAGATGGAGAGAGGCACGTGCAACAACATAAGCAACACAAACCAAGGCTACTTGGAATAATCAGAACCCAGTTGTCCCACTACAACAAGTCCTAGATACCCCAACACACCAGAAAAGCAAGATTCAGATGTTACATTACATGTCATGATGATGATAGAGGACTTTAAGGACATAAATAACTCCCTTAAAGAAATACAGGAGAACACAGGTAAACAGGTAGAAGCCCTTAAAGAGGAAGCACAAAAATCCCTTAAAGAATTAGAGGAAAATACAACCAAACAGGTGAGGGAATTGAACAAAACCATCCAGGATCTAAAAAGGGGAATAGAAATAATAGAGAAATCACAAAGGGAGACAACTGTGGAGCTAGAAAACCTAGGAAAGAGATCAGGCGTCATAGATGCAAGCATCACCAACAGAATACAAGAAATTCTATATCAGGTTCAGAAGATACAGTAGAAAACATAGACACAACAGTCAAAGAAAGTGCCAAAAGCAAAAAACTCCTAACCCCAAACATCCAGGAAATCCAGGATACAATGAAAGGCCAAACCTAAGGATAATAGGTATAGAAGAGATCAAAGATTTCTAACTTAAAGGGCCAGTAAATTCAACAAAATTATAGAAGAAAACTTCCCTAACCTAAAGAAAGAGATGCCCACGAACATACAAGAAGCCTACAGAACTCCAAACAGACTGGACCAGAATAGAAATTGCTCCCATCCCATAATAATCAAAACACCAAATGCACTAAACAAAGTAAGAATATTAAAAGCAGTAAGGGGAAAGGTCAAGTAACATATAAAGGCATACCTATCAGAATCACACCAGACTTCTCACCAGAGATAATGAAAGCTAGAAGATCCTGGGCAGACCTTATACAGACCTTAAGAGAACACAAATGCCAGCCCAGACTACTGTACCCAACAAAACTTTCAATCACTTTAGATGGAGAAACCAAGCTATTCCATGATAAAACTAAATTTACACAATATCTTTTCACAAATCTAGCCTTACAAAGGATACTAGATGGAAAACACCAACACAAGGAGGGAAACTATACCATAGAAAAAGCAAGAGAGTAATCTTCTTTCATCAAACTCAAGATAGTCATACAAACATAATTCCACCTATTACAAGAAAAACAACATGAAGCAACAATCACCTTTCCTTAATATCCCTTAACATCAATAGACTCAACTCCCCTATAAAAAGACATAGACTAACAGACTGGATTCATAAACAGGGCCCAGCATTTTGTTGCATACAGGAAACAAACCTCAGTGACAAAGACACTACCTCAGAGTAAAAGGCTGGAAAACAATTTTCTAAGTAAATGGTCCCAAGAAACAAGCTGGAGTAGCCATTCCAATATAGAAGAAAATCAACTTTCAACCAAAAGTTATCAAAAAAAAAAAAAATAAGGAAGGACACTTCATACTTGTCAAAGGAAAAACTACCAAGCTGAACTCTCAATTCTGAACATCTATGCTCCAAATGCAAGAGTACCCACATTCATAAAAGAAACTTTACTAAAGCTCAAAGTACACATTGCACCTTACACAATAACAGTGGGAAATTTCAACACCCCACTCTTATCAATGGACAGATCATGGAAACACAAACTAAACAGAGGCACAGTGGAACTAACATGAATTATGAACCAAATGGATTTAACAGATAACTATAGAACATTCATCTTGAAACAAAAGAATATACCTTATTCTCAGCACCTCGTGGTACCTTCTCTCAAAATTGACTATATAATTGGTCATAAAACAGGCTGTAAGAGATACAAGAAGATTGAAATAATCCCATGCATCCTATCAGATTGCCCTAGACTAAGGTTGGTCTTCAGGAACAACATAAACAACAGAAATCCCACATCAACATTCTACTCAATGATAACTTGGTCAGAAGAAATAAAGAACTTAAATTCATTTTCTTAATGAAGTTGCTGAAAGCAAACTTATGGGACACAATGAAAGCTAGGAGACAAACTCATAGCTGTGAGTGTCTCTAAAAAGAAACTGGAGAGAGCATACACTAGTAGCTTAACGGCATACCGCAAAGCAACAAAATGAAGCAAAAACACCCAAGAGGAATAGACAATAGTAAATAATCAAACTCAGGGCTGAAATCAACCAAGTAGAAACAAAGAATTATACAAAGAATTAAAAAAAACCAAGAGCTGGTTCTTTGAGAAAATCAACAAGATAGATAAACCCCTTAGCCAGACTAACCAGAGGCCACAGACAGTATCCAAATTAACAAAACAGGAAATGAAAAGGAGACATAACAACAGAAACTGGGGAATTTCAAAAAATCATCAGATTCTACTACAAAATCCTATACTCAACAGAACTGGAAAATCTGGATGAAGTGCACAATCTTCTAGACAGATACCAACTACCAAAGTTAAATCAAGATCAGATAAACCATCTAAACATTCACATAACCCCTAATGAAATAGAAGCAGTCATTAAAAGTTTACCAACCTTAAGAAGCCCAGAACCAGATGCTTTTAGTGCAGAATTCTATCAGACCTTCAAAGAAAATCTAATACTCTTCAAACTAATCTACAAAATAGAAACAGAAGGAATACTGCCCAATTCGTTCTATGAAGCTACAATTATGCTTATACTGAAACCACACAAAGACCCAACGAAGAAAGATAACTTCAGAACAATTTACCTTATGAATATCGATGCAAAAATAAAATACAATTCTTGTAAACAATCCAAGCAAATGAAAAATATCTATGGCAAGTATCTGAAGAAAGAAATCAAAGAAGATCTCAGAAGATGGAAAGATCTCCCATGCTCATAGATTGGCAGGATTAATAGAGTAAAAATGGCCATCTTGCCGAAAGCAATCTACAGATTCAATGCAATCCCCATCAAAATTCCAACTCAATTTTTCACAGAGTTAGAAAGAGCAATTTGCAAATTCATTTGGAATAACCAAAAATCCAGGATAGCTAAAACTATTCTCAACAATAAAAAGAACTGCTGGGGGAATCATCATCCCTAACCTCAAGCTGTATTACAGAGCAATAGTGATAAAAACTGTATGGTATTGGTACAGAGACAGGCAGGTAGATCAATGGAATAGAATTGAAGTCCCAGAAATGAACCCACACATCTATGGCCACTTGATCTTTGGCAAAGGAGCTAAAACCATCCAGTGGATAAAAAGACTGTGTTTTCAATAAACGGTGCTGGTTCAACTGGTGGTCAGCATGCAGAAGAATGCAAATCGATCCATTCTTATCTCCTTGTACAAAGCTCAAGTCCAAGTAGATCAAGGACCTTTACATAGAACCAGATACACTGAAACTAATAGAAGAGAAAGTGGGGAAGAGCCTCAAACACATGGTCACAGGGGACAATTTCCTGAACAGAACACCAATGGCTTATGCTCCAAGATCAACAATAGACAAATGGGACCTCATAAAATTGCAAAGCTTCTGTAAGGCAAAGTATACTGTCAATAGGAAAAAACAGAAACCAATAGATTGGGAAAAGATCTTTACCAATTCTACATCTGATAGAGGGCTAATATTCAATATATACAAAGAACTTAAGAAGTTAGATTCCAGAGAATCAAATAACCCTATTATAAATGGGGTACAGAGCTAAACAATGAATTCTCTACTGAGGAATATCGAATGGCCAACAAGTACCTAAAGAAATGTTCAACATCCTTAGTCATCAGGGAAATGCAAATCAAAACAACCCTGAGATTTCACCTCACACCAGTCAGAATGGGCTAAGATCAAAAACCCAGGTGACAGCAGATGCTGGAGAAAGAGGAACACTTCTCCATTGTTGGTGGGATTGCAAACTGGTACAACCACTCTGGAAATCAGTCTGATGGTTCCTCTGAAAATTGGACATAGTACTTCCTGAGGACCCAGCTATACCACTCCTTTGTATATACCCAAAAAGATGCTCTAACATATAACAAGGACACATGGTCCACTGTGTTAATAATAGCCTTATTTATAATAGCCAGAAGTTGGAAAGAACCCAGATATCCTTCAACAGAGGAATGAATACAGAAAATGTGATCCATTTACACAATGGAGTACTACTCAGCTATTAAAAACCATGACTTCATGAAATTCTTAGGTAAGTGGATGGAACTAGAAAAGATCATTCTGAGTGAGGTAACCCAGTCATAAAAGAACACACATGGTATGCATTCATTGGTAAGAGGATATTAGGCCAAAATCTCAGAATACCCAAGATACAATTCACAGACCACATGAAGCTCAAGAAGAAGGAAGACTAAAGTGTGGATGCTTCAGTCCTTCTTAGAAGGGGGAACAAAATACTCACAGGGGGAAATATGGAGACAAAGTGTATAGCAGAGACTGAAGGAAAGGCCATCCCGAGACTGCTCCACCTGGGGATCTATCCCATAAACAGTCACCAAACCCAGACACTATTGTGGATGCCAACTAGCACTTGCTTATAGGAGCCTGATGTAGCTGTCTCCTGAGAGGCTATGCCAGAGCCTAACAAATACAGAGGCAAATGTTCGAAGCCAACCATTGGACTGAGCATGGGGTCCCCAATGGAGGAGTTAGAGAAAGGTCTGAAGGAGCTGAAGGAGCTTGCAACCCCATAGGAAGAACAACAATATCAACTAACCAGACACCCCTCCCCCCATAGCTCCCAGGGACTAAACCACCAAAGAAAGAACACATATGAAGGGACCATGGCTTTAGCTATATATGTAGCAGACGATGGCCTTGCCGGGCATCAATGGAAGGAAAGGCCCTTGGTCCCATGAAGGTTCAATGTCCCAGTGTAGGGGAACGTCTGGGCAGGGAGGTGAGAGTGGGTGGGTGGGTGAGCACCCTCATAGAAGTAGGGGGAGGGATGGTTTAGGGGGTTTCTGGAGGGGAGACCAGGAAAGGGAATAATTTTGAAATGCAAATAAAAAATATCCAATAAAAGAAAAGAAAAAATAAAACAAAAAAATATCTAAGATCAAATATTCCCTTTCTGGTAAGGGTGAGTGGTGACATTATCTTTGGTTGAGGATCAGTGTAATGGATTTGAACTTTGGGGGGTCGTTTTTGTCATTGTCTTTCATCATCATCATCATCATCATCATCATCATCATCATCATTTATTTGGCAGTGTTGGGGACCAAACTCACAATCTTGAACATGCTAGAGAGTATCCTATCATCCCCGATCCTGGAAGATTTTTTCTGTGTTCACAAGAAAGCCTCTTTGGGTGCATTTCAGCTTCTTGTGGTTGTCCTAAGTAACCTTTTTGACCTCCAAGCTTCTTGTGCGATACATGTCTGATGTATTTGTAGGTTGGACAAAGGATGGACTAAGAACGGAAAAGCAAAAGGCGAGGAGGGAGGCAGAGGGGAGGAGGAGAGGGATGGAGAGGAGCAGAGGAGGAGGAAGACAAATGCACACATTGGTTCTGCTTTCTCCCGTCTCTTTGTATCCTTCTGCAGGGTCAAAGGAGGGGAAATCGAACGTGGGGAGAACACAGATTGAACTGGCAATACTGCTCTGGGGGAGACTTTGGGGGCCTAGGGCTTTGGAGCTTTAGGTAATCCCGATACTTGAAACAGGCATTAGCAAGATAGCACAGGCAGCATTAGGGTGGGGTGTGGAGAAAGCGGGATGTCTGCCAAGGTGCTTGGCAGAGCCACCATGTAGGCGCAGTCCTTTTACCACACCGTGCCTGGGCCCTGCTCCCTGCCCTGCAGTCACACCGTTGCCTCATGCTGCCCTCTGGCTGCTCAAGCCCACTTCACCCAGGCGGAGCCATCTGCTGTAGCATTTCCTGTCCTGCTTCCAGCCCCCTCTTTCTGGATGCTGATTTCAGCTATTTGGAGAGTCAAGACCATACAGGCAAATGCGTCACACCAAGGGGAGATGAGTCTGCAGGCTTAACCTGCCCCGGGGGGACCCTGGCTCTTCTTCGAAGGGAAGCTTGCTGTTCCTTGGTTAGGGGAAGATTTGGAACAAAGAACGCTTTCCTGCCTTGTCTGGTTTCTCTGAAGCGAGCATGGGAGTGGTGTCTTTTCTAGCCATGGTCTCTCTGTCCCCCCACCTCCTCTCGGGTTTCTTAAGTCAGAGATCTCACTTAGAAAGGGGCTCCTCACAAGATGAACTGTGAAAAAAAAAACAAACACCCAACTTTCTTCGCTTGGCATGTAACGTGTTTGCTAACAATCTGTCTTCCGAACCGCTCCCCGATTCCTTCTTCCAAGAACTAGTAGAAGAGATGGATACAGCTGCTGGTCCCAGATCCTCCCCTAAAACCTCAGATAGTGCAGCCAGAGGCCACATAAAAGGCCAGATGAAAACAACATGTCAAACCAGGGCAGGTTCAGGTGGCCTGAGAGTGCCTTGTGTGTGGAACTAACTTGGGGACTAGCTTCTGGTTGGCAGAGGAAGGAGACCTCCTGTCTCTGTTCTTTCCAGCCCCAACTGCGAACACCCGACACCCTTTGTCATCTGTCTCTGACTCCGGATATGATAGTCCTCCCTTTAGAATGGTTTATCTGTCTGAAAAAACTCCTAATTCTGTTCACAACCAAGCTTAACTCTTATCACCAAGCAAATGCCTCCAACCGCCCAACGCTTCCTCTGGCCTCTCTGCTTTGCTGTGGCTCCCCCCAAGCTATGGCTAAATTAAACTATACTCCTCTTTCTTGTGAGTGAATTCCTTATAAGTCACCTCTATAGAAATAAATCCCACCAATTTGTAATGTTCTGTTGATGTGCCAATCCTCCCATTAACTGTTCTTCAAAGGCAATGAAGTAAATTCTTTTTTTTTTTTTTTTTTTAACCCTAGCTTCTGGCAGAGAGCCTGAGACACAGAAGTGTTCAGTATCAGTGAATGGACCCATTCAAACCAGGGCAGCAGGATGTTCTCTGTGTTCTCTCCTGTAGTAGATGGTAAAATTTACTGTCCACATAGAAAGACCCACAGAACAACTATGTCCAGTTTCACTACAGCCCAGATCAAGAAACAGTTATCCACCAGAACTGAGAATACCACTAAGACAAAGACTCAAAAATCCCATATTTGAACCAAAACTGCTGGCGTCTTCTAAACCAACTCACCTTGAGCCATGGCCCAGATAGTCTGGAGACCAGATATTTGGCTAAAAGCCAAAGCGAGTTTCAGTTAAACATCACTTGACAGACGTGGCCTAAAATCGAGCCGCAGGAAGCTATTTTCTCAGGGGACAACTGTCTTCCAAAACTCCTGGCACATCCCTTCTTCAGTCCACATGGCCTTCAGGACAAACAGTTAATGTAGGTACTTTGCTGGAATGTTCTGCTAATGGCTAACCTGTGTGCAGATGAGCCTGTTTGTTGACTGCTGTTAATACAGATTGGTTAAAATAATCAAAATGGGTGTCCTTGGCTTTCGGTGGGGATCAACCATCTGCCTTACTGTGTTTGGTCAGAACACGGTGCTTTTGGAAAGGGCCGTGGTTACAGGATGTACAGCAATTACCTCTGGGGTGGCACAGCTCAGAGCAGGGGAACTCTGCGGGGGCCGTTCTGGTCTGCTGCTCGGCTCACATAGCCCCCTCTTCCTTTCTCTGTGCTCTCACAAGGAAAGACCCCTCCCTCTTTTTTTCACTTCTTTATAGATGTGCAAACAACTAATCTCTGTGTATATGTTAAAATGATGGTTTCATCAGTGATATATTTCTTGAACCTGGCTGTAATTTTCTAAAACAAAAACAAAAACAAACAAACAACAACAACAACAACAAAACTCCAACATACTCAGCTAAGTTTCATAATATTATCAACTCTTGGATTCCTTTCAGGGTACATTTCTCCCCTTAACTCTTCACTTCATGCATGCATGTGTTAGGAATCCATGATCACCCCTTTCAAGTGAACCCCAGTTTGCAGTTCTTTTATAACTACTCAGCTTTCCATTCCTGGCACTTTGACTTCGCTCGCTCCATGTGTCTGTTCACTAAAATCTTCTTGTTTGTTTGATTACGTAATGCAGTTAACAGCATTGCCTTTCTCTTGCATCAGGGTGTTAATCATGTGTTGGGGATTTTCTGAGTTGTTACTTCGTGCTTGACACTGCTTGTGCTGCTGAAGCTACAATGGTGAGATGTGGTTTTGCTCCCATGGAGATGGCATACTAAAGGAAACTCTTGTCCTACAGCTTAGCTGTCTGATAGGGCATCCACTAGTGATGTACAGCTACTTGAGTCCAAATCCCAATTAATTAAAATAGGATAAAATAGAAGTTTTAGTTCTTCATTCACATTGGCTACATTTCAAGCCCTCAGAAGCCACAGGGGACCAGCAGCTATGGTACCAGATAGAACAGTTCCGTCACAAACGATTCTACTGCACAGGAGTGTTCTAGAAGAGCTCTCTAGTCCCACCGTTATCTCGATAATACTTAAAACCCTTGTGGCTATACAGAGAAATGATTTTGAAAGAAAGAGCTACAGGTCATAATTCCTCACAATTTCCATTAGACATATAGATTAGGCACTGTGTTTAGGAACCTATGCACTTATTTTTATTGGGAACACCCAGTTTTTAATTACAAGATGGCCAAATTAACATGGTGCAACAAGTCCTTGAGATGTAGTGTGCTCACGGTTTCTGAAGGCTCTGTGTTAACTAGCCATGGAAGGAAAATTCTGGGAAAAAACCCCAAAACATTGCACCAAGCATGTTATTCCCTAAACCAGATAGGATAACCACTTCCTTAGTACTTACACAGTATTGGGTATTTGCAATTTTGAGATGACTTAAAATATATAGGAGAATGTTCATAAGGTATATACACATTTTATATAAGGAAAATGGCACACACCTTTAATCCCAGCAAAGGCAGGCAGATCTCTGTGAATCTGAGGCTGGTCTGGTCAAAAAAGCTAGTTCCGGGATAGCCAAGACTACACCCTCCCCTCCCCCACACATATACATACCCTATCACAAATATAGGACCTGAGCATCTGTGGAGTTTGGAAGCCACAGGATGAGGTGGAATCCTGAATTCAATCCACTGTAGATACAAGGGACGACAAGCCCATCACTTTCCAATCCTGTCTTTTGAGCAGATGTTGACTTTGATCTCACCATTTCTTGGAGAGGAAAACTATCATCCAGAACCCAGGGACAGCCCATGTACTTTTCTGGCCTTTTCTGACAAATTCCCAGGGATCTGAGAATGTTTGGAGGAGGAGACTCAGAAAGAAAGATCTAGGAGGTCTATTCAAGTGTCCTGGCTGAAGCAGGGCTACAGAGGAGAGAGAAATGGAAGCCTGTACACACACAGAGTGAATACCAGTCCACGTACGCCTTTTGTGACCAGGCTGTGTGATCCCGGGAGTTCTGTTACAAGCAGCAGGGATTCTGGGAGACAGAGTTTCTAGGGACTGTGGAGAGGAGAGTCATTCTACTTTCCCAGGACTGGAAGAGCCACACTGATGCTCAGTAGGAAACATTTATGAATGAGCACTGTATCCCCCCCCCACCCATCCTAATCCATACCCCACTGTTTCAGTGATGGCCTCCCAGTTTTAAGAGTATATATTCAAAATAGAAATAAGTAGAATTATACGGTAAACATTGACTTCCTGGTAGTATCTGATTTTTGTTGCCTGGAAACCAAATCTACCCAATAAGTAGTGTGGTTTTCTCATACACACATGCAGCCAGGTAACAACTAAAGTTGTCTTCTCTGCTAGCCCATTTCATTAGAATAAAATATTCCTAGCAAGTAAGCACATCTAATGCTTTTGGAAAAAACTTGAATAGTAATGAAACTGATTCCATTCTGGACTTCAACTGACCATGGTAAGAAAGAAACCAATATATTTGCATGGCTGGTTGACTTACTCAGGACTGTAATCAGCCTGTGTGGTTGATCTGGCCTGCCTTTGTTCTTGTAAATAAAGTTTTATTGACACATGGTCATATCTAACTGTTTACTAATTGTCTAGGACAACTTTGGGAACACAGTGGCAACACTGGAAACTATAAGAGAGACCACATTGCCTTGAAACCACCAGATGTTGATGTAGTCATTTCTGGAAAAAATTTGCTCACATTTTAGAGAAAGTTTGCTTACATCTACCTGGCCTGGTTTACAAATTCCTTAAGACAAAACCACGGCTGAATAGTTTTCTATTTCCTCTTGGGCCTTGTGGGTACCCAGCAAGAATTTAAGAATGTGAAATGAAAGATCCCAAGGTGGGATAGAGTGGCCCTTTAAGCTTCAAGCATGGCATCTTGAAGAGACTCTTAGGAGCATCGTGCCTTGCCTTACAGCTGCTGAACTCAGCTATTAGAGAAGGCACAATCATGTTTCTACCACCAATGATGCTATGGCTTTTCTTTTTTTTTAAGGCCAGGGTCTGCTCTTTTCTTAGTCTCCCTAGCTGCTGGGATTTCAAGTCTGTGCCACCATGCATATCTCTCTATTGCTGGAACTTGTGTGTGATTTTACCTTCCAAAGTCATATACTGGATGCTCCCTATGCTGTGTGGTGTTGCAACAGAGAGACCTTTAAGAGCTGGGGTCCATGTGAAGGTAATTAGGTTATGGAGACATTCCGAAAAGAGACTCATTGTAGTCATGCAGAGTGGGTAGGCTCTCTCAGGAGTGGAGTGTTATAAAACAGGGTGAGCCTTGCTCTTCGATAGACTCTCTTCTTTCTTGTGTTGCCATTTGATTTCTTCTTCACACGCTCCCACCATTATGACAACATTCATCATGAAGCCCTCACCAGAGCCCAGAAGATGCCAGTGTCAAGCTGCTATCTCAGGAAACTGCAGAACTGAGCAAACACACCCTCCCTCCCTCTTTCTTCCCCTTATCCTTTCTTTTATCTCGCTTTTAGAAGGACATTACCAAATTTGTGAGTCTCCTGGTTGAACCTTCAAGTGCTGAGATACAGGTGTGGATCACCATACCTAGACAAATCTTTTATTGTAAAGAGCCCGGTCTAGGGCATTTTGTTATACCGATACGAAGCTAAGAAGTAGGTAATGGGAGAGATGATTGTCACATGGTCAACGTGGGTGGCTGGCTCTGCCATCTGCTGTATGTATCACACAGGATGCTCACGGTTTCCTTCCCTGCTGGAAGGGAGTCTTTGGTGTGAATGATGTGGGATTTTAGCTGAGGAGACTTAGAGTCTGAGGGATGGTTTCTTCCAGAAGCATCCCTGAGGAAAGCATTCAAATGGATGTAATTTATTTACTAAAGAGAATATGCACAGGGGTATCAGAACAAAGAAGGATAAAGGGGTTTTTTTTGTTTTGTTATTTTGTTTTTTGCTTTTTAAAGGTGCAACTTCAGGTGTAGCCTGAGCTCAAATGCAATTCTATAGGCTGGACCTCTCCTGCAGGAAGGCATTCTGCAGCTTAAAGGCAGGAGAGTGGGGTTTCAAACAAGAGTCAAAATAACTAAGTTTTTATATTCCCCGAATCCAACTGCTAGAAGCCAGGTGCAAGATTGGCTGAAACACCGTAACTCTGAGATCACCTTAGGTTCTCTGGGTGGTGAGGAGACTTCGTGGATCCCAGGGGAGTTATCTGAATGAGGTAGGCGAGCCCGGCATTGAAGACCACAGAGCAGGGGGAGGGCAGGGTGCAAAAGCTGGACAAGGGGATGAGAGGGAGCCTGAGTAGTGAACTAAAGGTATCCACCTCATTTCCAACTGATTGATGGTGGTATTGATGTGGTATGAGGTTCTATATCGTGTGTGTGTGTGTGTGTGTGTGTGTGTGTGTGTGTGTGTGTGTGTGCTGCACTGAGACAAGTTCTCACTTGATAGTCTAGGCTAGCCCAGACTCTAAGTCCTCCTGCCTCTGCCTCCTGAATGCTGTGCTTCTCACAGGCTTGTACCACCATGCCTGGCGTATCCCTGCTATTTCTGTGATGTGGATACTCTTTATTTTTACAGAAAAACATCTCCCTTTCCCTCACCTTCCTGTCTTTCCTTCAAAAGTAAAACATTTTATCTGGGAATATAAAAATGTGGCTTTTGGTTGTTGCCAGAGAATTCTGCTCTATTTCACAAAATGGAAACAAACTCTATGTCCTTCAACTGAGGAATGGATAATGACAATGGAGAACATTCATACAGTGGCATTCCATTCAGCTGTGTAGAAAGGAAATCATGATATTTGGAGGTAAATAGATGGAATGGGAAATACTGAGTGAGGGACACTAGACCCAGAAAGACAAATGCTGCATGTTCTCTCTTACTTGTGGTTTCTAGCTCTGAATCTTTAGGTATGAATATAAAACCTCAGTAACTGCACAAGTCAGGAGAGTTAAAGGGACCATGGAAGGTCCTGGGAGAGGAGGAGCTTTAGAAGTGGGGATGGCAGGACACAGGTGGTGTGAAGGGGGAGTGAGAAAAATGGGAGTGGGGTTTAACTGGGAAGCGGGGGAGGTAAGATAGAGAGAGGAGGAGGGGGAATGGAAACAATCATACGTCTCTCAGAATATATGATTAGTTTTCTGTCACATATTTAGGGGAGGCAGAAATCCGACATGTTCTCTGTAGAAGGTCACTCCTTTTTTTGTCCTAAGTCTATTACTTCATATTTCAAAAAATTCTTGCCCGAACATTCTCAGATTTGAGGTCCCGAACCATGGTATGAGTCTCCAGATCACAGTATGCCTGGAGATTTATTTGAGAAATTCAGACTCTCTTGGCATATTTTTCATCTCTCCCTAGTGTGAAGAGTTCAAACCCTGCTCTGTCCTTGAACCACAGCTTTTCTTCACTACCAGCTGGGGGCTGGCTTAATCCACTTTATGTTTTCTTTAGGGATGGTAGCTAGAACTGAACTTGATGTCTGGGTCAGAAAATCACATCTCAGGTTTTTAGATACAGACAGTTCTTGTATCCTATGTTCTAGGTGCTTATAGATGATGGGGCCCTTAACATCGTCTGGGGTTGCCCTATTCTCTAGGTAGGTTTCTCTAGTATTAAACATGCAATGCTTGTCTTCCCTAGCCCGCGGCCTATCTCAGCTAGGCAGAGTAAGGAGGATTAGTGTTCCTTTATAATGACTAATTTCATCTCAAAGCGTCCCTAGTAACTTCCCTCACTTGCTTCTGTTCTGTTGACACACACACACACACACACACACACACAACCTCTTTCTGCAGGCTGCTCCTGCTGGTTTGGTTTTCATCATTTTTGCCGATCTTGGAGTCTTCTCTTACCCTACCAGGCTCCTCTTTTTTTAAGATAATTTCTTGTACTTGTTACAGAGGTCATGATAAAACATAACCTGTAAGGAAATGTATCGACTTGTCTCTTTTAAAAGGGACAGATACTTCTTATATTGCTTCTCTCTACTGATGAATTAGGTGACAAAACAGTCCCCATAGCCAGATGGGAACTCAACGTTTCTTCTTCAGTTACCAGTTTGGGGGGATTTAGTACAGAGAATTATGAGAAAAGTTATGAGTATTTAAGATGTATTAAGCCCACAGAAACTCTTTTTTCTGAAGGGTTACCTAGGATTCATTTGAAGAGTCCTGTTAGAGAGGACAGATAATATATGGGCTTCGGAGTCATGCCAACCAAGATGGATTGAATATGTTCTGTGAAAGGAACTAGAGTAATCAGCCTTTGAAGATAGGTCACTAAAAGTGGCTGAAGAATTTTCCATTTCAGGGGAGATTAGAACCATAGCACAGAAATGAACAAGTCTGACAAAAAAGTAAGCAATGACTTTGCAAAGAACCCTTCTAAACATCAACCTGGTTGAGCCCTTTCTCTCGGCACTGTTATGATTCCTGTGTTCTTCATACCCTGCTTCTGTCTTTCCTCTCTACTTGCGCTCATCCACCATGACTTTGACATGGAGAGACATTCTTGATCCTAAATATTGGCATTTGCATTTCAGCTCTTTTTAATTAGGTCAATTAATTTCTATTTGTGTGTGTGTGTGTGTGTGTGTGTGTGTGTATGTGTGTGCTTGCCTGCTTGTCTGTGTATACACGACTTGCATACAGGGACTCGTGGAGGCTAAACGACAATATTAGATCCCAGGGAGCTGGAGCTATAGGGGTTTGTTTGTGCACTGACTGATATGGGTGTTGTGGACTCAATTTGCGCTCTCTGCAAGAAGAGCCAATGCTAATCATGGAGTCACCTTCTCAGTCCTCCTTTTAAAATTTATTCCATTTTACAGTCCAGATCATCCTATTGAGCTGCAAGTCTGGACACTATAGGATCTACAAACTCAATCCAACCGCAGTGAGACACCAGCCCTGGGTATATTCCTGCCCCCAAGTATTTCAGTAAGTGGTTTTTATACTTTAGACTAAGTCAGGAATCTCGGGGTGAGCTTCAGCACCCCCATTTTGGATCCCCACCCACTTCTTTCATCCCCTCCGCCCCATCTGGTTTTGGCCTAGGTTTTTCTAGTTTTGCTTTCCTCTGATCTCATGCTGTCCTTCTTCCCCATTACCAGCTCCATTAAGAATGCTCCTTCATCTTTCCCGCCCCTTCTTCCTCCCTCTCCATGATCTCCCTCTCTTTCTCCCTCCCCCTCTCCTTCCACACCCATCTGTCCTGCTTCCTGACTCCTACCTCTCACTTTACAGTGAGCCATACTCGATCATTTTCTGTGCCTAGAGCTTGCCACTCTAGGTCTCCGTTTGGAATGCTATTCTTTCTTCACACCCCCTGCTCCCATCTGCCTAGCACACATCTGCTTGCGTTTCAGGGCTGTGCTCAGCCTGCTTCTTCTCTGCCGGTGCCTCATCTATTACACCGTGCTCCCACTCCACACGGTACTGGCGGATTTCCTATCAGAGCTTCGCCTCAATACATAGGTTGTCAATGGCGGCTCACCCCTGTTGAACTGTAAGCTCCTCCAGGGCAATGTCTCTTCCGTGTTTGTCTAAAGACTCTGGTTTCCAGCTTTTAAGCAGAAAAAAAAAACCCATTGAATGAAGAGTAGATTCTAAATAGAGTTCTACCTTTGAGCAAATATAGTGGATATCACGACAGCAGAATGCATGTGATTTCACAGCAGAGGTCGAAGGCAGATCGCTCTGTTCTCTGTAAATCTCACGAGCCCAGGTTTGTATTAGTAAACAAGTCATGTGGCTCTTCTTTATAGTGTGGGCTGACTGTTTCAGGGACAGCCCAGTGTTGGCTAGCTTCCTTAGCAGTTTGTGAAAATAAAACCTAATGAAACGGATCTCCCTTTCCCCCAGGGTTGGCACTGGCCCCAGCTTTTTTTCCCAGAGTCCTTTTCCTGGTTGGGCAACATGCCGCATGCTATAGCTGTTAGGCATCAGTGTGCTCTGAAGCCATCAGAGGTCAGTCTGGAGTTCTAAACAGAAGCCCAGCCCTGAGTCTTGAGAACTGGAGTGAGATGACGGAGACACACCCCATCGCCACCCTTCTGGCTCTTGGTGTTCCTTGCTTCCCCAAGGCAAGCGTATTTCAGACACTTGAGCTGTCCTACTTCCATACCCAAAGCAGGGAATAATTAATTAGAGACAGAAAAGCAATTCAGGACAGCACTTGAGCTTTCCCCACACATGCTTGTTTGAGTCAAAGCCATGGAGACATCCTGGGTACCAAAGAGCAAGGGATTATATTAATAGCAAAATGTTGCATTCAATCAGTCAATTAAAAACAAAACAACCCCCCCATCTCCTCCTTCAGATTACCTGTTCATTTCAGATGGAAAAGCCCCAGGCAGTAAGAAAAAAATTGACCCATGTACTAAGAAGATTGGATAGTTAATTCAGACTAGAAATGACTAGGTAATATTAAGTTGTCATGGTAAAAAGTAAGTCCTGGACAGCCTGCTTCCACAGTACTATCTAAACTTGTAAAAATACCCGGAGAGGCAGAAAGGAGGACTAAATTTAGACCTGTATTTAATGCATTCAAGAGCATGATTCATTTCTCTTCTGCCTCGGTATAGCCTGGGAAATCTGAATATACAGCAGGATGGATTCCCTGTAAGTAAGAAGTCTCACCCAGCCAGAGGCTAGAGAATGTCAGATACCCTGTTCTTCTGCTAATAACCTCCAAGTAACCTACCCTCCAAACCAGAGTTCTGAGCTGATGAAAAGCCATCCATTTTAAACTTTGTTCCAGTCTTGATGCCAACATTGCTGAGAATTTATTGATTCTGTTGTTCTTTTCCTCTCTTAGTGGGTTTTCCACTCAAGCACCTCTGGGGTTCTGGCTAGCCCTCAGAATAATGCAGTATAGGTCACCCTAATGAGACTTCCCAGAAGAGTGTTGTAATTGGTATTGGTGTATTTAATATAAAGCAATGAAATAATTATTTTTGTGGCACTAGGTATTGAACCCAGAGCTTCCTGTGGGTAAAGCAAAACTCTACCATTGAGTTACAGCCACAGGCCAATATTGGTATAAACACCCCAGACTTCAAGTCACTGTGGTAGCCCTTAGCTGGGACTCAGCAAAGTAGAATGTAGCATAAGTATTCAATGTCAATGAAAGGCTATCTGAAAAAAAAATCAAGCCAACTATCATATGTAGCATGGCTATTCAAAGTCAATTATAGGCTATATGAAAACAAAACAAAAAACAAGCAAAGCAAACCCCAAATGTCAACCAACCAACTAGCCAGCCAACAGCAGAAAATTCAGTTCCTAGGAATCAGATCCTCATGAGGCTCAGCCTCCAGGGTAAAAAACGGTTCCAGTCCCTTCTCTGTTTTCATCCATTTCTACTTCCAGCCACACTCTTGCAGCCCTCTGCTTCCAAATCTGAAGCAAA
The DNA here is from genome assembly GCA_964023405.1 of Apodemus agrarius. Lineage (NCBI taxonomy): Eukaryota > Metazoa > Chordata > Mammalia > Rodentia > Muridae > Apodemus > Apodemus agrarius. The sequence continues at coordinate 161,284,417 of OZ030005.1, read as the reverse complement.
ACTCAACTCTCAGATAATTCAGACTAAGGCTGTAAGTACAAAGTCATGTTAGTCCAAAATGGCGTAGAAGAAAAATGTACTTATTATTTTTTTAAAAAAATATGATTCCATTTTTTTCTTTTTAGTTTTTAAGCACATTTGGAAAGTAACCTTACAAGTCTCATCCTACCGTCTTTGGCTTTATAGGTAATTTCTGACTAAATAACAGGAAAATAGATGAAATATAGACCAAAAAGGCTACAGTTAGGTAACACTGCCTCCCAGAAGTGAGGGCGCTATGGCTGTCCTCCATGCTGAGGTCTGCCATTGGTGTGAGCAACCCATTCTGAGGGTCCCACTGCATATCCACGTTAGCCACTCCCAGGGAAGAAAGTGATAATTTCCCCCAACATGAAATGGGTTTAGCCACGTAGAAGTCAAGACAACCAGAGTTAGATAATGGAGCACGTGCATCGAGTTAGGAACGAGTCATCTGAGCAGTGTGTGGGAATGAGCAGAGCTGGAAAGGGCTACACAGGGCACATCCATAGCACGGGCTTGGCAGACCCTGGGCAGGGAGGGCCTCAGGTCTGGGTGGAGATGAGATCCAGTCAGCCTGAAGACATGCGCCACACACCAACCTGGACACGGCACAGAGAAAAGGCCACACACCGTAGGGCAGCGTCAATGATTTGTACCTTTCTCAAACAGTTTGGTACTGGTTCTTCTGGGACATTCTCAAGAGTCAGGGGGAACAGGCATCCAGTCCTCATGGGGGCTCATCCGTAGGACAGACAGTGGGGTCATTAATAGGACAGTCATGTCCAGTGACCTTGGCTGAATGTTATTTGAGATTTGGGGACAACCATCTAAATCCATTTGAGAAAGGACGAATACTCTTTAGCACTCTACACAGAAAACTGGCTGATTTAGCTTAGAACAGAGTCTGCCATTGAAGCCAACTTCAGAACATCACAGAGGAAGAGGGCAGGGCCTCAGCAAGGTCATATCCATCTAAGGCAAGAGCAGGTATATTTTGGGATTTGGGGGTCTAGATTTATCCTCACACACATAGAGTAGCACAGATCTAATTCACAGAGTGGGGGGGAATTTGTCTATAGTCACACTTCAGTCACACAAAACACCTCTAGACTGTCTTGGGGGGAGGGTAGGATGGGGGAGATTTCAAGTTCTAAACTATAATCAGCCCTTCTTTTAAAACAGCGAATACTAAATCCTCGTGTTCAGCAGATGGTGGTGTTTGTTGCACTAGGCTGGGCTCATAGTACAACATCAATAAATGGCCACTTGTAGAGGGACAGACAGAATCCCATTTGTAAAATACATCCACACCACCCCTTTCTTTCTCTCTTCCTTTCCCCCTCCCCCTTTCTCCCTCACTATGCTGTCCGAATGCCCATGGGGTCTCTGTCTCATTCTATGGGAGAAAGGGACAACTTGAAAAAAGCAAAATAATGTAATAAAGTAGAAAAGCAATTTCCAGGGGTGGGATGGGATAGCATGCTTAGTCTCTGAGGAAAATCATCATAGCGAGTTTTTTTAACTGTTATTTTGCCTATAGGGACCATTTGAAAGGATGCTCTCTATAGGAAGTTCCCATCCCTGGGAAACTACCTTCTGAAGGCTGCACATTGTCACCAAAGATATCATAACCAGAGGATGGAGCTAAAATTCTTCCTCTATGATTTGGCTAAGTCTCATGGAAGAAATATTTGTTCCAAGTAGGTGTTCCAAAAGTCTTGCTTGCCCCAGATAACATGTTTTCAGAGAGAAAGTGTATTTGTTCAAAATTCATCATGGAGGGGAAAAATGACATGTTGCTGTGTTCCGTTGCCAGGACACACAATGCTCTTCATAGGCCTGAGGACTCCAAAGCTCAGGTGTCCTTTGTCCTTGTGTTCCTAGGCCCCATCCTGTCTGGGATGAGGAGGAAGATGAGGGTGCTGACTAGATTCTGCTCCCACTCTGGATAAGCTATGTGGTTATGTGACCCTAATCTGTGTTCACAGTCCAGGGCTCAGATGGCTGGCCTGTCAGCAAAAAATGTCTGAAAAATGTTAATTTAACAGTGTTGGAGGGTTGTTATTTCTAGATCTAAACTCCTCAGGGAAAAGGGGAAAGAGTTGCTCCTGGGATTCAACTCCACAGTGAAATGTGCTTCTTTTCAGATGCTTTCTTCCCGAGTCATTTCCCGAAGCCTGGTGCGCCTTGACATTTGGTCCAAATAAAATCCTGGAACAGACTTCTAGACTACAACTATCCTCCAACTTCACACAAAAGGAGTTGTTCGTTGCAGAGACTCTGCATCTGGAAGGTACTGGGGGCCGTTGGCTCTTGGTCCACACTAAGTCATTTTATAACATAGATACCCCCTCCAATCCCTGGAATTTGCAGCAAATAACTCAGTTTATGACCTACAGGCATTTTCCGTATTTCTTAGTAATGAATTCTGGCTTCATCTGTGTCTCAATAGCACATAACGTAAGACAATGAGAAAGGCTGTTGGGGAATAGTTTCTAGTATGAGGAAAATACCATACAGATGTTTGCCCTTAATCTTGAATTCTAATGACGAAATTGAGAATTGTTTATTTGTTCTAAAGTCAAACCCAAGGGATTTATTTTTTTAAAGCCTAGAAAGATGAGGGATAGGGTAGGAGTGGGTAGTTGTGATACAATATATTCCCAGTAATAAAATATGAAAACATGGCCTTAAAATTTTGAATTATATGCATGATTATATAATTTTAAATAGTTCATTTTTGTATCAAATTTGGTATACTAGATATCCATTCTTGTCATATGAAGGACATACCTGAAGATACACTCAAGGGCTGTTTTGCTAAAATAGTATATTCACCTGCAGTGATTGTCTCCACCAAGATAGCAAACTAGGAATCGGTCCTCTATCTCGAGCCATTTATTGAGGACAAACAAATGGACTTGGAAAAGACGTGACTCAATTGAAGTTAAAATACCTGACTTTGGTGTATGAGAATCATAAACTTGCTTACGGTCTATCTGGTCAGCAAACACTTCCCCATAAATCATCCAATAAGGCATGTAGAAGATATTCTTGGCCAGTTTCCAAGATGGCTCCTCATTGGGAAAGAGAATGGCTTGCCTGGCGACCCCAAAGCTCATCAGCACCACCAGCATAATGATGACAAAGTACATCATGTCTATCATCTGGAAGGGTGGAAAAGGAGAAAAAGAAGAAAAGATGTGTGATTGAGCATAGTGCCTAAGTCGGGAGTTGTACTTGGTTAGGAGGAAAGATGGATTGTTGAAGCTGATGTCTACAAACCGAATACTGATTTCAGGTGCTATTTTTTTTAAACAAGTACACACACAATAGAGCATCTTCATTTTTATGGATGTTTATGGAACATATTTCTATCTAGGCACAGGAGTGCTATTCCTCTGGATTTGGGTTCTCTGCATGGGGCCAGCACCTATCTTTTAAAACTGTTCCGCGAGAAGGCAAGCCTCTTATCTTGGTTTCTTTCTTTATAGGAAAAAATTAGAATCAGGATAGTTGGACTATTTTAAGAACTAGTGTAGAGTGGTACATTCCTGCTCTTAGTTCTGAAAGGCTAAGGCAGCACTGGAAAACTCAAGAAAATACGGGCTTACAAATAGACGGAGGAGAGGGCAAATGGGAGCCCATCGCATTGCCTGATTCCCTGCCATAGACCAGGCTCTCACAGAATCATCCACTTCCTCCTATATTTCTCTGGTAGGGTATCTTATTATAAAGGGTATTCTCACAGGTCTTAAAAACATGAGGCTTCATGAGCCAAACCAGTGCCTGTTGTTGATGAGATGGATTCCTTCTGTGATGTGCTTCTGATCTGCTCCTGACTGAATCCCTTCATAACGTCTCTCCCCTCACCCTGCCCCCACTTTCCTTATCCTCAACTGTGTTCGTTGTTTCAATGCTGTGGTATTAGAGGTCTGTTTTTCTCACCTGCTAAATCCCTTTCTTATCCTCACTGAAACCTGATAAGTTTGCAATAAGTGGTGATTCCACCCGACTCCAAACCCACTGTTTAAGAGATAGTTCTTACGCATCTGCCTACAAAGGTGGGTGGATTGTCTAAGCTCAGCTAGTGGTGGGACCTCATTCCATGGTGCCATGGTGAGGTAGGCGTGTGACATAAGACAGAGCCACCAGAATTGTCAGAGCAGCCTGTTTTTGTTTTTTGGAGACAGGATGTCTGCCTAAGTCTAAGGTATCTTAGAACTCACTATGTAGGTGGGGCTTTCCGGAAACTTTGTGATCTTCCTGATTCAACCTCCAGTGTGCTAAGATTATAGCCTGCTCTATCATTTCTTTAAAATGGAAGTAGATAGAGACATTCCCTTTCATTCTTTGTAGTGTTCATTCTTTGTAATAATTCAGCACGTCAGAGGCTGAGTTCTTCCACCAGTGAATAAGGCAGATATCTAAGAGGAGAGCTACCCCTGCCCAGCAGTAATTGAACTGTCTCGGGGTAATCCTTATGGCTAGTTCCACCTTGCCCTATTATAAGTCAGTATAAAATGCTTAAACTACAGAGATTGGTTTTCACTCCTTGCATCAAAAAGTCTGATACTAAAGACTTCCTCCTCTTGGATATTATAGGATAAGGGTGCTTACCCACAGATAATGATAAATGCTAATTATCAGTGTTAAGGAAGGTTCCAAATTGTTTTATTGGCTATTGTTACTCTTGTGCTGGAGATTGAGCCAAGGACCTAGTGTACACTAACCATCCACTCTACGATGGACCTATTCTCATCTCTAGCTTAAAGGAGAATATTCCATGATACATGTTCCAGTAACCTAAACATTATGGTATTCTTGGGTACCTTAGGACACAGGGGCCTCAATATATTTTAGATCAATTAATCAACTTTCAATACAACTTCCAAACTTGCATGACCTTGACGTGAGACAGAAATTTCTCCAAGATTCCCACTTTTCATGTCTGTCCTCACCAGTGAATGCTAATTAGTTGTTTTTGCCTGCAGTGAGTGGTTGCAGATCCCTAAGGGGGTGAGGTGGCCAAGTTGAAACAGGTTTGTAGGAAACCCAAGTCTGCGTTTCAACTTCTTTCATCTTTTTATTTTTACAAAATGTGTTGATCACTTATTTACAGAAAGTCGTATCAGTGAAGAAGCACAGAGGGGTCTTCATGTGATGCTTGCCCCCACTGATTAAAAAGCTGGGTAGCTAGCGTATGACCAGATATGCACAGAAGACCCAAGAAAACTCAGCCAGGAAATACAGAAATTGCACCAATTTAATTTTTCAGCATTTTTTTTTAAAAAAAGATTGATCCTAGCAACAGGGCCAACACAGTAAAAGGAAAAACATTCTTTCAAAACGCTGAGCTCTCTCTATTTCAAAGTCTTCACCATCATAAAGGTATCAGGATCTGAACACCATTAGTAGAAGAGAAGCAGACTTCTCTTGTTTTCGAAGTTAAACTATCCAGTGGGTTCAATGTTAAGATTTGGTCCCAGTCTTAGGGATGGATACCTTTCAGAATGCTCAACAGAGAGGAACAGCCACAGCGGTGATGAACCCCATGCTCTTAGGTGCCAGACAACCTGGGTCTTGACTGCTAGCAAAAATAGCTACGTGAAAAAAAAAATCCACTAAAAAAAAAAAAAAGTTTTTCCTGACCATTAAAAAAAAGAGAGAGAAAGTTAGCTTAGCGGCTTGGGGCAAGTTGCTTAATCATGATTTTAAATGCTGTAAGTGGGATAATAACAATCATGAGATTACCTTTGACTAAGTGTGATAGCTACGCTTTATGTTCTTGTAAATGCTAGCACGTCAGTGGAAGGTCAGGATGTAGGCAGGAGTTTGAACCTTGTCTCCGTCTCTTTCACAGCCTGTTTATTTAATTGATATATGAGGGTTCTAAGATCTGTTCCATGGGGGTATAACAATGAGGCCTGAGATGTGTCCCACATGGTGTCTGGCACAGTAACACATAGCTCCTGCTGTGGTTTCTATTCTGTGTTATGTAAGTGAGTTAGGACAAGGTTTTCAGAATTCCCTTGAGAAATGAAATATGAAGGAACAAAGTCAGGATTTCAAGTGATCCTGGACCTGCAGATCAACAGGACTGCCAGAGGAGAAATGGGCCTTGTGTGCTGTCAGGCGTTTGATGCTCTGGTTCTTTCCACGGGGCAAACACAGGAAACCATCTCAGAAGGAGCACCTGGCCACTCTGTGCCTGGTTTCCAGACACCAAGGCACATTATGCTACCTGGGTGCGGATTACTAAAGAGGGCCCCGTTAAGTTGAGGCTTTTGTCTATATCATCTAGGAAGATTTCAGCTTGCAGTCCATCTAGCTCACAGAGAAACTCTAAAGGTGTCTTTTATCTCCCTTCTGGCTCGATGACTCAATTATTGAACTAATTATCTTAAAAGCATGCTGTAAGAACTCAAAGCCCCCAAATCTCTCAATTTCCTCCTTATTCCTGACTAATAAATGAAGTCATTCATAAGTTACAAAGTAGAGATGGACCCATCCCAGCCCTCCTGCTCAATCCTCACTAAGGCTTCAAATGGGGGTAATGATACCATTATTAAAATGATAGACATGGAAATTAAGATGATCTCACTGCATTAATGTAACTTTAGGTACTCCAGAGAGTTAAATGCCACCAAGATGTTCAAAAATGATTGGCTTGGTTGGGATCTTTGAATAGTTTATCTGTTAAAATAAGGTAACCATAAAAAATTAATAATCCCCTGATAGAGGAGTTCTTTACAGAGGGCAGTTTTGTGCCGTAGGGGACATTACACATGGTAATGTTTTAATGTTTGGAGACATCTTTGTTGTTCTAACTCTCTCTCTCTGTCTCTCTGTCTCTCTGTCTCTCTGTCTCTCTCTCTCTCTCTCTCTCTCTCTCTCTCTCTCTGTGTGTGTGTGTGTGTGTGTTAGAGAGAGAAAGAGAGAGAGTGAGTGAGAGAGAGCATGAGTACACTACTAAGCATCCTGTAATATACAGGATGGGGATTCTGCTGCAAAGGCCCACATAGTCCCAACTGGGTGTGGTGTGCAAGCTTGTAGTTCTAGCACTGAGGAGGCAAAGGCAGTGAGACTGGGCCACATAGCGAGATGCTCTTCTACAAACTGAGAAAGAATGTCAAGGTGGAGGACAATTGGCCTGATTTCCCAGCTCTTACAGTTTCATAACTTTTTCTTATTTTTCTTGGAAAAATCCATGAGAATCTCATAAAGGTCTGGCCTCTCCAGGAAATCCATATAAACGTTTTTAAATGTAAGTTGAGAGCAGGGATTCATAGATCTCCTCCCTTCAGCCAGTTCCACAGAGTCTGCCTTTAGACATAAGAGTTTTCACCCAGATCTCAAAGCCATTATTAAATGAAGACATAAGAGTAGAATGAACAAATGATGTTCATACCCCCTCCTCAAACAATATCAAGTAGAACTGGACTCAGTTTGGGTAACTTAGGCTCCAGAATCTAACCTTTTCTTCTCTAGAATATGTCTGGTGTCATTTACCCTAATCAGTGTTGGTGTGCTAATTCCAAGTTCTTGTCCGAAGTGGCTGGTTATATAGGACAATAGTGTTTATAAACTTTCCTCTCTCCATTGTCCTTTAAAAAAAACAATATAAACACAACAAAGGCAGACATAATGTACCAACCAGTCAACTAAGAGCCAGCTATTGTTTATCCTGTGCCATTCCTAATTACCACAGCTCTACAAAGTACATTTATTGTTCAGTGTTGCCTTAGAAGGCAGTGAACTGAATATCAAAGAGCAAAGGGAATTTATTTTGAATTTAAAATTTTCCTTTCTCTGTGTATATTTGTTGGTGCTTTTTTTTTTTATAAAAAGGAAGAGTTTTAGTTACTTAAGATACATTTTAGTAGAATTCATACACAGATGTTTAATAAATACTGAATTAACAGTGTTGCCTATAGTAAATCTTAAGTGACAGCAAACAGGACTGTCTATAATGCTCCTCGTTGGTTTCAGCAGCATGCGGGATTGAAGTAGAGATGATACCAAAGAGACCCTGATGACAGGGTGGACGTGCTCTGCTTCCCATATGTCAGGGATGTCCTTAGAGAAGCAGGCATCAGGCTGTGGTGATAGCCCTGGAGTTTCTGGGGAAGGAGCTCATACACTCAGCACCATCACCCTACTCCCGCCACCAGCTTCACTCTGTTGCTGGCCACTTCAGCTCAGTCTTTATGGGAAAATTCTGGAAGCTGAGTATAGTCTAGAATGGTGAAGCCCTCAGCCATTTGTATGGAAGTACATTAGCATGCCCTCTTGAAATTCTTTCTCCTTCCTTCCTTCCTTCCTTCCTTCCTTCCTTCCTTCCTTCCTTCCCTCCTTCCTTCCTCTTTCTCTCTTCTTTCCATTTGTTTGTTTGTTTGTTTATTATGTATGTGGGTATTTTTTCTGCGTGTAAGTATGTCAGAAGAAGGCATTAGATCTTATAGTACTATAGTTATAGATGATCGTGAGCCACCATGTGGGTGCTGGGAATTGAACCCAGGTCTTCTGGAAGAGCAGCAGTGCTCTTAACCCCTGAGCCATCGCTCCAGTCCCTTTTCTTTTCTTTTCTTTTCTTTTCTTTTCTTTTCTTTTCTTTTCTTTTCTTTTCTTTTCTTTTCTTTTCTTTTCTTTTCTTCTTTTTCCTTTCCCTTCCTTTCCCTTTCTCTTCCCTTTCCCTTCCCTTCCCTTCCCTTTTCCTTTCCTTTCCTTTCCTTTCCTTTCCTTTCCTTTCCTTTCCTTTCCTTTCTTTTCTTTTCTTTTCTTTTCTTTTCTTTTCTTGAATTAAAGGAGCAAGTATCTTGCTTCCAGGAGCCAGGGTTACTGGATAGTTTCCCTCAGTATTCACAAATCCCTGGACTCAGATCCCACCTCCCCACCTCAGCTCAACTCAATCTTCCCTTTGTTAACCAAAACTTCCTTCTAAAAATATCTTTTTTGATTTATTTATTTATTATATGTAAATACACTATAGCTGTCTTCAGACGCCCCAAAAGAGGGCATCAGATCACATTATGGATGCTTGTGAGCCACCATGTGGTTGCTGGGATTTGAACTCAGGATCTTCAGAATTGTAGTCAGTGCTCTTAACCACTGAGCCATCTCTCCAGCCCCTAAAAGATCTTTATTTGATCTTATTTTACCTTCAAGGTATTTGAGACAAGCTTTCCTATGTAGCCCTGGGTGGCCTGGAATCTGGCATCCTTAGCTTCCCAAGCATTGGGAGTCTAAGTGACACAGCCACACCCAACTTTGAAAGTCACCTCAAGAACCCATCTTTTATTTTCAAAATCTGTTAACACCTTTATTGGAGACTACTGACTGGTTTTGTGTGTCAACTTGATACAAGCTGGAGTTATCACAGAGAAAGGAGCCTTCCTTGAGAAATGCCTCCGTGAGATTCAGCTGTAAGGTATTTTTTTCAATTAGTGATCAAGGGTGGTAGGACCCATTGTGGGTGGTGCCATCTCTGGGCTGGTAGTCTTGGTTTCTATAAGAAAGCAGGCTGAGCAAGCCAGGGAAGCAAGCCAGTAAGAAACATCCCTCCATGGCCTCTGCATCAGCTCCTGCTTCCTGACCTGCTTGGGTTCCAGTCCTGACTTCCAGTCCTGACTTCCTTTGGTGATGAACAGCAGTGTGGAAGGTGTAAGCTGAATAAACCCTTTCCTCCCCAACTTGCTTCTTGGTCATGATGTTTGTGCAGGAATAGAAACCCTGACTAAGACAGAGACTAAGTCCTCCTCCAAGCCTGGCCTCTGTGAGCATTCTGAGGGAACCCATTGTGGCCTGTGGTGTCCTCTGAGCACCTTTCACCCTGTATGCAAAGTACTTCCCTTCCTCTCCTGTCCCAATCTCACAAAATGTCATTTTTTTTTTTTTTGCCCAACTTTTTTCTTTTTCTTTTGCAGGTAGGCTTTCTCGGTGTAGCCCTGGCTGTCCTAGAACTAGCTCTGGAGATAAGGAGCCTTGACCTCAGAGGTCCATGTGCCTTTGCCTCCTGAGTGCTGGGATCAAAGGCCTATGGCACCACTGCTCAGCTTGGCCCCACTCTTAGGCCCGTGCCTGACATAAAGCAGGTGATCTTCCCATACGCTTCCGCTAGTAAATAGGTGGCTGATGAATAAATGCTTTAGTTTTTATATAGCAATTAGAGTCAAATTCCCAAAACACTCAATGGGAATTTAAAAAACAAAAACAGTTCTGGGGCCATCTCATGCGGACCTCCGTAGCAAATCCAAATGCATCACATTTCTCTGTCTGTGATCATGGATCTGCCTCTGAGGATGGGTAACATGGAACCAATTGACCCTGCTTACCATTTTCCCAATCATCATCACATATGGGCCCAGATACTTGTTCACGCCGAAGATGTCTAGCAAGCGGATATACCAATAAATGATGTTCACACAGTAGATGACCCTCCCGTCACTCCTGAAGGGCTGGTCTTGAAGACGAAGGATCATTCCCACGGAGAAGAGAAGGATGGCGATGAGGTCTGTGACGTTCCAGTACTCCTGAAGCCACACCTTCACTTTCTGCAGCAGCTTGCCGGGCTCCGACATCAGGATCTACGAGGCAGCAGAGAGGGCTTAGCTCCGACTCCTCCTATAATTTCAGCTCAGCTGGAGAGTGCTTTCTTTGTCTGTTAGCTGACATAAGAGGCTATCTGGCTACTTGAATACCTGTATGCTATGAATTCACAATCGAGCTAAGCTTTAGGCCATCCAGATGTGCACAGTCTAGAAGCAGATGCAAACAGCAGGTTTGATCCCTGAGATTGTCTGGCAATTCTGAGGCACTGCAGGCTTTTGCTACAACAACAATATGTATTTCCAACACATTGCAAAGCTACAAAATCTTCATCTCAGTAAACAGCTCTTCAGTACTGAGTGATATGGGGCACTCCTACAGGACACTCCCCCCCCTTCCTCTCTTGCATCACCAAGTCTCGTCACCTGCAAGTACAACCCTATGAATGGCTTCTCTCCACCCCCATGGTTGCCACTGAATTCTGAGTCCTATTAGATCAGGCACATGGCGGCACCTATTTCCTAATGGCCTCCCTGTCGTCACTATGGCCACCAGCCTACCACCTACCTAGTTTCTGAGCAATACCCAGTGCGCTCTTTAAAGCCCTAACCCATGATGTGGTTGGTGATTAGAGTTGTATGTGTAAGCAAGAATCATCAAGCAGAACCCCAACGTGGGTTCCTTCCATTACAGGTAAATTATACTCCATTGCTTTAGCTAGCTAGCTAGAGAGTTGGTGTGAACCAGGAGTACATGGTTGAGTTCCTCTTCTGATCCATCACTGCTAAGTGATCCCTTACAGACCTTGGAATCCTGGGACCTAGTAGATCAGTGGTTCTCAGCCTTCCTAATGCTCTGACCCTTTAATACAGTTCTTCATGTTGTGGTGACCCTTTCAACCAGAAAATAATTTCTGTTGCAACCTTCTGCTGTGATGAGTCATCATACAAAGATCTGCATTTTCTGATGGTCTTATGCCACCCCCGTGAAAGGGTTGTTCTACCCCCCCCCCCAAAGGGGACAAAACCCACAGGTTGGGAACCACCGCAGTGGAGCACCGTGGGAGTGTGGAAAGGGAAGTGAATTTCCGATGACCCAAGAGGTTTCAGACCTAGCTCCACTTTCCTAGTTGTGGCACAGCAAACAATTGCTCAATCTTGTTTCCCAGACCTGTAAACGGGGAGGGATGTGATCATGGCCGCCGCTGACCTCACAGACTTGTGGGAGAACTGGGTGAGATAATGTCTACTAAGGCTTGCTGTAAACAGTTCCATAGTATTAAGGGATTACTGTGGCCGGCTCTGGTGACTACATGCAGAAGTATGTGCTAAAGAGAATGGGAAGGCGGCACATGAAACCGCAGCCTTCCCCGTGTTTGCTTGGGAGGCACGGAAGCATGCAAACTTTTCCATCCTTCCAGGATCTTGCGTCTGAGTTCCCAAGGGCTTGTGTACCAACCATGAGGAGGCAGGAAGGCCAGTGCTTGTGGGAGTTTTCACCCATTCTGTGTAGTCGAGCCTTTCTTTACAGAGTTCAAAGTAAGGGCATGAAGGGGTAGGGGACAGAGGCAACCTCACCAGTTGCAGAGAAAAAGGTCAGGCACACACACACACACACACACACAAATGGCCACAACCTCACTTCCCACATCTCCCTCAGAGACAAGCACTCTTCAGCTGACCCAGTCCTGACCCAGCTTCGGAAGCCCCACCCTGCCTGCCTGCCTGCCTGCCTGACACACAGCTTCATAAGAGATGGTTAGCCAGGGCTGGAGGTTGCTGGCAGCCCGCCCTCTTGGCAGCGGCTCTAGAACAGTCCAAGGAGTACAGGCTGCTCCCTGTCTTCTTCCAGCCTAGTCCTGGACAGCCCCCAGTCTCCACACTCCAGTCTTTCCCTCCTCTGCTTGTGATGGGGGAAGGGATATGTGGCTGGGTATTAAGTCTCCTGAACGCCAGCTGGCATCACACAGCGGCAGGGGCCCTAGCGGGAGCAGGCTCAGTTCTCAGAGCTACACAAAGTCCCAGGCAAATTTATTACTGTTTTTCAGCTTACAAGTCCAAGCTCAAGAAACGGAAGGCCCTATGAATGGCAGAATCCAGTGCAGAGAATTGGCTGCCGCAACACAAGACATCTCCCTGCCTTAGGCCCCTAGTCATTTAATCCAGTCTCGAATCAGATGAGACTTATATACTACTTTCAAACTTCCGGGATGGGGGAATGCTAATTAGAATGAAAATAGCACCCAAACAGCTCCAGAGAAAGGTGCCGAATGCAAAGTGTGTGTGTGTGTGTGTGTGTGTGTGTGTGTGTGAAATTTAATAGATACCGTATCTTCCTTCTTTGGAAAAACATTCCAGAGATGAAATTCAATAGGGCGAGCATCTGTGAAGCTGCCTGGGTGACGAAGGTGGGCTTGTGGGTTTTTAACAACTGGCCCCGCCCCCCTTCGGTGCCCACCCACTGTAATGAAGTAACCAGGATTGTTCTGGAGCTCCCAGAAACGCAGTCTTGACAGGATGCTTTTCTACTGAAAAGGCCCCGCCCACTCACTGCAGACTCAGGGAACACGCAGAGGAGTCGCTTCACCTTGCAAGCCTGCCTTCCCTGCAGGTCTTCTCTGGTGAGGTTGTAGTCTGTGGAGAGCGCTGAGCAGGATTGCTGCGCCCTCTTGTGGACGGTTTCTTGACCACATAGATTTTAGAAGTTCTTGGAATCTAGAGAGCTGCTAGGGTTAGCTTTTCTTTTCTTTCTTTCTTTCTTTCTTTCTTTCTTTCTTTCTTTCTTTCTTTCTTTCTTCTTGTTTCTTTTCTTTTCTTTCTTTGTTTTAAACTTAAGTGTTTGGAGCATGTTTTAAGTTTGCAGAAAGCACTGGCCATGATAAATGTGGATCCCCACAAAGGTGCTTCACTGGTGGATTGGTGTTGAGGCATTATCACTCAGAGACTACAGCTCACATCCGGGGTCACTGTTGGTAGGGAACATTCTATGGGTCTGAACCTATGTGGAATGATTTGAATCCATCACCAGAGAGGCATACAAAGTAGTTTTGTGCCCTTAGAAGCCCTGGGCTTCACCTATGGTCATTCCAAAGTCCTACCGCCGGCAACCACCTCTCTTACTGGGTCCATAGCGCCCCCCCCCAGAAGTTTCCCCTAGAATTTCATGTCTGGAATCCTACAGAATGTATCCTGTTCAGATTTTTTCCTCTTTGTAATACACACCTACGTTTTCCCATAGCCTCATAGCTCGTTTCTTTTTTAGCACTGAATAAGATGCCCCATCCATGTGGTTAGCTCTGACTTCAAACACATCATATCCCTATGGCCATTTCTTAGGCTATCTGGAGGTAGGCGAGAAGAGAGGCTGCTACACCCTCAACCTGAAATACCACAACTGTGTGTCCCAGCTCCGGGGCGCCCCCTAGGGGTGAAAGGCTGGCGTACGCCCAGCACGTGCATGATAGACACCAAGAATAAACTAAATAAAAGGATGCGGGCAGAGAAGTCGTTTCTCTCTGCTCACCATGTGGGTCCTGGGTATTGAACTCAGGGAACTGCGCTTGGCGGCAAGTCGCCGAACTCATTTGGAAAGGCGACACTGGATTGGTGGACAATGTCCAAGGAGATCCCAAGTAAGGGGTTGAAATGGGAGTTAAGAATAGCAAAATTTAAAGCGTCATTTTCACAGGGATGAGAAGACGGAGGTGTGAATGATATCGAAGCCCACTGGAGGATGTCTTGGGCAAAAGGCATGCGAGCAGGAAATAGACTTAATGGCCCCAGGAAACCTCTCTGGGTTTGACAAAGAGGAAAGCAGCAGCCCTCAGCAGCCCCCCAGAACACAGTGTGGGGCTCAATTTGGACCCCAAGCATCCCTCTTGGCTCTCCCTCCACAGATATGATGAGCCGACATCTCCCGTTTTCATTTATGAAGTCGTTACCTCTCTCATCTTCTCTATTCCCAGAGTGAAAATGTAGGAGATGACAATCCATTCCTGAGTGGAAGGCCAGCGCTCCATCTTCACTAACACGATGTAATTGAAGAGCATCAGGTATCCAATATACGCCAGCTGTAAGGAAACACAACACAGCGGTCTGACTGCAGAGGCCTGGGAGCTGGGGCCCGGGCAGGACAGTGGCAGCATGGAGCCAGGTCAATAAGCAGGGGACCCACAGCCAATGGGATCTAGAGTTTAACTATCACAGAATATTTATTGTCTGTGTACATTCCTGTGGGGGTGCCAGGAGTTCACAGAAGCTGCTTCTCTCTGTCCGCCCCGTGGGTTCTGCGGATCGAACACAGGCCACTGGGCTGATGGCAAGAATCCTTACCTGCTCAGCCATCTCTGCCCACATAAGTTTAAAAAAGGTTATCATAGTTAAAATAATTTAATTTGTGAGGTTAGTTTTGACCCTTGTATGTGCCTCTGGGGCCCAACCTTGTAGCTTTGTCATTGTGTATGAATGTGTGTGCCAATCACCAGCTGTTGGTTTGTATGTGTGTGTGTGTGTGTATGTATGTATGTTCATGTGTGTGTGTGTATGTTCATGTATATGTATTTGTGTGTGTGTGTCTGTATGTGTGTGCATGTGTGTATTTGTGTGCACATGTATTCATGTGTGTGTATGTTCATGTGTGTGTGTATGTTCATGTGCATGTATTCGTGTGTATGTGTGTGTGCATGTGTATTTGTGTGCTCATGTATTCATGTGTGTGTATGTTCATGTGTGTGTATGTGTGTTTGTGTATGTGTTCTGGTGTTTTGACTTAGGAAAGAACCTGGCCTATCCGGGCTCTTCTTGCTTATGTGTAGACTTGGCTTTCCATGCTAGGGTGACACTTATTTTAAAATGCTATTTATTTTAAAATTATTAACGAAAAATTATTTTTAAAACATTAAAAATATATACTTATTTTTTCCCTGATAGTTGCCAGGTAGATTAATGCCCTCCAGAAAGGAAGATGCAGAGAGTACTTATAAGTTGGTAAAACTATAGTGTCAGTAACCTAGATTTAATCTCAAGCCTCCACTTCTGGTCTCTCCTGAGTTTATAATATCTTCTTGGTGTTTTTAAGCCGCAGTGATCAGCTTCTTAGGGAGGATTTTTACCTGTTCTTCACTGTGCTGTCATCTTGCCCTACCCTGCCTGGTTGGAATATCTGAGTTTGATTTCTGCTTCTTTGAAATAAAACAGGAGAAAATAAAGCAGTTAATGGGAAGGCCTGGGGTGTGTGGCCTGTTGTTTACCAGAGCGGATCGAATCCTCCTGAGGCTCCAGCATCTGGAGTTTGAGTCCTCATGTGACCAGCTGAAATGCTAGATGTGGACAGGACTCCTCAGGGCCAAGGCTTGGAGCCTGTGCCCGAAGGATTCAGTGATGTCAATGTGGGAAGGAAAGAACTGGTGGTGCTCTTGCAGGAGGCAATTTACCCCAAGGGGAATGGCAGATGACGGAACCTCCTGCAGGCCATGTTCCCAGATGAGCCTGGCCCTGATGGCCTCAGGGGCTGTGAGTGGGAACCCAGAGCGAGCTGCTTACAGTCTGCATTCCTTAGTGCGTCGTGTGGCCAAGTGCAGGACTGACTGTGGGCAGGAGGGCTGAGGATTTGAGGAGCTGAAGACACTGGGTGACCTTGGGGCTGTAAAGGCGAGTTATGTGGCAGGAGGCACAGCCTGGCTGGGAGAGGTGGGGCCAGAGAGATGTCGTCTAATCTACCAATGGGCTCGTTCTTTCATTTAATGGTTTGTATAGACTTTTAATGTGAATCAAAGGTACCCCTGACACCCCCATTATATTGTCAACACATGTCCAGGTACAACTGTGGCACAGAATTCCCTTCCAGATTTTTCCTTCCTTCTTTCTTTTTTTTTTTTTTAAATCTCTTTTTTCTTTTTTTTTTCTTTCGGTGTCGTAAGTTGTGCACACTAGGCAAGCACTCTACCCCAGGGAGCTACTCCCCAGCCCTTCCTTCATCTGAAGTAAACAGTGTCACATCTGGCACAATCAGACCTTGACGGGGCATTGCAGCTGCTGAGGGGTTAGCTGAGCACTTTCTCCACCAGGGTGATTTAATTTTGACACCTCCACAACCACAGTTACATTAACGTCAGAATCACGAGTGAGTTGTGGGGCTTTCTCATGAAAGAGGCGTTCTTTACACATTGGTTCCAAGTGTGACTGGGTCCACGTGGGTTCAGGTTACAATCAAGAACACACTGATATCCACTCTAAACCCCTGCATGCATAGTTTCAAGACATGACTGGGTGAAACTGGCTAATAGCCTCCTCTCCCTTTGGCCTGGAATTGCTTCTATCCTTCTGGTCACTTCTTTCTTTTTATTGAATAAAGAAAATTCTGTTGTTTCAAGGTAGGGTGAATCTAATTATGTGCCCTATTTTTTTTTTTTTGTTGTTGTTGTTGTTTTAGCATTTTGTGAGGGTTAGAGCAAAATATTCCAAGGTATTGTCTCCTCTTGCCACTTGTCACATGTTCACCTGTGACATATGAACTCATTTTTCCAGAATTTCTGCATTTTAGAATTTAAGTAAGTCTTTGAAGAGGGCGTGTCTTCCGGACTCAGGTCTAAGGTGTTTGGAGGAAGGAAGGTAGACAGAGTAATTTGGGTTTAAATTTCAGCTCATGCATGGCATCTCCTGTACTGTCACCTGACCTGTTAGGGCCTCTGGGAGAGGCTGAGGCAAGAAGAGCAGGGGTTTGAGCAAAAGCTGGGTGAGACCCTGGCTTAAAACAAAACAAAACAGAACCCCAAACCAAAAGCTTTGTGTGTGATTCCAGTGATCTTGCTATGGAGGTGGCCAGGGTGTGTGTGAGGCAAAAACAATGGGGCTAAAAATGGTCTTGAGTCAAGTTGGTGAGGACCAAGAAGACCAAGGAGCTAAAATGGTGGGACTGTTGAGCACCAGTGGAGAAGCCAAGGCAGATGGCTTGGAAGGCTGAGTGGGGGCGGTCTTCATTCAAGAGATGCTTAATTCTTTC
Organism: Apodemus agrarius; assembly: GCA_964023405.1. Taxonomy (NCBI): domain Eukaryota; kingdom Metazoa; phylum Chordata; class Mammalia; order Rodentia; family Muridae; genus Apodemus; species Apodemus agrarius. Next base: position 161,266,849 of record OZ030005.1, on the reverse strand, counting down.
CACAGTTCCTCCCACCAATTTCTCCTATACTTTGGACCAGGAATCTACTAACATTTGCAAAAGGCCACAGGGTGGTTGTGTGTAGGCCAAGAGGGTGTGCTTGTTTGTTTGTTAGTGTGTGTGTGTGTTTGTGTGTGTGTGCTCATCATTAGCTTTTTTTTTTTTTTTTTTTGGTTGTAGCACATATTTGGCCAGGTATAATAAACACTGAAATCTGAACTTCATATTTCACAAACTATTCTATTATTTTTAAAGCTATTCCAGTATTATATTTTTTTAAAGATTAAAAACAAAACAAACAAGCGAAACCAGGCGGGGGTTGTAGCTCAGTGGTATAACACTTGCCTAGCATGCTTCAGGCACTGGATTTGAGGCACGAACTATAGAATAAATGAAATTTAAAAAAAGGGAGAAAAAAAAAGATGAGCTTCCGTTTGTAGACTGTAAGAGCAGAGTTTCTTTCTGGCTATCGTTTTTGAATCCATTTTTGGTTGTGTCAACTGAATCAGAAGAATAGGAGGAAAGGGCAGATGTGGGCATGAAAAGGAGATACAGATGTTAAATTGATGAAGCCGTTGTCAGCCTCAGGGAGATCATTCGGGAAGCATCTGGAACCTTGCTTAAACATAGTAGCTGCTCAATAAGTGATGCTTCCGGTGTTGAGTGGACAGATGTCTCTGGCATTGATTACCTCTCTGAAATGTGACTAGTTTAGGAATAACACTAGTTACCCCCACATTGTAATTACTGGTCCAGAGACTATTAAGTGTTTTATATACTTTAATACACTAATCTTCATAGAGTAGGCAGTATTATTATCCCTATCTTATAGAAGGGATAGAGAGAATGGGAAAGTAACTTGTTTGGTGTCACACGGCACAGAGGGACGCAGGTAGGCATAAATGCAGTCACAGCTCTGCTGTGCTGTAAAAATGTAAACTGGGTTTTTGAGAGTATGCTATTCTGTGGTGGAGATTATTTCACGAAGTCAATGCATTTGAAGTTTTATTTTACTAAAAACGGATATGCACGTACCATGTGGGGCTTTTGTATTCTCTCACACTGTTAAGATCATCCTTTAAAGTAGTGGCTCACTTTCACCAGTGATAGTTTTTAATCTCACAAATGCCTGGAAACATTTTGGCTGTCCTCCTTAAAGGACGGAGTGTGCTGGTAGGCGCAGACCAGGCATGCTGCTGCACGACAAAGATTTATCCTAGCTAAAATATCACCGTGCTGAGGATTTAAAGTCTTTCTTTCAAGACGGTGTTAAATATTGGCATACTGGATTGCATAGGAAGCAATTTACACGGTCATTTGAGCTTTCTTGTGCTCAGACCCAGATTATCCTGTTGTTAATTCTAATGACTGCTCTACAGCTGGCCGTGAGAGAGTCTAAAAATACAGACACATTGTCCTTTATCTATGTCACTCCAGGGCTGGACAGAATTACAGATGGTCAGGCCAGCGGTTCTTAACCTGTGGGTCAGGACCTCATCGGAAATATCAGATTTTTACGTCACAATTCACACCAGTAGCAAAATTGTAGTTAATGAAGTAGCAACAAAATTAATTTATGGCTGGGGGCCACCACACTGTGAGGAACTGTATTAAAGGGTCATATCATTAGGAAGATTGAGAACCACTGGAAAATGTCATTGGAAAGGAGAAAGAAAATCCAACTATGTCTCTTTCTACCACCTAAGATGCTACTTTCAGAGACAGCCCTTGGCTCTGCAGGCAGGAAGTGTGTGTAGGGTGTGGTTCCTGGAGAATGCTTGCCAGGACTGGAGGTCTTCTTGCTTTGAGCTGCATGCTGTTTAATTGCATCTGAGTGAGAAAGTGTGACAGGTCGGAAGTTGTGACTTACAGACACTGTCTGTCCCTAAAGGTGCTACATTTACACTGTGCTTCAACCTAACTCACCAAATGTTCCCCTGAAGCCCAGGATAGACACCTGTAATGGCCACACTGCTGTCCTAGATCTTGACAGAGGAGAGCGTTGTGAAAACAGACATCTGTTTTCATGTTGAACTAAACCCATACACATTTCACTTCTGTTTCTATGATTCCTCACCTCTGTCAGTTCCTTTACTGTCTGTGGCAAGGAGAAAGGCAGCCCATGGAAGCTGCCCACCAAAGTTCACAAATTTTGTGAAGTTACTGGAAAACCATGGTCCCAGAGCTTGCACTCCTGGGACCATGCACATGTGACATTTAAATGCTGCTCAGTGAAAACCACACAGGTGCCCGAGCCAGGGATACCCATTCCTGTGGTTAGCCATTTGGAAAGGGAGACAGAAAGGTGCTTACAGTGTAGAACCAGAACTTCACGATGGGTGCGTTGTAGAATTCATAGATTTTCCGGCCCACAGGGATTAGCCGGTGCCTGCTTTGAACTTCTTCTTCGTCTTTCTTTCTGGATGACTCCCCATTGTTTCTCCCCAACATTGCCTATAGTGGGAGAGAACAGAGACAGACCATCATGGCTGGGCTCTTTAGGCCATTTTGTAGATGGAGAGCACATCCTCATGGCACCTGAGAACTCACAGAACCTAAGAATATAAGCCCAACACCCCAGACATATAAAGGCATGTGTGAGTTTGCACTATATTGGTATAAACTGGTATTTCTTCTGCTGAAAATGGAAGGCTTGGGGGGTATGTTTGGAGCTTTCTTTTCTTTTATAACCTAGACCTTCTGAGCAAGGTAGGCAGGAGAATACACATCGAGTTCCGAAAGGGATAATGAGCCGTGTTTGGGAAGGGCAGGCTACGGGAATCTGTCCCAATTCTGTTACTTTCTTCCCATATGTATATGAGACACACTAGATATGGATTCCAATTCTGTCTATATCTGTGCTAGTGACTCTCCAGTCAAAGATAGATTGGGTAAATGTCCATCGTATATCTAAAGAGCAGGGGCATTCCAGTAGTAAGTCATCTGAAGTGCCTGGAGTTCAGTTAGGATAGGAACATCTTTATCCATATCAAAGCATTGGCATTGGTCCCTCCGTTTAAAACCCCGTAAGATCAGAATTACTGCTGTTGTCAATTTTACGGTAACTCCTGGGCACAGTGCCTTCCTCTCCGACCAGGTGGGCTAGGAGAAGGATTTGAGGTAGACCTGATCTGCAGTGGCCCTTGTATTTGAGCTGCTGGAGATCTTCATAAAGATGGACATCTCTGCTGTTCATCACAACAGTAGCTGTATGAATGATATGATCAAATGCTGCAAACCCAGAAGAATCTGAGAACAGGAAGACACACCCTGTCTGGGTAGCAAGCAGCAGGATGTCAACGAGATGGCTGGAGAGCCTAATAGTGAAGGCTTCTCGGCCTTGCAAGACTCAGAGAGGAGAGTAAGTTCCGAGATGAGATTGTTTTAACTCCTCTGAGAACTGCTTTCTTTAGTCATAAATGGAGCTATGGTTCTTTCTTATGCAGTCACATCTGGCACCTAATACGGCGCTCAGGAGCTACTCAGCAGTCATGAACGTTAACCGGGACCTTCTTGGATACTCTTGCCTGAAAGAGTCCCTCACCAGAAAGGTGTGCATGCCATGAGAGTCTATAACAGGAAAAAGCACAGGCTTTAATCCTTCAAAATCATTGTAAGACAAGGTTAGTTGTACAATGTGGGGAAATTGGATTTTTCTTTGTTTTCTCTTTTTTTGTGCACGTGTGGTGAGCATGTGATGTATGTTCATATATGTACACATGAGCATGCAGAGGCCAGAGGAGAGTATTAGGTGTGTATTCTGCCGTACCACCCTCCCCTTTATTCTTCTGACACACGATCTCTCACTGAATCTGGAGTTGGTCTGGTGGCCAGTAAATCCCAGTGAGCCTCCGGGTCTCTGCCTACCCTTCCTGGCACTGGATTACAGGCACATGTGACCAAAGCTGGATTTTTGTGTGGATCTGGGGTTTGAACTCTGGTCCTCAAGCTTTTATAGCACGTTCTCTTACCCACTGAGCCATACTCCTGCTCGCCAACCTGAGACTCATATGTGAGAACAGGATAAGACACTCTAACCATTCAGAATTGACAGGGATTTGGGATCAGACACAGTCTTTGGCACATGAGTTTCAAATGAAGAGATTTAATTATGGCAACGATTGCTATTTGCAGTGACATCAAGGACAAAACACATACAAATATTAGTTCCAAGTATTTCAATGGTTTCTTTACAGCCACCCCATTCAACTGTATGACACTCAATGATGATTTATGTCTATCAGGTAGTATTTCTGGGGAAGAAACTCCCATTCCATTTGTATGTCCTGGCGAGAAAGATGCCTTGATCTAATCGTTAGGGAGGTTTCACATGGTTATCACATTCATCAGTGAACTGAATCAATATTCTGATGGGTTAAGCACAGGAGAGTCCTATGAACATTGGCCACTGGCCTCGAGAGACCCCGACGGTATCAGATGTTTGTCCTAGAATTTATGTAACAGTTATTCTCTTCCTGTCCTGCTTATGTCTATGCCCAGTATCACAGTGCCACTTGGGGACATGATGGAATGAAAGCAAAGATGATTTAGGGTTTTCTTTTTTTTTTTTTTTTTTCTTTTAGGTATCCTGGAGGGCAGCATCTTGGGGAAAACTCTACGGGCAGTGGATTTCCTAGCAAAGCCCTGGACCTCTGTATGTGCTGAGCCTGTCATAGGCTTAACTCCAGGCTGGCACACTTATTTGACTGTGGAGGTGAAACAAAAGCATTTTCCTGTATCACCCACACATACTGAGAGGAGGGTACACTTGGAAAGCTTTGTCTTTTACCGCCTTGCTATTTCGTCAGCACCAGCCTTAGCAGCCCAATTCACCGATTCTGTCAGTCCTTTCCTTTGACATTGCTTAAAGCAGAATTTAACAGGGCCATAGATGTATAAAGGAATTAAAAATCAGTCTAAAGTAGGAGACAAAAAGAATATTTTCTAGCAGAGGAAGAGGTTCGAGCAGGGTCAAATATATAGTTGCCCACTGCAGATCTGAGACAGGTGTCAATGTGGAGAAAGATCCTTTGATGTAAATTAAGCTGCGAAAGGCTACAAACATGGAACAAGTATCGACTGGATATTCTTAGGTGTCATTTTTGGAAGCAACCAAGGATGTCCAGGACTCAGAAAGGATGTATTCGTTTTGCTAGAAACTCAAATGTCAGCCCTATGAAGGGAACAGGCTTGCCAACAAGCATCTTTCTCCAATCTTTTCTAGGGTGACATGTTCACCAGCGAAGCAAAAACAGACTTTGCCATCAGGGTGAAAAGAAGCTCTCTTGCAAGGACAGTGTTGCCCCCACTGGAAGCCTGCAGCCCACAAGTCCCCCACTTTATTCTTCTCTGTGAGGCTTCTACTTATCTTCACCCCTCCTACTGGGGTTCTCAGTGAGCAGTGCTGGGTACTGTGTTACTCGTTGGCAAGCCTATTGTGCTCTGAGACTAGGGAGACATCTTTTACAGTGGCTCCCAGAAGGAGCAAAGCCGCTAAAGCTCTTAGGGGAGAAGGGAGGCTCCTTTCTTTGTACCCAGCTGCTTCTGGACTCTCCTCCCAGGATTTGTGCCTGTGACGGAGCCACACCTCACTTGATCTGGGACACCTACCTGGCATCCCTTGGAGGCTCTCTACTCTGTGGCAAACCAAATCCACTAAGCAGGGCCCTCTGATAATAGAAAACGATTCTCTCCTTGACAGTTAGCAGAGGTTGTTAAATATAAAACAATAGCTAATGGAGCAATAGCTAATGCCTGGATTCTAATGTCACCGTTGCAACTAACCAGCTGGGTAGAGGTGGGCGGTTTAATCTCTGAGTTCCTGCTTTCTAATTTGTGAGGTGGAACAATGTTTACCTGACAGGCACGATGTGCTTCCTTGAGTAACAGGGGTGGGTAGAGTGTGTAGCACTGTTTTGAAACATACCATAAACAAACATTTATTAACGTTTAGTTGTCAGTCTAAGTTTACAAACTTGTGCCTAAGTGGTTACACTATCTATCTATCTATCTATCTATCTATCTATCTATCTATCTATCATCTATATTTATTATCCTCTATCCTCTGTCTCACTATCTTTATGTATGTATGTATGTATCCACCCATCCATCCATTATATATGTACGTACGTACGTACATACGTATCTATCTATCTATCTATCTATCTATCTATCTATCTATCTATCATCTATATTTATTATCTTCTATCATCTATCTATTTATCTATCTTTATGTATGTATGTATGTATGTATGTATGTATTGTCTGTATATCTATATATGTATCCATCCATCCATCCATCCATCCATCCATCCATCCATCCATTTTACATCATGATCGTGGCCCAGGTGGTTTATTCTTTAAACCATATAACCACCCGTGAGGCAGACAAACCTATACTCCCACTCTTGAAGAGATGAAATTGTGATCAAGGTCACATAGCAAGCAGGTGGAGGGGCAGGATTCTGACTTTACCTATTTGCTGAAATAGCCAGCAAGAATTCAGTATCTATACTACCCAGGATGAAAATGCCATATCATATCTGAGGAATTCAGAGATCAGGGAATCTGTCTCTGTTTCTACTGCAGGGCAGGCCAGGGCAGGGTTTGTTTGTTTTTTTTCCCCCACAGATGCCTTCATAGATTTTTACAGAGATCTGGGAGCTGAAACAACAACAACAAAAAGGCTTTTCATCCAGTAAGTGAAGGATCATATCTCTTATCAAATCCCTAGGAAGGAGTTTCTGGAAAGAAATGATGTGCATATGGACGAGGAACATGTCCTGTGGTTGTTCCAGGGAGGAGACTCATGCAAAGTCTTCCTGTCACCTGAACCAAACCGATTTCCATTTTCTCATCTTACAGCTCCTTCTGGGTTGTTACTCCCGAAGCCAGTGGCAATGAGGGAGGTCGAGGCACCTCAGAACCATCCTTACAGAGTTGCTATTTGATGCAGCTCTCCCAAGCTACGAAGCCCCATGTGTCCCTTTAGCAGAGCAGGCTATTTTTAGCCTTTGGGCACAAGCCAGTGGCAGTCATGTCACTCGGGTGGGGGCTGTGGGAAGTGGTTCCATGCGTAGCTGTCTTGTTCTCTCTGCAGAACAAAGAATCCATGTTCTATAATTGTACTGGGGGAAGCTAATAAAAGCTTTCCAGACAAACCTCAAAATTCAATTAGTGCTGGTTTTGTGACTTCCACCCTGAAGACAGACACAGGCTTAGCTTCTGACCAGCAGAGTGCTTCCCAGCTCAGCCACGCTGGCTGCTCACAGCTCCTGGCTTCCCGTTCATTTTTTGTGTGTTAAGACTGCTAGTCATATCATCATGTTTATAAATGGATGCTTGCCCGGAAAATTGAGGGTGAATGGCTTTGAATCTCATTGCTTTGTTTTTCGTCACCATTGGCAGAAAGACTTTACATATAGTCGGATCCTAGAGAAGTACTGTTTGTGCACAAAGAGGGGACTTTATGATATTGTAGTCTCAACACTTACAAAGTTAGACCTGGCAGGGGGCTGGAGAATCCTTATCTGCTCTCAAGCATTCTTGGACCCCAGCACTATCAATAGTTAACTGGATTGGTGGGGGGGGGGATTCTTCTCAGGGAGAAAAACTGCCCAAGTGATTTCTTACTGTTAGTTCCATGTCCTCTTCATCTTTTTCCTTTGTGGGTTTCTCTGGCTCCTCCGGCTCCTTCTCTTGGAGATGAATTTCTTGGGCCTGAGTCATATAGGGCATGTCATCTTTATTCTTGAACTCCAAGCTGAGAATTGAAGGAGGAAGTAGAATTCCCAGAATTACCTAAAGTAATAATAATGATAATAATAATAATCACATTTAAAGGATTAAGATTTAGGGTGGTTGCTTAGAATCAGAAAGCCTGGGATGTGGCCTAGGAGTGTGTGTTTGTGCACACACATGCACATGCACAGGGAAGTATTTACTGTACAGGGATGCTGATACTTGGGAATTTAAACACATGCGAAAAAGATTGCTTTGTCCCATCTACACATTACTTATTTCACTCAAATAAATCTTAACTTATTAATTTACCTTCCTGGGGAAAACTGAGGAAAGGGAGCTTATCCAAGGCAGAAAACCATAAGATTTCCATTTAGTTATTAAACAGCACTTGACTTTGTAAAAACCACTTCATACGCATGTACTGGCAGCTATTTATGAATGTGTCAAGTAAAGTTGATATGTTAGCTGTGGTCCCCACAAAGAAATGCCTTCTAAATTGACCTTGAAGGCACATGCAGAGACTCATTTCATCTACTGTACAGCATTCTGCTGGCATTAGCTAATATGTGGCAGAATCCCCTATGCCACAGAGATCTCTGCATTCATCGAGAATAGCTGGTCTCCTTGCACAGAACCCCAGGAAGACCAGCGTTGTATCGCTTTCATGTGTAAACACTGTAAACGCTGAGTGTGAATCTCAGTCTCAGGATGCTCATCGGGTAGGCTTTCCTTGGCAGAGCACTCTCCTCCATTATCAAAGAACAGTGTCGGCTTCATCTTCTCTCAATTCTAAAATGGCCCCAGTGTACAAGGCTCCTGAGTATGAGCCTCCTTGAAGATACTGCATTGAGCAGGGAGGGACTTAGATCCCAAAGGGTCAGTGAACATCATGTGCCTACGGGGACAGCCAGGCCCTGAAATCCATGGGGACTTACGAAAAAGGGGGACAGAAATGGCTGAATTATAGGTGTTTTGGGAAGCCCAAATTACTCTGGATTATAGGTGGTTTTGGAAGCTCAAACGGCATGTTGGCATTCGTCATAGGGTACAATGCCCTGTCCTCAGAGCTGAGAATTCGCTTGGCTCGCCACCCGAGGCCAGGCTTAGCCACTAGTAGCAGCAGGACTCTGGGATGCAGTGCAGGACCCACTTCACAGAAACCTTTTGGTAACCTCGGGCCAAGAGCCCACAAGAAAGGTAGACGAATATGGCGGACAGTGCTGATCCAGTAAAAGTTCAGTCAAAGAGGGTAGGATGCAGAGTTGTGGGATAAGTATGCCTAGAGAGCTTACGCATCTCATGAATAACATGGTCATGACATCATACTACATACTAACAATTTGTTAAGGGAGTATATTTTAGCCAATCTTACCACATGCACACAAAAAGAGTAACTGCAAGATGATGAATATGCCATACATAATATACTGTGTATGTTAAAGCATCATGTTGTCAACTTTTTTTTTTTGTGGTTTTTTTGAGACAGGGTTTCTCTGTGTAGTCCTGGCTGTCCTGGAACTCACTCTGTAGACCAGGCTGGCCTCGAACTCAGAAATCCGCCTGCCTCTGCCTCCCAAGTGCTGGGACTACAGGCGTGCGCCACCACGCCCGGCTAACTTTTTAAAAAGGTTTATTTATTATTTATTATATGTAAGTACACTGTAGCTTTCTTCAGACACTCCCAGAAGCGGGCATCAGATCTCATTACGGAAGGTTGTGAGCTACCATGTGGTTTGCTGGGATTTGAACTCAGGACCTTCAGAAGAGCAGCCAGTGCTCTTAACTGCTGAGCCATCTCTCCAGCCCCTCATGTTGTTATCTTAAATATACATGTAGTTAAAAGCTGCCATCATAAAAAGGAAAGGAAACCAACACTCTTCCATTTTCTCTTGATCATTTATATCCATTTGCCCCTTTAATCCTTTCACTTTAATATTTTCCTTGAAAATCATTACAAAAGAATTACAAGAGGCAAAGATTGGGCTGAGTGTGTAGTTCAAAGGCAGAGAACTTGCCTGGCATGTGTGGATCCCTGAGATCCTCTGAGAAGCTACAAACAGATGTGGCAAAATCTACAACCCAACTTTTTGTTCTTAAGAACAAGCCCCTTAACTTTCTCTTCAATACCCAAGGCAACTACTACAAACAACTGATTACATGCATTCCTCTTGATTCTCTTTAATTCATTTATATAGCTAAAGATATGGATACACCTTTTCATTCTGGGCTTAGGTGGTATAAACTGGTGTGTGATGTGCGTTTCTTCATTTGAGAATAGAGACTAGGGTTATAGCTCACTGCCATGGGCGAGGTTCTGGGTTTGATTTCCAAACTTTTTTTTTAAAATGGGAATAATGTCTTGATAAACAAATCTATCTCAACTTTATTTAAAATATCTCAAGCAAGTACTATAGAGCCTATGCCTCTATGATAGGACATAGCTCAAAGCTAGCCTGGGTGGGACCAGAAGGGCATTCCCTCTTTTTTTTGTTTGTTTGTTTGTTTTTGTTTTTCGAGACAGGGTTTCTCTGTGTAGTCCTGGCTGTCCTGGAACTCACTCTGTAGACCAGGTTGGCCTTGAACTCAGAAATCCACCTGCCTCTGCCTCCCAAGTGCTGGGATTAAAGGCGTGCGCCACCACTGCCCGGCTTGGGCATTCACTCTTACAGGGCACTGAAGGATGGCTTAGGTGAGAGCATGGCTATGTCAGAGCGTATGGTGGCCCCCATGGGATCTGTGTGTTCTCTGCATTTTGGAATCTGAGAGAAGAGCTTGTTTAAGTAGGCTTGAGTTAACCCCCAAGACTCCCAATCCAAGGCATGTGCAGAGAGAAGCAACATAATCAGTCAATGACTAGAGCATATATAGCTTGCCTTCTTAACATGTGACAGACCTCAAGTTCAAATTCTTGACTCTAAGTGAAAATCACATCTCTAGGGAGATTCTAGTGAATAGCAGTGGCTTAGTACCAGTTTCCAACCTAAGACACCCCCTCGACCCACCACAAAGTTCCTTGGAGAACTACAACCAACCCTTGAATTCTATGGTAACAGATCCTTTTTGGGTATGCTGACCTTGAGGCCTGAGTTCTTTCTCATCCGGAGCCGTCCCATCCACATGTCAGTCAGTAACATCTGGCTGCACGTGTGTGCAATGAAGTCACGGTGCTTGGCAGCCACAGCCAGCTGCAGGCATGTGGCGTTGCTCCAGTTCTTCAACTCGTACGTCAGCAGTTTCATGGCCAGCTGCTCATCCTGTTTGTAGGACTGGTCCAGGAGCTCCACAGCCAGCTGGCCAAAGTCCCTGAAAGACAGTGTGCACGAGACACTCTTAGACCAATGTGGGGAATGCCATGAACAAAGATGGGGCCCACTGTTCAATTATAGAAGGTAGCTTGCTGTGTGGAGTAGCTGTTTCACGGAAGGTCTAGTCTGCTCGTAAAACCATCCAGCCAACGTCCTTTAAGCATTCTCTCTGTGACTGAAAGCATGTCCAGAACTGAAGATGTCAGTTAAAGCTGTGCTCCTGCACTCAAGGTCCCCAATTCAGTACATGTTAAGGAAGAGGCAAGACAATCAACCCATGGCTAGGTGTAGTGTGCCTTCTTAAATAAGACAAACCTCAAGTTCAAACCCGGTCCTTGCCAACCAGGTATGATCTTGGCCAAGTTATCTAAATTTTTTGAGATGATTTCCTAAGTTGGATGAAATGCATGGTGATGTGACCTGTTGCATTGGGGCACAGGAGAGGATGAACCGAGTCTGTGTAATGTCTCCATAGCTCTAGGCAGCATTGTGCACAATGATGGTAAATTACTCATGCCTACCTTCTGTGTGTCCTAGTGAGGTGACTCTGTTACGGTATAATGTAACATGAAGGCTAGAACGTCTCGAATTTGGAGTCTACTTTTCCCCCTTCCCCCACCCTCCTCATTCGGTGGCTGGCCAACCTGGAGTTGTGGTTCAGCTCCTGGGAAATGTCATCAACCATGTCATTCTCCGAAGCCTCGTGAGCCATGGCTTTGCAGAGCTTGCAGGCCACCAGGGCTTTGGCCATGGCCTCCTCTCCGTGCTGCCAGAAGAACAGGGCCATCTTCTGTCTCTTCATGAGGACAGCCCACACCATCAGCTCATGGAAAGGGAATGGGAAGTGGTTGATCTCAGGGTCGTCCAGGTCTATGTCCACCTCTTCCTCACGCTTCTTCGTGGTCTTTCTTCCTCTCCTCAAGGGAATATCATCCTGGAATCGTAGAGAGACAAATCCAGGCTGAGTCTGAAGCGAATCAGATCAGTTCAGTACACACGCTCTGCGTCCCTTCCACGGCTTCAGCTCTAGGACCACACTGAAATGAACCAGACCAGCTCTCATCCTCAAGAAACTCACAAGCTCCTTCCGGGGCTAATTAAGACTTAGTAAATGTGTACTCAGCTTCTGACATGCCAGTTTATGCTATACTTAGAGAACAAAACAAAACAAAAACAAGAGACATTTTTCTAAGCAACAGGAGGATGGTGGGTTCGAGGCCAGGATGGGCTACATCATGGAGAGTCTTGTCTAAAATTCCAAAAATATTTTCAAAGGCCATTTATTTCTTTCCGTTCTTTTGTTTGTTTATGTTGGTCCATTTCATCTTCCACAGGTGTGGCTGTCTCTACCCCAGGATGGACAGCATTGCCGTATTTATTACTTATTTTCAAGGATAGTCTATACTTGTGTTTTCACAGAACAACAATAAACAATGAGCCATAGATGGGAACACAGACACTCAAGCTCCTGCACCTGTGGCATCCTTTTGGTCTGTTGCCATTGTAAATATCTATAATTGGTTTTGCCTGTGGAGTTTATACACTTGGTTTTCAAGTCGTTCTTTACAACAGGATTTACTTCTTTTTGTTTTGTTTACCCCCCACCAATGCTCACATAGATTCAGTGTGGAATTTTAAAAGCTACTGTGAGCTGCCATCATGGCACTTGGAAAAAAAAAACCTTTATTTCCTCATTTTAGATTCATGCACTAAGCCTTATTATTAAAATGAACTCATATCTTTTAAATATGTGAGAAAGAATAATCGACGCTAATAATTTGAGCAAACACTAACCTCCATTCCCAGCAGTTTCAAGGCTTTGGGCTGTTTAAAAAAATGTTGTGAACAAAGTTAGATCTTGTTTTCATTGAGGTAAGAAACGAATGCTACTATAATGCAAATAAATAATATACGAACTCTACTGTACCATACAGCATTGATTTTTATGTCACTGAGTAAATACAACAAAAGGAACATGTTTTTTAAGAGACTCTATGAGAGTTGAGGATAGTGTGATTTTGGTGAAGCACAGAGGATTAGGAAACTAAAGAGATATAATTGAAGGCTGATAATGTCTTTTGTGGACCAAACTGTCTCTCCCTTTTCTGTTACCATCCTGCTTGATTGGCACCTTCAGGACATGCAGCACTTGAGTGACTATTATGGTCTGAATGTTTTCCTCCCCGTCCCCATCACGTGATGAAATTCTAACTGACAAGGGATCGGTATTGGGGCAGATATTTGGGGGATGGTGTTAGCTCCTTATGAAGGACACCTCCTGTAAGAAATCTGTGTCTTTAACAAGAAGGCTCCTGGGCAAAGCTTGTTTGCCTTTTCCCGTGTGAAGACACAGCCAGAAAGGGCTGTCTGTAAAGGAGAACACAGGCCCTTCACATATCGCCAGTCTGCTGGAACCTGCGTGTTGAACCACGAGAGACACACTGATGGTGTTTCTAAACCCCTTAGCCTATGGTGTTTTGTTACAGCAGTGTGAGCAGAGAAGACAGATGAAAGATGAGACAATCAACAGATCCAACCAGATATTTCTAAGACCTCTGGAAAACCTCTATTATCTGGAGACTCGGGGTGGGGGTGGGGAGTAATTCAAAAGGTTTGTTTAGATGCTTGCTCTAGCTGCCTTCTGGTGCAGTAGAGCAAGGGTGCGTGAGCCAGAGCAGGTGCTGACGGTGGCAGAAGCGACTCGGGGGTACAGTACCCAGCTAGCGACTTCCCTGGCCATGCTGGGGATATGAAGAGTGGCGCAACTGAAGGCCACTTGGGGATTACAGAGCTTGCTTCGTATTCACGAAGGGGAGAGCAGAATTGCAGGCTGTGGGCCAGGATCTGTGTTTCTAAGCGCAACAGAGCAGTAGGTGTCATTTTGGGTGCTACCGAGGACATAAGAATGATCAGAAGGATCAGAATTGGGAGCTGACAGGTGGATCCTGCCAACGTGATTCGATCACATAAGGTGGAATAGCCTGCAGCTGATTTCCCTCGTTTTCTCTTTTGGCTTCTGGAATGAGGACGTCCACACAGTTTTTTGTTTGTTTTCATTCCAACTTTTTTTTTTTTTTAACTCTCTCTTGGTTTTCTAATAGACCACAAAATACTTTTCATTAGTGAGAACTTTTGTTAAAAATTAAAAAAAAAATCAGAAAACTAAACAACTCAAAATAAAGGGAAAAATCATAGTATCCCAATATTAAGAAAATCATGTACATTATTTAAAAGAGAGAAAAAAATTGAGATATTTTGCCCACTACCAGCTGAGACAGCAGCTCTAGGGATGTCATCTCAGGGTCCCCCAGCTCAGGTCAAAGAATACAGCCCAAGCTATGTTTATAGAAACAACAACATGCCTTTGAGATTCTACCCTGTTTATGAAAGAACCTGTGGTCCAAAGCTGTGGGGGCTCAACTCTATAGGAGCAATGGCGCAGAGATGCTTGCCTGGGGCCCGTGGATCCCACTGCTAGACACAAAAGGAACCAACCAAACAGCACAATAACAACCCCCAGGGCTGGAGAGATGATGGCTAAGTGTCAAGAGCATTGACTGCTCTTCCAGAGGTCCTAAGTTCGAATCCCAGCACCCACATGGTGGCTCACAGCCATCTGTCATGAGATCTGATGCCCTCTTCTGGTATGTCTGAAGACAGACACATTGTACTCACATATAATAAATAAATAAATCTTAATAAAACAAAACAAAACAAAACAAAAACAAACAAACCCCAAACAGCTTCACTTAAGAATGTCCTCAAGATGTAAACAGTGTAACCATTTTGACTAAACTGACCCATGAGGTTGGGTTCTAAACATGCCTGATTGCCATCTTGTGAGATATAAGATGAAGCTGTCCCTGCCTCGACTACTTTTGCCATACTCCGACCCAATGATGCTCCAGAAAAAGCACAGATTTTTTTTTTGTTGTTGTTGTTGCTGGAATTGAATTGCAGGCATAAAAAAGCAAAACAAGCCCCCTTCCCCCCAAACTCCAAACCCCCCAAATGGAAAGTCATTTTTATTTAAAGGAAAGACTAGCAGAGAGACTGTGGTTATTTAGACAGCAACACTAGACAGACATTTTTAGGATGATAAAAGTGTGACTGTCATCTCAAGGAAAACAGGATAGAATTTGGCCAGTATTTTAAATTGAATAACAAATTTCGATAGTTTGGATGGAAAAGGAAGAGAGGTGTACTTTCTGTTTCTCAACTCGTTTTCCCCTGGAATCAAGGGGTTATACCTTAAATCTCTCCTTCCTAGTCTTCCCCAAACAGCCTAAGAAGAAGCCAGAAGCTCACCCTTTTGGGGCCAAAGAGATTGTGGTAGAGGGTCCGAAAGCGCTTGCGCGTGTAGTTGCAGCGGTAAGCCCCGCCCATCAGGTACTCGATCACCAGGCCAATGTCTATCAGGCTGATTCTGTAGTCCGGGGGCAGGTTTCCCTGTTAGGGAGGAAGGAAACAACAGACAAACCCAAAAAAAGACAGTGTGGTTTACTAGGGGGTTCATTGGCAAGTGTTCTGTAACTATTTTAGAGTAAAAATATATTGAAAAAAGAAACATGAATGTATTATTATGCTGGTTAATTAATTCACCTTAAAATAGATCCAACCGAAACCTGGATACTCTCGCTTGGAAAGAAGACATAAGTTAAATAAGAAGATGCGGTAATCGCCGGCAATAACAGAAAATCAAATTATTTATTCAAGTCTTCAGCTGGGGAGAAAAAAACACCAGTGTAGCAGAGAGAAACACAGGCTAGGCAAGGCAAGGGCTACATCGTTCCCAGCTGCTAGATGCAGGCTCCCCGGACGCTCCTGAGCCCTCTCTGTCCCTGACCCAGAAGGCAGCCTTTTGGTTCTCTCCCCACTCACAAAAGGAAGACTCCTCTCAGAAGATGAATGTCACTACCAGGGCGGGGACCACTTAGAGGTCAGGTCTACTGTAACACAAGACCTCCGTTGGCGGGTCTCATACACTGGTGCTCCCTGACTCCCCCAAAAAGAGGAAGCAGGGACGGGATTTCATAGTGTGAGAATGGAGTTGTATGCATGTTCCTTGTGCTTAAAGTGTGTGTGTGTGTGTGTGTGTGTGTGTGTTTGTGTGTGTGTGTGTGTGTGTGTGTGTGTGTATGTATGTATGTATGTATATAACAGAAGAAATTTTAACATTGGAACACAAAATTTTCACAGAATTTGTATGATTTTGTCACCTTTTGTTTCAAAGCAGCTTGGTATTGTTGGAAGGCGGGCACAGTGCTAGGATGGAGTCTAGGACTTTGTTCATACAGATAAGCATTGTAACTAATTAATCATTAATTAATAATGCTTTTTTCCCAGATAGCATTTCTCTGTGAAGGTTTGGCTGTCCTGGAACTAGTTCTGTAGATCGAATGCACAAGATCCGCCTGCCTCTGCCTTGAGACTGCTGGGGTTAAAGGCGTGGGCCACGACCACTCAGCTAGATAAGCATTTTAACACGTCCCTCGTCAGAGAGTAGCATTTTTTTAAAGACCCCAAAGTGTGGTGAATCTTTTAGTTTCTATCTATCTATCTATCTATCTATCTATCTATCTATCTATCTATCATCTGTCTGTCGATCTGAGTGCTGGCTTTAGGGGTGGAACACAGAGACGTGTTCACATGGATAGTTCAAAAGAGGACTCTTGGAGCCCAAAGAAACTCTTTTCTCTCTTAAGTCAAGGAAGAAAGAATGCACAGTGAATTCCTGAAGGCATAGGCGACTGGAAGCTCTTACTGCATGGCTGAATTCAGGATGCAGGGCGGCCTCCTCTGCCAGCGACGGCCTGTGTCACACACACTGTGGGGAATTTGGTGACCATGTGGAGGTATGGGCTGTATTCTGCCTACTTCAGTGTGTTGGGCCTCTATGTGCCTCGTTACCTCCTCAGGGTGACTTTTGATGAGAGCCTGAATTTGTGGAACCTCTTCTCCTACTTTAGGCTCAGGTGACAATGGCAGTCTACCTAGGGACCTCTGGAGCGTGATATGGGAGTCTCTGATGGTGGGAAATTAAATCTAATTGGTTAAAGGAGATTTCAAAGCCCGTCATTAAACCTATAGTTTTAGATTTTTCCTGAATATTTTTATCTTTATATTTTCTGTGTCTTTTTTAATATGTGGGGTGTGGTTGGTTCCTGGAATTTCTGTTGTTGGAATATATATCCGTGAAACAATGAAATGATTGATGTGGTTGGGATCCAGCCTGTGGCTGGGCTTTTTGTGTTATGTTCTCAGCAACAGAATTAAGTAGGTACCCTCTTTATCACCTCTGGTTGGGATAGCCCCAGCTCACTGGAAAACGTGACCTGAACTGCGTGGGCCATTGTATCTGGAATTCAGTGGCAGTTCTTGGTGTGGAGGTGTGGAGTGACAACCATGTAAACACTGGTTTGAGCATAAGATGCCACTGCGGGTCCTTACGCCTATCTCCCTGCTGTCCATCTGTCAACTGGGTTCTGCAGCTCCAGTTGCTAGGGCCTCAAGCTCACAATGGGGTCTAAAGGGAGCTGGATCTTGATGTTGTTTCACCTTATCTCATTCTGAAATTCATTTCCTTAGCTTAATTGTCCTTCGGAAAAAAAAAAGGTCCTTGCCTTCATTTGTCCTTTCTGCAATCTGTAGTGCTTATGCACGTTACCGTGAGAAACTCACGTGTGAGCATCAACTTAAATTCTGTGAATGGCACACTGGTATTGTCTTAAAGCCAACGCTGAGTGGCGTTACTTATGAATTTGACGAGTCTTTAAAATATAAGGACTGGGAGAAAAGTGGTGACAGTAAAATTTAAAGAAATAGAAATGGAAGAGCGGACAGGGCATTTTAAACAGAAACTTCACTTCAGGAAGGGCGGTTGCTGATGCCCACTGCCAAGGAAGGTGGTAAACTTTCCCATGTCCTGACATCACCTGACATTAAGTTTGAAACAGAAGAACGTTGTTATATTTTATTTTATGTTGCTCTGGGTTCTGCAGGGCAAAGGACATGGCTTGCATTCTGTTTGGCAGCAAGGCAGTCATGCCCACCTAACAGAAGCCAGGGAGGAGTCCTCGCCTTCCCAGCATCGACTTCCTGTCCTGGGGAGGCGCTACAGGGAGATCAAAGGATACCGGGCACTCTCTCCAGAAGGACTGGAGAAAAGCTGCTCTTGTCTGTAACATCACGAAGAAGGAATATTTCCTTAAACAGGTTTTTTTGAGGTCTGCCTGCAAGGCTGAGAGTATCTGTTTCTGCGTGCCTCTGTGCTTCTTGCTCGAAGAATGGAACCCTTCTAGGAAAGGAGAAATGGAGTCTACAAGTGAAACTGGATGTACGTTAGGCCTCCTGAGGTAACTGTGTCCTGGGTAGACGAAACGGAATGGCAGCCTTGGGGTATGTTGAGGCTTACGGCCGTGACTTGCTGCGCTCTGGACACATCAGTGGTGAAGCACCTGGCTTGTTTAGCACGGGACACAATTATTGGACAGAAGGGAAGCTTGCAGGGATTCCCGTCAAGAAAGGTTGGAGACGTGGGTCTCCAGGGCAATCGACAGTGGGCTAGGCTCTGTTAGCTGGACCCCATGTGACCCTGGACTGTTTTCTGTACCTTACTTTATGCTCCAAAGCCAGCTGACTTGGACCACCTCCTCAGGTCCCACCAATCAAAGTCCAACTGTTATCGAGTATCGATCCACTACTCTTCTTTTCTACTGCCACTGGGCAGAGACCCCTGTGTGGAGTGTTCAGGGTTGTGGTCCTGGGGGATGGGGTGTTGGTGTGTGTGGGGGGGCTGGGTATGGTCAAGGATCTGGCAGGGCTTGGATCCGTGTTTTCCCTTCACCTGATGGAAAGGAGCCAGACAGAGTGGGTGGCGTCTTGCATGTTCACCGCGTAGTGACAACCGCTTTCTGGAGGAGTCTTCCTTCTCTTTAGAGCTTTCCAAACTGGAGTTCATAAAATAACACCAGACTCATTCTTATTATGTCTGCTGTTCCTAGGCCTCTCCCCACCCTGCTGGTCATGACATTGGTAAAGGGCAAAGCCTCAGGAATGATTTCCCATCTCATGCCTGAACAGTACAGGGGAGGTCCCGAGGCTCAAACGGTTTAATAGAGAGGGTTGGGAGGCAGGTTGACAACTTCAAATGTTGTCTTCATGCTATGAACCGCTTCTCAAAGGTAAGGTTTAAGTCATGCCATGCTTGGAGATGAGTTAGAGAGCAGTCCAAGTGCACGCACAGGCTGCCTCTGCTCTTCAAAGCCTTTAGGTGTCAGCTAATGGTATGGCTGTCAGACTTCAACTGCTCAAGGATGCTAATTCTTCTTTTCCTTTGAAATTTATAGCAAGCCTTGGAAACAAGGGTTGTTTCCTCTGGGTTGTGGAGAGTCTTAAATGATTGCTGTTTTTCAGGTTCACCAAAGGAGAGTGGGGGACAGGCTTGCTGGGAGGAAAAACAGTCACTAGGTAGGGGTCAATCTGGAGGGTACTCAGGGGAAGAAAGGGAGTTACCCATGGTTTGGTAGACAAGCAAAGTAAAAAAAAAAACCAGGCAATTGATTATTTTAAAAATAAGAATATTCCTGTAAATTTATATGAATATAGCAATATGGGCTTATGAAAATCTCCCTTCCTTACACAAACTTTCAAAAACCCTTCCTTCCTTCCTTCCTTCCTTCCTTCCTCCTTCCTTCCTTCCTTCCTTCTTCCCTTCCTTCCCCCTCTCTATCCCTCTCTCTTGTATTCAGCAAAACTAGGTCTTAGTTTCTATATAAAGGAAGTTTAAATCATCTTTATTACACCACAGCTTCTGTATGATATTCAAATCACCCTCCTCTGGCGATGAAGAATAGCACAGATAATCAGAAGTATTAGTACGTTTAATTGAAAAAAAGAGAAACTACTATTTAAAACACCCGGAGCCACAGATTGAGCAGACAGCTACTAAAACAGCAGGTTATATCTTACAGAAGTGCAGACAGACTAGAGCCACTAGTATAATAGGAAAGCATGGATATAGTCAAAAATGGATTTATGCATGAAACTGCTTAATAGAATTGGTTTGGTTTACATCAGTTCAAACTTCTGGTGAGTGCAGAGTATCAATTCTTTAACACATTGCCTCTAGACTGTTCTCTAGATATAAAGTAATTTGGGAAGTTGAGACTAGCTTAGAAGCATCTCTCATCATTCATCCTGTTGGTTCCAAAGAGCAGCTGGCCTTAGCGATGGCTTTCCGGTTGCCTGATGGTGGTTTGATAATTATGAAATGTATCCTTGGGTTTGTAGGCATCATTTGCATTTAATTTAAAGACATATCACTAAATACTATATTTAAGATCCAGAAATGTGTGTCTAACTCATGATCATGTCTGTGTCCATATATTATTTATATTAGATTATGACTACAGGTTGAAACTTTCACAGAATAATCTATATCAATATCAATATCTATATCTATGGAAAGAGACACTTATTATTGATCATTATATTCTTTAATTTTGAAAATTAAATGTCCTAAAATACTATTAGCATTTTTAACCTAGATTTCGAATCCCCTGAGTGACTACTTGGCCTAAGTTAGAAACACTCATAGTCACATGCGACCATAGGAAAAATTTGTGTCCAGATGTTAATTTCTTTCCCTTTTACTTCTTTGAGAAACATAAAAAAGAGCCTCATTTTTCAGCTCATTTCACTCATGGACGTAAATCGTCCACACGGTTGGTTCCTTTGAGGGTGGGGAGGCTATCCCTCCCTCCCCTTCAGCAGTCAGACACTTATTTTATCAGAGTCTTCGTTTCCTGTTTCTACTTTTTTCCAGAAACAGACTTTGCCTTTGCCTTCATTTTACTAGCAGCCTCCTCTTGAGTCAAAGGTGAGACTGTCTCTAGGCCAGCTCAGGGCTGTTCTGGGTGAGTCTGAAAGTCTTTTCTTCCAGTTCCTAAATCAGTGAGTAAATGAACACTCGCCCAACCTTCTTCTTGCTCTGGTATTCCTGCTGCCTTTAAAGGTCTGCTCTTTCCGACAGTCCTTCCTTCCATGTTCTCACCACCCGTTTCTTTCTTACTAATCTACATTGTTTTCAAGGTGTATTCACAGCGAAGCGGCTTTAGAAGGGGAAGAAAGTACCCCCAGGATACACCGCATATCTTCAAATAAGACTTGGGATGTGAGAAAATGTAAGAGGCGGCTAAGGTGTTTCAACTCCAAGGATAGCAGCCTTGCAAAGTGGAATTCTATGGAGACGCTAATATGAGAGATCTTGGTCATTTATATTCAACGAACTATTACTCCAAAATCCCCTTGAAAATCAGGCAGGACCTTACTGCTGAGAGAGGGGCCAGAGAAGGTGGATGAGGAACTTGTTTCAAGGCTTGGGCTGGCTACTGGCTGGAACTCTGGGCCCAAAGCTCAGACATATGATCAGAAAGCCCCTGCATTCTAGCTGGACACGGACTAGTACGAGCTGAGGAAGTGGGTATCATATTTATCATTTTAGAAATGCTCAAAATAATGTATTGAACATGAGTGTCAAAAGCTTATCAAGGAATATGTTAAGTGTGTGGGACTCCAACCATATGAGATTAGGTCCCAGAAAAATGTAAGGCAAGACAAATTAAGCAAAAGGGAGAATGTGTGAGCGAAATGGAATTTTCTGAAGGCACAGATGCTACTGCGGCTCAGAATGGGCCAGACTCAGGAGAGCTGGGATCTCAGGAGGAAGCCGTGAGAGAGCTGGGTAAGCAAGCTGCACAGGGTCTGCTTCCCTTGATTTCAAGAGCTACAGACTGAGCTCCATGGATGGAGACATGCCGTCATTGGGGTTGTGTGGTGAGCAAGAAAGGTCTGTGGCAGCAAGGAAGAAAACGGGGAATGCTGACTTTGTTTTTGTTCTTGGATCCTTTATTTCTTCTCAACAAAGGTCCAGCAGGTCAAAATAGTCCAGTTATAAGCAGCCCCCAGAGCCTCTGACATTTTGAGAAAATATCAAAAGTTGCTAACAGTTTACTAAGGGTCAGTTCTAGTCGAGACTTCTTTGGCCTTGTGGAGGACTTCTGGTTCTCAATTGAGAGCCCTGCTATATGGAGGAGGAACTTATTTCTAAAACCAGAAATATGCTTGTCAAGACCAGTAACAACCTGGATCCAGGACCCTGGGAGAACTGAGGTTTCTAATTCTGGGAAAACGCCCTCCTCTCCCTCTTTGAAGAGCTGCATCGATCAGCCAAGGCTGCACTTGAAATATCTTGTGTTCCCTTTGGGTAACATTGCTTGATCAGATTCTAGCTGACTTTGTCCCACTGTGTGACAGTGTTCTACGGTCTCTGTCTCATATTTTCCCCTGCACACTGTATATAAGATGCTGTACTTAATAAGCTTGCTTGGCGTATGTGATAGCTTGTGCAAGACCTCTGGATTCCACCTTTTCTGGCCCTAACGTCCTCTCTCTCAGGAACCACTGCTGGTCAAGGGCATTTCTTTAAGTATGTCCTTGGGTTCTGGTGTATTACTGCAGCAATCTATGTGGTGGTGAAGGTCTACAATTTCTGTTTTGTTCTTTGGAGTTAAAGGTTCTGAAGCCAAGCTACTCTTAAAAGAGACTGTGCGGTGAAGGGGCAAGCACAGGCTAAGGCCCAAAGGTCACCTTGCCACGTTAAATTTTAAATTGAAATATTATGCAAGAATAATAGAGGAATTGTAATTCTACTTCAGGAAGTTCTCGTGGAGAGGAAATGAACTCGAGTGCATAGAAAGCCTACGGTCACGCGGTGTAGCTCATCACCAGTAAGCCTCAGTCAGTGCTGCTTTTCTTCGATAAAGGATTGGGGGTGGTGTCAGCATGTTACCAATCACTGAAAATAGTCATTACTTCCTGACCCTTCATCCTCCTTCATAAACTGAACAACTCACTTGCACATGCCGGCTTTATAAAAATTCAAAGGAACAGATTGGCATAAGATATACTTTTAGGAGAAAGGATTGTATAGACGATTTCTCAAGCATCCTAACTGTACCTTATATGAAGGCAGGTAGGATGCTGTCAGGAGCCAGCAGGAATGTACTTATTGTGGCAAGGTATTATGGGAACTGATTCCCCAACAGTAAGGGACATTTGGAAGGACACAGGGAATGGCATAAATCCACCTTGGCATGGGGGGGGGGAAGCCTAGAATCTGCTACAGAAAAGCATTCCATTCAATGAGAGCGTCTAAGACCATGGCGACCGGAGGAAGGGTCACAGCAGCACTGTCAGCAGAGGTGTCCGAGCTACGAAGCAGATGCACATACACCGCTCTGCGATGGAGGGGGCTGGCAGGGACATGGAGACAGGGCAGCTCATGCATAACAGATACAGTCTATCACAGGAAGCACTCAGGACAGGGCCTCCGACCTGCGGTCTAGAGGATTCTTACCTTTTTGACATCCCTGACCAAGTGGTACAATGTATTTGAGGGCCCATGTCTCTGAAAACGATAAAGAACAATCAAACAGTTTTGCTAGTCAGGGGTTCCGGGCGGTGAGGCGAGAGGAAACTGGAAGGAAGGGTTCTGACCGGAGGCAGCTCTGTGTGGCTGGGCCTTGTTCTACGTGCTCAGTTGCAAAAGTCACTTTGAAACCAGGACTGGCTGGATTTTGGATCACAAGGTCTCCAAGAAAAATGTTTCGGAAGGTCTAGGTTCAAACTTTGTAAGGCCGATTGTCATTTAATAGATGTCTGGGCAACTAGTATGGAAAGAACTAATTTTACTGCAGGAGAAAGCAGCAGAAGGGGTTTGACACAGTGTCCTAGAAACTTCTCAATTTTCTTTAGTGTTGTTCCAAGTTGCCATTGAAAACTTGTCTCAAAAAAAAAAAAAAAAAAAAAAAAGCATTGGCCAGCTTTCTCTGCAAAAGGCCAAAAATGAAACAGCGAACGCTTGTGGACAACGTAGTCTTTATCCAATCTGTTGGATGGCTGTTATTTGTTTGAAAGCAACTATAGACTATACATAAATAAGTGATCTTGGCTACGTTTCAATAAAACTTTCTTCACGGTCACAGAAAATTAAATTCCATACAATATTTTTTAGGAGAGGGTTTTACTATGGAATCCCAGCTGGCCTCAGAAATCATGACTCTCCCACCTCAACCTTCTGAATTCTGGGATCACATGCGGCTGCTACTATATCCAGCCAGATTTCATAAATTTTAATATGTCATAGAATATTGTATTCCTTTGGTTGTTTCAGACATTAAATATAGAAGAGAGTCCTCCATGGCTCCCAGGCTGTACAGAAATGGTGGAGTGGCTTTATATTTTGGTGACAGTTCCCTGACATCTAACTTGGGGAAAACTCATAAACTAGTTGTGGAAAAACAGGTCAGGGAAAGGTATGCATATAAGAAGTAAATGCCTACGAATAAATGAAATGACTTGTTCTTCTCTAGTCTTTGATGTGTAGGGATGTTAAAAGTACAGAATACCCAGTGACATTTGAATTTCAGATGAGCAATGTTGTCCCATGCAATACTGGGAATATACAGTCAGCCCTGAATACTCACCACGTCCGCGTCTATGGAGTCCACCAACTGGATTAAAAATATTTGGTGTATGTGTGGGATTGTGTCTATATTGAATACGTACAGGTATTTTTCTTATCATCATTTCTTAGAAGACACAGCCTACTAACTGTTTATATGGTGTTTACCTTATATATGGCATTGTATGTGGGAGCGCCAAGTCCCTGGTTTAGCTGTTTCATTATTTAACTTCTGGGAAGAGGTTCCTTTAAAAATATAGGACAATATGTGCTGGTTCTGTGAACATCAGTGTCATTTAGATGGTGAATTTGAACATCTGAAGTTTTCCCCCCTATGGTAACGCATCCCACAAAGAGATGAAGGATAACCATACCTATGCTAACAAACATTGCTTATCTGAAACCCAGTTTTTGCTAGTGTGCTACAGTGATGGGCTAACTCTGGCAACCTGATTGGAGGATCTAAAACAGCTCTGGGGCTGAGGTTCCTGGCCGCAAACCTGGGTGTGCATAGTATAGCCAACACAGCTTACGGTGACTTGATTTTTCAACTTTGTAAAATGTGGATAATAACATCACTTCATCTGCTAGGTCTATTTGACAGTTAGATAATGCAATAATTCCCCTTAAAGCTGTTAAAATAGTGCTTAGCATTCGGTACATGTTAGATACCATGATTATTATTGTTGCCATTTACTGTCTCATAATTCTCAACACTGCACTACAGGTGACTACCACCTGTTGATGGGAGCACTACAGGTGACCCCCACCTGTTGATGGGAGCACTGCAGGTGACCCCCACCTGTTGATGGGAGCACTGCAGGTGACCCCCACCTGTTGATGGGAGCACTGCAGGTGACCCCCACCTGTTGATGGGAGCACTGCAGGTGACCCCCACCTGTTGATGGGAGCACTGCAGGTGACTACCACCTGTTGATGGGAGCACTGCAGGTGCCCCCCGCCTGTCGATGGGAGCACTGCAGGTGCCCCCCGCCTGTCGATGGGAGCACTGCAGGTGACCCCCGCCTGTTGATGGGAGCACTGCAGGTGACCCCCACCTGTTGATGGGAGCACTGCAGGTGACCCCCACCTGTTGATGGGAGCGAGTGATGAGACCTTGGCTTGAGGTCCAGGGGCAGGCTTCTTTCTTTCCTTCTTTTCCAGGCTTTAGAATGACCCTTTCTAACCCTATAACTCTTACTGATTCCGAAGTCATGATGCCCATTATCCCTCACTGTAAGTCTCGGTGTGTTGAGGCAAGACAAACCTTCAGTGATAGCAGAAATCTGGATCTGCTAGCCAACTTACTTCCTGCAGTGGCGTTGAGATGAAGCTAGCCGCTATTATGTATCACCTGCCTCTTGTTGGGGCCAGCCCATAGGTCTATCCATTGCACTCAGGGTGCTGGGACAGACATTGTGACCAGTTAATCAAAAGGCAACATCTGAAAAGAGGCAACATCTGAAAAGAGGCTTACGCGTGACACTAGGTTCTTTCTGTTATTGTTGTCATTCAGAGATTTAGGACCTTTAATCATCTCCTTCTTAGTCTCATCTGTGCTTCACACTTTTGTGACTCTACAAAATTCATGTTGAGCTTCCGATAACTACAGCCGTGAGGGAGATGAGGCTGTTAGGTGAGTTGGTTACAAGGGTAACTTCTTTGCAAGTGAAACTGTGGGCTAGACAGAAGAGGGTTCACACTTCTGTACTTCCAATCTTTCTGCCTTACGAGTACAGTGTTTGTCCTTCTCAGTGGATACATTCTGGAAAGACAAAAAGGCTTCTACTACATAGTGAACCTCCTGACCCCTTGATCTTGGACTTGCAGCCTCGAGAACTGTGAAAAAGGAATATATGTTAGTTTTTAAAAAAATTTTTTTTAAATTACCCAGCTTCAGGTATTCTGTTTTAGCTGCACAAATAGCCTAAGACCGCCTCAGTTTTCTCATCTGTGAAATGGTAAAAAACAACCTCAGTTCTTTAAATGTGCTTGGCTTTTTTTTTTAGGGAATGCCACGGCAAAGAACAGCCACGAACACAAAATGTTTTTGGATGACTCCAGGGTATTTTATACTCTCCATCACGGGGTGAGGGTGCAGGGGTTTGCGTGTGAACTTAGTAGCTGTGAGGATGACACAATGATACAGGCTACTTAATAAGCATCATTTGATGGTTGGCGCTAAACCAACCGTCCTTGCCATCTTTGTCTCCAACACTCCCTTGGGCTTACAGAGTGCTTATGTTCTGGTTGACAGAGACCTGCTAGTGGCTTTGAGTTGGATCTGAGAACAATGCCCTGTGGTGATCATGACACCCTTTGCCTGAGGTTCTGACAACTGAGCAGTTAGAACAAGTGAGTTCTCGGTGTCTGTAGTCTATCCAGGTGTAAGGGAGCGCACGTGAACAACGATGCATGCACCACAGGAGAGAACCACAGGCACGGGGGTGGGGCAGGCAGGAATTGGGAAACAAACAAAAGAGAAAGAGAAATCGAAAGGCATCTTAGCTTGGCCCTACCGTATTGTACAGTTCCTCTAGTCTGGAGATGGTGAGAAAACGGTGCATGCTTACTCCATTTTCTATGAGTAATTTCACAAAATCCACTCTGTCCAGGACCAGGGCATCCAGCATGGCTTGCTCCAGGGACCCTACCTGGAATTCAAGACATTCACTTAGCCTGCCCACATCAGAGAGGTACAGTTCCTCCAGGCTCACCCAGAAG
>OZ030005.1:161169552-161234552 GCA_964023405.1 Apodemus agrarius | reverse complement strand
CCGATTTCATTTCCTTTTCACATGGGAGAGCCACACCACACAGTAGGGCTGCATCACACAGCAGGTCTGTTTTCTCTAAAAAAAACTTTTTTTTGTAAGATTTATTATTTATTTTGCCTTATGTGATGAGTGTTTGGCCTGAATGTTTGTGTATACAGCACGTGCCTGCCTGGAGCCTGCGGAGGTCAGAAGGGGGTGTCAGATCCCTTAGAGCTGAAGCTGTAGAGGGTTGTGAGCCACAAGGGCTCTGAACTGCTCAACTGTTTTTCAACATCATCTCACTCTCCTTCCTTCCCTCTTTCCCTCTCCTTCTTCCTTCCTTCCTTCCTTCCTTCCTTCCTTCCTTTCTTTCTTTCTTTCTTTCTTTCTTTCTTTCTTTCATCCTAATAATGCTTATATTAATTTAATTTCCTTGCTGGAGAGGGAGAGGGAGAGGGAGAGGGAGAGGGAGAGGGAGAGGGAGAGGGAGAGGGAGAGGGAGAGGGGGAGGGAGAGGGGGAGGGAGAGGGAGAGGGAGAGGGAGAGGGAGAGGGAGAGGGAGAGGGAGAGGGAGAAGGAGAGGCTGGTTTGCTGGTCGCTGCTTACGTGCTGTGCTGGTTTCGCCATCCCATCATCATTTATATGCCCCAGGCTTGCACACTACCCAGGTCAATAGCAGCACAAGCCTGAGCACGAGCCCACAGAGAAGGAAGCGACTGAGGCAGAGGGGAGCTCGGGGCCTGAATGTAATTAGGAAGGTGTCAAAGAGAAACGTGAAGCCAATGAATTTTGGCTCTTCAAAAATTGAAAATACATCACTCACGGACCGTCCCGGATGACAGTTTGGATGGGTACAAGTGATGAGCCGCCGAGCTCGCTCAGGACCGTGACAGTTCGGCACTGAAATTCCTTCATTCAGGAAGACGCCTCCGTCCCGAGTAAGACTAGATGGCGGCTCACGCTACCCTTAATTGGCTGTACACTGGAATTTCCTGCAGAAGTTTAACACACTCTTGCCTCAGATGCATCCCTAGAGATGCTGGTCCATCTGGTCCTGGGCACTGCATGTCCTAATATATATTGTAGATAACACACAGCCGCATTTTCCCTCATGTATTTTCACATTCAAACATACTGATATAATTCATGCCTTCTCACATGATAGACACTATGCCAGGATGGACAGCAAGTCAAGAAAGACCAAATCCTTTGTCTTCAGAGCTTACTGTCCGCAGAGGAGAAATCTCTAGTGTATTAGACCAGCCATGCAGTTGACCTGCCCAACATGTATGTATTGGATACATTTGTTTCCAGGCACTGTTTGGATATCACCCAGAATGACGACCATCAAACCTGCGGTCACCCTCTTAACGGAGGTTCCGGTGTCCTAATCACAGTGGGTCAGCACTCAGAAAACAAGTACAATAGTGCACAATAAACTCCAGAGTGAGTGTTTGTGCTATTAAGGAGCAGTGCCGCTCCCAGTGTATGTGTGGCCTGTATCCATACAAACAAATCATGGTATCAGCACTGCTCTGGCTTCCTAATACTGCTTGTTGCCATGACAATATTGTACCAACTGGCTGTTGCAATCCGTTGGAAGACCATCTTCAATAATGAAGGCTGGAGATAGCGTCTGGGAGTGGCCTTGAAGGCACACGTGTTTGAGTTCTTTGGGCTCTCTGGTTGACTGCACAGGAAAACAGAGGGTTGGGAAAGGTCTTGAGGAATTGATCCAAGCCTGCATTCCATGGGGGGGGGAGGGGGAAGGGGGGTCCTGACTTGAGCTCAGAGCACACACCCATACACCCTACTTCCGAGGCTGATGGCTGTGGGGCCTTAGTACCTTTGAGCAAATCCTTTGCAAGCAGGGATATGGAGTCATGATGATAGCATCAAGGAGAGTGGTACAGGTATGAGGGTGAGTAGGGAGGAGGCGTGTAAAATTGTCCAGTAGGAGGAAGGGCCAACTACACCACCCTAACATGGGCACCAATACATGTAATTGTCATCATAGTGATTTGATTATTATCTTTCTGCAGGAGGATGGTCAAGTTGGAAACACACAAATTATGATCACACGGAGCTTTAGGGGGTGAATTACCAGACATTTCAGTAGAGTCACAATGCATTCAGGAATCCGGCTCCCTTCATCTACTGCTTATTTAAGAGTTCAGAGCTGTGCGTGATATGTAAAAGACACATCATGTCTTAGTCTCTTTGCATTAAAAGACAATGCCAAAGAAATGGCAGCTTACAAAGAATATAAATTAGTTTTTGACAGATTGGAGGCCTGAAAATCCAAGATCCAAGTGCCACCAGGTTTGATGTTTGGTGAGGGTCTACGGCACTTGCTCTATGTTCCAGTACTGGAACGGTGAAAGGGCAGACACAGTCCCACAGCTCAAGGTGCTGTGAGTTCATAAGGGACCCTCACATGTGCTTCTTTTCCAGCAAAGTGAGAAATCACTTGGTCTTAAAGATTTATTTGTCTCATGTATGTGAGTACACGTTTGCTGTCTTCAGACACACTGCAAGAGGGGATCGGATCCCCATTACAGATGGTTGTGAGCCAGCATGTGGTTGCTGGCAATTGAACTCAGGACCTCCGGAAGAGCAGTCAGTGCTCTTAACCACTGAGCCATCTCTCCAGCCCATCACTTGGTTTTAAAAGAATGGGGGGGGGGAAATGATGTGGTAAAGCTGTAGAATCCACAGGAAGAACAAGCATTCTCTGTGACAATGTTAAGGAAAGTTTGTGTTACTGCAAGTGTTACAGCCAGAAAGTGTGCTAAGTCTTTGCTCCTTCAATTCCTCACCTGCTTACATAGGCATAGTATCATCTCAATCACAACAGGGATGAGCGCAGTACAGGAAGATACATTTCCATAATCTACATGCTTATAGTCTTTGTGCACATGTGACGAGGTCAACGACGGTGATGGTGGTGGTAGTGGTGATGGTGGTGGTGGTGGGTGTGTGTGCATGTCTGTTGGTGTCTGTGAGCATGGGCATACAAGTAGATGACAGAGGTTAACCTTGAGTGTCAGTCTCCACCCTACACCTTGTTTGAGACAGGGTCTCTTGTTCTCTGCTGAATACCCCGAGCTAGCTGGCATATGCTATTCCAGGCTTCTGGGATAGCAGCTGTGCATGCAATCACATCTGGCTTTACAACTGCTCAAAAGACTTGAGGCTAAATCCTCATGTCTGCAGAAGCAGGTCCTTTCCCCACCTGGTCATCTTCCTAGCCCCAGTCAAATTATTTTGAGAGCACATCCATATACATTGTATTACAGAATATAGTATAAGTATTCAGCTTTATTAATTGTTGTGCATATTAAACTTTATATTGGTTATATCTGTCTGTATATATGTATGTATGTATGCATGTGTGTATGTATCTAAAGAAACACACTGTATATGGGTTTAGTTCCGTCTATGGTTTCAGGCATCTGCTGGGGGTATTGGAATGTGTCCTCAGAGATGAAGGGCAGCTGCTGTATTCAAAGTTCATCTTTTTCTTTTTCCTCCGAAACATTCTATAAAGACTATGACTCTTTTGTTAACGCATTTTGCTCTTTTGTTATTTTCCTTAGACTATCTCTGTGTGCAGTCTATGCTAATCCATTTTTATTATTTATCATTTAATGAGTTGGGTTATAATGGGCCCAGGGTAGCATTCCAAGCTAGTTATTATTCACAACTGGAAGGCTTTCTCCTAAGCCAGGATAAAATCGAGCTCTCTCCGGCAAGCTTGGCTTACCCACGTAATCCTGCACGCGGCTCCCCTCTCTGTGTCTATGCTCACAGTTGGGGTCGGGAGAAACTCACCGCTGCTGCACCACACTTGTTCTGCAGACAAAAGATAATTCTGCATCCTGGGGTGCTCCTCACGTCTAGGAGTAAGATTTTGGGGGCGTAGTCTAGAGGAGCACTGCTGTTGGGTTTTCTTTCATACTCTTCCCTGTTCTGCAACATGGCGCCTGCATACACAGGCTTTTTTGAGTATATTTCTTAGTTTCACCAAAATGTAATTGCTTGGTTTCCCTCCTGCCCATTGGCCAGTTAATGTTGGTAGCTTTCTAGAAGAGGAAATGGGAGAATGATGAGTTTATATGGTCACTTGTGTGTTGGAAATCAGAAGGTTACATAGATGAGTTTCTTAACTAGGGGTCTTCACAGAGGAGCATAGCTCTAACTGCAGGATGAAGATAGATGGGCAGAAAAATGCTTAGCCAGAAGAAGAAAGCTCCTTTAAGAGATCACTGTATTTAATCAAATTAAGAAATCTAACATGGGGAAAAGTAATCAAAACTAAGGATAGATATTAAAAAAAGCCACATGGAAACCTACTATTTTATAAGCCTGTAGTAGTAGCAATAATAATAATAATAATAATAATAATAATAATAAAGTACGAACTGAGATATTCTTCATGGATAAAAAATGTTCCTACTAAAAGCCATGGGTTACTAAATGAAAAACCCCAGTGCTAGGGAAACCCCAAGGCCCCTGAAACAACACAGATGTTGTCATTGCTCTTGATTTTCCCCCCAGAGTCCCATGGTAAGGCCATCTTGCTGAAGACAGATAGTATATGCTTTGATCACATGTCACAGAGAAATAACGCTGGGAGTGAGCTAGAAGTTTCTTCCTAACTTACTGACTAAACCTCACAGTTCCGGGAGGTGCTCTTTAGGATTCTGGGAGAGTCACATACAGTCTAATCCAGCTGTGAATCCTGTGAGCTACAATAATGACATGTCAGACAAGGTATGTTTTCCAGAGTAATAGTGGAATGACCGTAATAGAGATAACCAAGAAGGTATGTCATTTTCTTCAGTGGTATAGCCACTGATACCTTGCTTTTACTCCAAAAATAACCTCCCCAGCACATTTCGGTTAATTCAAAGTTGTAAACACACACTCTAATTAAACACGAGTGGGCTACATCTAAAAAGGAGACATGGAAGTGGGAGGAGACTTGTTGAGAGACTGGGAGAGGATTGGAGAAAGGAAAAGGATGACACTCATGATATGAATGGATGAAACTGTCAATCAAACAAAAACTTCTGACACAGTATTGAGAGGTAAAAATAACCCAAAATTTAGTATATACATGTATTAAAATTTCAAAAAAGTGTCTGATGGCCTAGTGGTGCTAAGTGAATAAGAGGCCCTCTTCGAGAGTGGATTATCATATCTTAATTTTTTGTATGTATGATCATACATAAAAATATCAGCTGTCTCATTTGGCGTGGGTAGTCCTAATATAATTTTGCTTCATGGCCCGGGGTGGGGATGGGAGGGATGTCCTGATGGTGGGCCCTTCATAACTGTATCACGACACTGATGTTGAGGATGAAGCACCCATTCTCATATAATGTTGAGGAACACATTTTTCTTGTTGATGGCTTTAGACCCTTCCTTGCCTTATGTAAAGAATTTTATCTGGATTAAATAGACATTCTAGCCAGGTGTGGTGGTGCATGCCTTTAATATCAGCCTTTGTGAGGCAGTCAGGTGGATCTCTGTGAATTCAAGACCACCCTACTTTATATATATATAGATCAAGGACACTCTGGGTCTCAACACTATGTATATCTATTTTCTGTTTATGCATGTTGGTCCAATCAGATTGATGTAGTTCTCTTTGCATTAAAGAAGCTTCTCTTTGAAGAAGATAGAGACCATTATTACAGAAAGCCACAACTGGTTCAAATGCAGATAACCACTGACAGTGTGGTACCCAACGCCAACTGGTACACTGACAACACAACTCCTATACCTAAGGCTCAGGGGACATCATGAAAGAGGAGGTAGAAAGAATGTAAGAGCCAGAGAAGCAGCAATCCTGCTGTGACACTGTATCTTCTATGACAGGGAAGCCATATCTAAGAAATGTCAACAGCATAGATGCCTGGAAAAATGACAATACCAACTGACATCTCAAAGTGGAAAGGGAGGGAATCACATAGGGTCCAAACACTAGATAAAGAACTACAAGCAATTAATGACTGCTTCGAAATGGAGAATTAAAGTCTTCTCCAGGGTTGAGTCTTCTAACTCGTTATCCAGTAATCAAGTAATCAGTCATAAAACCATATGCATACAACCAACACTAAATGGACTGAAAAATTGTATTTATATATTAAATTCCCCTTCTCTTCTTTCTGTCTCATATTCATATATGTATGTATGTATATATATACACACATACATATATATGTATGTGTAATGGAAGAGCAGTGGAAGAGCAAATGATGCAAACTGTATTTTAACTAAAACACAGTTCTTATAGTTTCATCTAGCATTCTTTTAGTTTTGATTATAAATGTTGCAACTAAATGCAACAGGGTCTCAATTAACAAAAATCCATCTGTCTTTTATTAAAAGACAACAGATTCCCTAACTACATGTCCATCAGTCCTGTGGGGGAAAACTAGCTGCAAGGCCCTATCACATGACTTACGTTGCTAGGATACACCTCCAATCATCTCCCCAAATGGAGACTTCTACTCAGGATCCTCCCTTATGAATGTGACTGCTACATGGAGAAATTGAATTCAAAGTTGTAAACACACACACACACACACACACATGCACAAACACACACGTAGATGGGGTTTGTATATAATTTATCATCCTCTCTTTTATTTGCCCTAGTTTGTAACTATCTTCTCTTGGTAAAAATAGCTTTAAATGAATCTCAGGAGAAGGCTAAAAGGCATCAGGAAAGACCAATTTAGTTCTAGCTGAAGAAATCCCATTTTCATATGTGAGAGACAAAATAAAGCTATCTAAAGGAAGATAGGGTAACTTCCTTGGGTTATAGTAAATAAGAAAGATAATCCCTAACATTTATTTTATCTTTAGCATGAAGCCAGCACAGTTGCTGAAAATTCATGTATTGATGTCTTACAAGTCTACAAGTAAGTCTGTTACTCTATTTTACAGATGAGCAAACCCAGGCATGGAATCTTGTACTTGATGAAGTAGCCAGGACATGTCAGAGGCAAGATTCAAACCCAGGCAGCCTGTTTTTGCAGTCCGGCCTGCGGCGGGCGCGGGGTGGGGGTGGGGATGGGGCACCCCCATCAGCTATTTTTTTTTTGAGATAGGGTTTCACTGTGTAGCAAAAACTGGCCTCGAACCTGTGAGCCTTCTGCCTCTATCTCTTGAGTATAGAGTTACAGCCAGTGTCAGCACATTGGCTACTGAAAGTTTTAGTTCATTGTCCTGCGTGTGCACTTGGGACATGGAACAGAGGAACCGTCGGGGATGAGACCTGGATTTCCAGCTGGTGTCAATTACTCAAGACATTTTACTGAGCTCCAGTTCTCTACCAGCCTTTATCGTAGGCACTGGGGAAATAGGATGAGCCAGTTTCTGCCCTCAGTAGAGAACCCGCAATGTATTTTCACATATATATATATACATATACATATATATATATATGTATATTTCTCCATTTTCCTTTGGGCTTTATTAGAGAGTTTCCTGTTTGAATAGAGTCCTTTGAAGGACCAGTTAATATGCTTTGGCACTTTCTGAAATGACTTCAAATAAAGTCAGCATGCATTTTCTCTGGAAGAGCAAATTCTGGTTCTAAATGGTTTCCATCCATCCAAACTAACCCCACTCATTTAACCAATCCACCTTAATTACCATCTCTCATGCCAACCATAATAAATGCAACTCTTGATTTAAATCATCGTGCCGTAAATATAAGTACATACAAACTAGCAATTTTGCTAGTATTTATGTTATAAAATGATTCTTTGTAAACTATTTATCCTTTTCCCTACATAGGAATTTGCATATAGATATGAATAAGATATAAGTCAAACTATGTAGTTTATAAGTACATCTTAAGAGGCTATTGATTAGATAAAGTGAGTTATACCTGAGTGGGTAAAATTAACCTTCTTTGGATTTTGTTATATACAGTTTGTTATTTGGGCCAACTACCTGTATTAATAAAGTATTTAAATAATACATTTTCCTCAAATTGAAAATGCTCTGAAAAAGAAGTTACATTTCACTTTCTAACTTTTTAGGCTACCTATGTAGCACAGACTTGGATTTGTATGCAGCCTTCTACATGCGTTCTGAACTGCAGCACTGCGTTGCAAACACCTCCACTATACACCTTTTTTTTTCTGAGCCCAGAATTCTTTTCCATTTGAGCCTTTAAAATATATTGTTTATGCTTTACAAACTGTATTTCTACAGTATTTTGAAACGGTTTTAAATATCTTTGAAGACTTTGCAGCATCGAAAACCCGCCTTATATAAAGTAGTGTCCGGGGACTTAGACCATTATTTTTGATATGAGGGCTGGCACTCTGGGACAGCTAAGTGAGATCCTAGCCAGATGGGTACCTTCTTGCTTCTGTTTTGGCCTCTGACATAGTGGACAAGTAGCAATTAGGCCTATGGGCTGGAACTTCTTTGGCTCAAAGAGAACGAGTACTGAGCTGATTCAATATCCATGGTGCTGGGGTCTTAGTTCTGTAACACTTAATTCTTCATAAAACAAAACAAATAGTATCTGTCTTAAGACATCGTTTTGTTGGTTAAACAGATTAATAAAATATAAAATGACTATTTGTTAAAGCACTATGCCATACAGGATATGAAGAGAAGGAGCCACCTATTTTCTGCCCCTAAGAAACACACGTTACCACCAAAGACAGGCGTGACTTTAGAATGAAAGGATGGGAAAGGTGGCCCAAGTAAATGAACTTAGGAGAAAAAATAGTCACCACTGTCCTAACAATTGACAAAACAGGCTTTTAACCATAACTAGAAAGAAAAGAGCAATTAATGGGAAAATCCATTAAAAGGACATTACTAGTCAGACGTATATACACTGAACATAGGTTATGCTCAAATAGTTAAGATTAAAGCAGCAATTAAAAATCTCTCTACTTATTACATATTGGAGCATCATCTGGGTATATACCCAGGAGTGGTATAGCTGGGTCCGCAGGTAGTGCTATGTCCAATTTTCTGAGGAACCGCCAAACGGATTTCCAGATTGGTTGTAACAGCTTGCATTTGTACCAGCAATGGAGTAGTGTTCCTCTTTCTCAACATCCTCTCCAGCATTTGCTGTCCCGTAAGATTTTGATCTTGGCCATTCTGACTGGTATGAGGTGGAATCCCAGGGTTGTTTTGATTTGCATTTCCCTGATGATTAAGGATGCCCACTATATTCATAGCAGCCTAATTTATAATAGCCAGAAGCTGGAAAGAATGCAGATGTCCCTCAAGAGGAATGGATACAGAAAATGTGGTACATTTACATAATGAAGTACTACTCAGCTATTAAAAAATGAATTCATGAAATTCTTAGGCAAATGAATGGATCTAAAAAATATTATCCTGAGGGAGGTAACCCAATCCCAAAAGAACACAGATGGTATGTACTTGCTGATAAGTGGATTTTAGCCCAAAAGCTCAGAACACACAAGATGCAACTCACAGACTACATGAAGCTTAAGAAGGAAGACCAATGTGTGGATACTTTGATCTTTATTGGAAAGTGGATCAAAATACCTATGGTTCACAGCCAACCAATAGAATGAACATAGGGTCCCCAATGGAGCAGCAAGAGAAAGGACCTAAGTCACTGAAGAGTTTTGCAGCTCTGTAGGAGGAACAATAATATGTACCAACCAGTATCCCCAGAGCTCCCAGGGACTAAACCACCAAACAGAGTACACATGGAGGGACCCATGGCTCCAGCTACATATGTAGTAGAAGACCATTTCAGACATCAATGAGAGGAGAAACCATTGGTACTGTGAAGGCTCGATTCCCAAGAATAGGGGAATGTAGGTCAGGAAATTGGAGGAGGGGGATGAACAGGGGGAGGGA
This sequence comes from Apodemus agrarius, assembly GCA_964023405.1. NCBI lineage: Eukaryota > Metazoa > Chordata > Mammalia > Rodentia > Muridae > Apodemus > Apodemus agrarius. The sequence goes on along the minus strand of OZ030005.1, from coordinate 161,224,685 downwards.
GGATGGGATAGGGGATTTTTGGAGGGGTAACACAGAATGGGGATACCATTTGAAATGTAAATAAAGCAAATATCTAATAAAAAAGAAAAAAGTGTCACTTGCAGAAAAAATCCCCCTACTTAAAAAAAAAAGAAGGCTCAAATGGATTCACCAGTGAGATTTGCCAGGCTGTACTGAATGTCTTAGCTTTAGTCATAAGGTCCAAGAAGATGAAGGGAGTAAAATAAGGAAATGAAGAAATCGAAGTGTCTATTTACAAATAATAAGATTCTGAACATAAGAGACCCTAAAGTCTGTCAGAGAATTCTCTGATAAAGAGTTTGGTAAAGTGGCAGGATACAAAATTAACATACAAAAATCCAGTAGATTTCCTGTATGTCAATGAAAAACATACAGAGACAGAAACCATTCCCAGTAGCTTCAAAATGAATACTTTGTAATAAACTAAAGGTGTCAAAGACCAACAAGCTAAGGTTGTGAAATACTTCCTCTACACCAAAACCTTTAAAGACAGGAGAAAGAAACTAAGGAAGACAGTAGACGTTGGGAAGACTTACTTGTTCATGGATCAGGATAAGTAGTGGAAAATGCCTATCCTATCAAAAGTGGTCTGCAGTTTCAATGCTATCCCTGTCAAAATCCCAGTGACTTTCTTCATAGAAAGAGAAGTTGTAAAAATCACACGGAAGCACAAAAGACCCTGACTAGATAAAATCAATTCTGACCAAGAAGAATTATTACCTCTTCTTAGGAGTACCATCACACACAATTTCAATTTATACTACAAAGCCACAGTACAAAAACATCATGATCCTGGCACCAAAACAGACATGTAGATCAGTGAAACACAATAGAGGAAGCAGACAGGTAGAGCCACCTGATTTTGAAAAAAAAAAAGCACACTAGAGAAAAGATAGCATTTTCATTAATATTGCTGGAAACACTGGGTGTCTAAATGTAAGAGAAACTATATTCTTATTTCTCACCTTGTACAGAAATCAACCTTAGTTGGATCCAAAGACCTGAATATGAGACCCAAAACTTTGAAATGCCTACAGAAAACTGTAGAAAGTACACTTGAAAATACAGGCACAGGAAAGCACTTTATGAAGAATAATATGACTGAGCAGGAAAGAAGATCAGTAATTGACAAATGAGATTTCATGAAATTAAAAGATTTCTGTACAGAAAAATTCACCATGCAGAATGGGGGGAAAATCTCTCCTAGCTATATTTCTGGCAGAAGAGCGGTGTCTAGGACTGTGGTCCTCAACCTTCCTAGTGCTGCGACCCTTTAAAATAGTCATGTGGTGACTTAGCTGGAGATTGATTCGAATGCTTTGGTTCAATCAGGAATCTGTATGTCTAAACATTGAAGGTCCTTGTCCCCAACTAATTTTGGATCAATCAATAAGGATTCCAGTGGACAATGGCTGGGGAAAGGGAGATGGGACAGGAACCTTAGGGTTGTGCAGGCTGGGACTTCAGGAGGGAGAAGGAGACAGAGAATTGCCACAGAGTGGGGGTAGGGTTGGGAGGGAGATTGATGGATCTGGGAGCTGCAGGAGAGAAAGCCAGTCAGCCATGTGAGATTCTGGGTAAGTGGCCACTGGTATGTGTGCGTGTGTGCATGCATGTGTGCATGCATGTGTGCGTGTATGCATGTGTGTGTGTGTGTGTGTGTGTGTGTGTGTGTATGTGTGTGTGTGTGTGTGTTCTAACTGCAAATCCAGATGGCAACCTACTGGGAGCCAAAGTGGTGTAGCCAAAACCTAACTACTAACTAGCGATCCCCAACCATAAAATTATTTTTGTTGCCACTTATAAGTGTAATTTTGCTATGATGAATAGTAATGCAAATATCTGTGTTTTCTGATGGTCTTAAGTGACCTCTGTAAAAGGATCATTTGATCCCCCAAAGGGGTTATAACCCACAGGTTGAGAATTCTGATCTAAAATATATCAAGAACTGAAGAAACTGAATATCAAAGAAACAAACTATTTTTAAAAATGGACCACAGAACAGAGCAGAGAATTCTCAAAGGAAGAAATACAAATGACTAACAATATATAGAAAGTACTCAATATCATTATCCACAAGGGAGGATGTCTAAATTTCAACTGTTATGAGATTCTCTCACACCCTACTCAGAAGTGATCAAAAGACAACAGATGCTAGCGAGGAAGTCAGGAAAGAAATCCCTAGGCACTATCGGTGGGAGTGTACCCTGGTTCCCACCAAGGAAAATAATGGGGTCTCATTGTTCTCTTTGGCTCACAGCAGCAATGGTTTCCTCCACAGGAGTTGTGTTAAACGAGTCTAGTCCATTTGCATGTATGGCTGGGAGAGGAACTCAAGAGGTTCTCCTCCCAGCGGAAGGACAGTTGACAAGTCCTTACTCTTGGGGATGGGGAGGTGTTGTTTCTCTTCAGGGTTGTGGCTGCTGCCAAGTTGTGCATGCCCCAGTGGATAGCACTGATTGGATTCAATGGATTATTTAAGGAGATGAAGACATGAGGTGAGAATGGGGAAATGGTGGGGAGATGTGGGAGGTTAAGGGGCAGTTTGGGTTGGCTATGATAAAGCTATACCATATCAATATATAAAATTGTCAAATAATAGAAGAAATATTCTAAGAAAGTATTATGCAAAGGTTTTTATTGTACTATTGATAGTAGTTATAAACAAATTAATAACCATAGTTTAGTAAATATGCCAGTTGATAATACAACTGCATATAGAATACTCCTCGATAGAGAATTTATCAGTTGGACCATGGTTACAGCCTCCTCTGTGGTCAATGTGAATGGCTGGATGCCAAGGACTTTCCACAATATCACACTCCATAATAGAAGAGAAAGTCTGAGTATTAAGTTCAGATAGTCCTTAAATTCCTAGGACTCATGAATGTCAGAATTGCCAGTTTGTGTTAGGAGTGATTCTATGACAGAGCATGGGGTGTCAATCAAATCTACATTTTGGCTTTCTCTTCAGCTTCTTTCCTAAGTGAGCTGAAGTCTGTCGAGGTTATGATAAACAGAGGATGTAAGGCTGCTACAGTGCAAGAGTCTGAATGCAGATGGAGACGCTGTGTTTAGTTTATAGAATGAGATTGTTTCTAGGAATGTAATTTGAAGAAGATTGGTTGTTCATTTGTCTGGTTTGTTCAGGTTGGGGAGACCGGGAATTCTCCACAAGAGCCACAGCCACCCCTATTTACAGAAACCTACTAAGGGTTCTCTGGCAGCATCCTCAAGGTTGCCTGGTACAAGAGGACATGCTGGCACTTGGCTGCAAGCAGCTGATAGAACTGTTGCACCTGTCCCGATGACCTGTCTTCACTGATCATAGCTGGCTGATAGCTCTTCAGGGACTGCAGGTTCCTCGTCTTTTTATTATAGTGTCTTTCTTGCAGAGAACTGGGCTTCTCCATCACCTGCCCCGCCCCCTTCTCCTCATTACCAGGGCCAGGATGACAAGCAATGGTGACTAAGCTTTGGTTTGATTTTCCTCTTAGTGATTGGGCTCTGTTGTTTCTCAGTGGACAGTCTACTCACTTCGAAGAAGTGTTTCCACTTTTGATTTTGCTGCTGAGCATTAGTCTTTTGTGGGCCAAAACTAGAGGACAACCTCCCAAAGTCAGGTCTTTAAATGTGTATTTAGTCTCTTTGGTGGCATATAAGCCGAGAGTTTCTACAATGAGCATTACTCTTATGTCCTTAGGTCCCAACAATATATGCAAGAAGAAAAGGTTGAATGGACTTATATAGCTTATGATTTATGATATTGAAAAGCTCTGTGTGTTTCTTTTTTCTAAAATTCACTGAAATGAACGTGTTCTCTTTGTTGTGCTCTTTCTGCCGTACAAGAAGCCAAACTTTCACCAGCCTCCCCCTTGCTAACTCAGAACCCTGGGAACGGGTCCCTGTTGTATGCACAATAGGCAAAGTAGAGAAACATACGATTAATGTGAGATTAAGAATAGAATACAAAATCTTACTCTTGGGTTGATTATTTATGATATGTCAAGAATGACTTTGTTTTTACAGCTGTATGAATAAATTGCGCTATTACCAGCTAGGTATTATAGAAACTTATGCCCCAGGGTTCTGGGATATTTTCAGAACTGATGCAGTGATTTGAATCCCTTTTGTTGTCTTTTTTTTTTTTTTTTTTTAACCCATTCTGTTTCCTCCTTCGGCTGCAATGGCTTTGTTTGTTTTTTTTCTTTTGTTTTGTTTTTTTGTTTTTAAACTAAAGTTACACATTACAAAGTTGAGCCATTGAGTCCTCTAAGTGTTGCTGTGAAAATCTCTAGTCTCACTGTCTCAGGAGACCAAGGTCTCAGCATCCAACATCCATTTGCTTATTTAGTTTTCTGTCCGCAGTCTCCTTTCAGGACTGTATCTCAGCCTGCTTTTAGCATATGGTCCTCTATACTGGGAAATCTGTTTTGGCTTCTTCAGAGAGTTGAGTCTTTTCTTTTCAGTTGGCAGGGTTTTGGGGAATGGGGAAAGACATGGCTATGGCTGCATCTTAAAAAAGACTTAACAAATTTGTTCATATTTTTGTTCCTTCCAAATCTTCCCTCTTGAACTTCTGGATGTCCCAAATTCTAAGACGTTGAGCACCATAAAGTGCAAATCAGCTTGATTCTAGCTTTGAATTCAATTTTCTTTTCTGGTCTGCTATTTTTAATATATTTTTTCCATCTGCTCTCACCTTCTAAGGTATAGCAACAGTTTACTTCAGTCCTAGACTCGTTCCATTGGTTGAAGCAACATAGTCACATGGTCCTAACATCTATATAAAAGAAACTTGGGTGTTTAGCTTCTAGCATTAAAGAGGACATTAAGTATGGAAAACATAAACTTCAGCTTCTCAGCCAGTGTTTTTGACCAAGACCTCACACTCTTGTTTTAGATGCATTTATTAGAAAGTCATGGTAGATCCTTGCTTTGGGGGCCACATTTGTCAGTCTCTATGCTTGTCTGCGTTTTGTCATGTACCAAGAAAGCTATAGTCGTCATGGATTATCTAAAAGCATATAAAAGTGTTTAATATCTGGTCCTGGATGTAGATTCCAGGATGCAGAGCAAGTGTGAGTGACCCAGAGAAACTGGATTTGTGTCCAGATTCTACCAATTCCAAGTGGTGTGGCTGTGGCTGAAAGCTCAGTTTCTCTGGGCCCCAGTGTTCCTAATGATTGTTGCCCTGTAGTTTTATTATAAAGATTAAGTTAGTTAATACTCAGAAATGTGGCTAACTATGTATTAGTTAAAATTGTTATTTGCTAGTTTTATTATTGTTATTGACATGGGCAGAGGGAAACAAGGGCTAAGTTTGAGGGTTATGACCTTATCTGAGTGTTGGTCACATTTAGCTGCATTATGCCAGAGTATTAGCTGTGCACTTCAGGAGAGTTTTCTGTGCACTACAAGGGAGTCTGAGTCTAAGACTTCGGCTAGAGTTTTCATTTATATCCCATTATAGATGTGATGTGCAGGTGGTTTCATGCACGCATTCCCCCGAGTCAGTCTCTTGACCAGATCCCCCTCCTTTACTGGTCCCTAAAATGCCCTGCCAATTCATAGAACACTCCATCATTATGTGCGTGGATTTGGCATAAATGCTTCTCATACCACAAAGTCCCAAATTCTGAGTTTGATGCGCTCAACAGCTGAGTTATCTTCTCTCTCCATTTGAAAGAATGCTTTTGCTTCAGTAAGTCTGTTTCAGTATAAGACCTTTTTGTCTACCCTAACTATTTTTTCCTTCCTTCCTTCCTTCCTTCCTTCCTTCCTTCCTTCCTTCCTTCCTCCCTCCCTCCCTCCCTCCCTTCCTCCTCCTCCTCTTCCTCCTCCTCCTCCTCCTCCTCCTCCTCCTCCTCCTCCTCCTCCTCCTTCTCTCTCTCTCTCTCTCTCTCTCTCTCTCTCTCTCTCTCTCTCTCTCTCTCTCTCTCTCTCCAGAAACTTCTGGGACAAGCGAGTCAAGTGGTGCTGTCATTATTTTTGTTAGTAGCACAAACCACATATTTTAAAATGGTGTCACACATGATTATGTAATTGAGCCTAGGCAGTGACTGATTGCACAACTGATATTGATTCATTGTTCTCAAGTCAAGCCAGGAAGCCAAAGCAATCAATAAGTTCTTCACTCTTGGAGAGCTGTTTAGAAATGGTAGATTTGTAGTTCTGAGCATTTGAGCATTGTTTCTGGGACAAATCAGAGGCTTGTATGTTGCGGTGGTTTGAATGAGAATGGCCTCCATATTTGAATGGGTGGTCTGCTCTTAATGGAACTGTTTGGGAAGGATTAGGAGGCATGGTCTTGTTGGAGGAACTGTGTCATTAGGGGTGGCCTTTGAGGCTTAAAAATCCTATGCCATTCCCAATGATCTGTCTCTGCCTAGTGCTCTGGATTAGACATAAGCTGTTGGCTCCATCTCTAGCACTATGCCTACTGACATGCTCCCTGCTATGATGGAGGTTTCCTCTGGAACCTCTGAGCCTCTGATTACTATTCTCTGGAACTATGAGCCCCCAATTAAATGCTTTCTTCTGTAAATTGCCTTGGTTATGGTGTCTCTTCAACAGCTAAGACAGACATGTTACAAAGTGAACAGACATTTATTTTCAGAGGAAAAAGTGAGTATGCTACATCAGTATTTAGAAATGACCACATGGTGCTAAAGAAAGAGTAAGAGACTTGAGTTTATTCTGACCCTGGTTCTATTTCATCCTCCAAATACAAGCTGAAGCACATAGAGCAGATGAGCCTGGAATAAGGAGTAATGTAGAAACTAGGAAGGACCCAGTCTGTTTGAAGGGAGAGGTTTATTTCATTTTCAGAGGGATGCATGGATAGGAAGTGGGCAACATGAGCAGGAGTGTTGGTAACTTGAGAGATGCAGTGATGTTGGGAATTCAACATGCAGGGGCCACAAAGGGTTTTGTGTATATGTATATATACTACCTGGGAATGGCAACCACAGAGTCACTGGGCATTTGCATTATGGACGACTAAACCTCTTCTATCCGTGGCTGTTTCTAGAAATCTTTACAGTTTATTAAACACCTTGTAACATCAGTCTCATTTTCAAATTGGAAGGGCTAAGTTCTAGATTTTGACTTCTTTGATGGAAAGAAAAGAAATAGCACGTGGAATTAAGAACTAGAAGGCAGGAGTGAGCAAGAGAGTGGAAGGAAGGTTTGCAGACATTTGCAGCCATCCAGAGGAGTATGTCTGTGTATCATTCAGTAGATCATTGACCTGGGAGGAGAAAGCCATCACCAATGACCTTCACAGGTAAGGGTACCCTTGTGGTTAATATGACTTTAATTGGTGATTGACTAATATGGGAAAATAATTTCATTTCTATTAATAAGTAGTACTTATCAAATTCCTGCTATTTGTCAGCAATTTTGCTCAATGCTGAGAAAAAAGGGGAGAGACAGAGACAGAGAGACAGAGAGAGGATATACATAGCATGCAAGTACAAGACTTGCAGCCAGGGTACTGACATTCTGACTGGTCATTCTTGGTTTATTTCAGCTGTACTAGCATCATTGTTAATTTCTGCCACTTTTATGGCCAAGAAAGTGCCAGTTTGGAGATAAAATATCCCAAAGAGCTGTGACTATTAGATGACAAATTTTCTGTGAATTATAAAGTTTTATCCAAATGAAGGGGATTGAAGGATTTGAATTCTTTTATTGCATTATCTGGTGGAGATGAACATTAGTGTCTGAAATTCTACCTTAGACTAGGTTATTCCTCTTAGATATATTTGATTTTTCATGAAACATGAAAATAGGCTTTCCCTATGTGAATTTTTATTTTAAGGCAGAGTAATGTGTGCTTCACCACTTTCTAGATTACTCTCCTTTATGCTTTATTTGGGACCCTTGTGTGTATACTCAATGCTTTCTTTACTTAATCATAAATTGATGCTTTGAAATTTATGGAGTCTTTCACATTTAACATGTTATAATTCCAATGGGTTTTGGATGTGGAGGGTATCTCAGTACCCTGGGGATTTTTAAAGCCTTCCCCACCCACAAATGGAAACAGCTATATGGAAATGTGAACCATGAAGGAGACAGTGGGTTGGCCTCAGAGAGCATCCAGAGTAGCCTTTAAATCAAACCACACAAGAACGGTACCACATGGTCAGCAAATACACATTGCCTTCTTCCTATGTGATGGAAACTATGTGCATGTGTAGACAGATGGGACCTCTCATTTTGTTTGTCATCATTATTACCATCACTACCATCACCACCACCTCCACTAACTCCTCCTCCTTTACCACCACCGCCACTACCACTACCACCACCACCACCACCACCACCACCACCACCACCACCACCACAACCACCACCACAACCATCACTACCACCACTACCATCACCACCACCATCACTACTACCTCTACCACCATCACCACCATCACCGCCATCATCACCATCACTACTACCACCACCACCACCACCACCACCACCACCACCATCATCTTTAGCCAGACCACCAGGTAGTAAAGAGGTCTTTCCAGCTACTGGATTAAGAGATTTCCTCGCATTATCAATTAAGATGCTCACCATGACAGAAAGAGTGTTGCCAGTATTAACTCAGCTTCATAGAGGAGAAGACTGGGGCTCAGTGAGGTCAAACAAGTTTTTAGCCAAGGAAAGTGGTTTGAAGGTGTGCATTAGCCTTACTGCTATAAGGTGTCATGCCCACTGGCTCTGTGGCTTCACAGTTGTGTCATATGGAGAGGGTGGAAGTGGGTGAAGCTAGAGGTGAGAGGAGTATATAAAGAACACTTGTGTGCTATGACCTTTATAATATATATATACATATATAATCAATATAATATATATATATAATCAATATAATGAGGTATTAGGGGGAGCAGATGGTAAATATATACATTTCTACACAATATTAGAAGTGATCAAGGACAGATTATTAAAACTGACGAATGTAATACTCATGATAATAAATACACACAATAATCTGCTGTGAGTTTGTGAATGTTTGTGTGAAAGCTTGAGCTCTTGTCATTTGACTTGTTTCCTGGTTTTGTCTGCTGAATGAAACATTATACTTTGTCGCACACCACACATTGCCACTGAATAAAAGCATAAAACCATAGCGCATTTATTCTTGGATATTTGCATTTGAGGAAGTTTAGCACTCTTTGACCCTTAGTACTTGTTTCAGGACAACTGTGGAGACGTTCAGTTTTAAAATGTCATTTTGGACTTCCTTTCTTTCCCCTTTCTGCCTATAAGAACCTCCGTTTCATGGATTACTTAGGTTTGCAAGATGGCTCAGCAGGTAAAGGCACTTGTAGCTAAGCCTGGTGACCTGAGCTCAAACTCTGGGACCTATATGGTAGATGGAGAGAAGTGACATCTGAAAGTTGTCTTGTGTCTCATGTGTCCCCCGTCTCTCTAAATAAATGTAATAGCTCTGGCCAGGGACAAGTTGCACCACCTCCCATTTAACAGCTTCAGCATTTCTGTGACTCCCTTGTCACGGTGATAAAGCCAAAGATGGGCCCGTATCAAAATTAAGCAAGTCCCCATTTTTCTTGGAACCTCTCTGCTGTAATTACCAGGAAAGATGGACCTTAGAAGATATGCTTGGAAATGCTTTATAGGGAAGTCATCGGTCTAAGGTGTGGGACATTGACCTTTATTCTTTACCTCACTGCTTACTGATGCATGGGTTAACTTTGTATCAGAGGACTGAATCCACTCCTATCAATTCAAATAAAAGAAAACTAAATCAAACAGCTCACAAACAAGGGAAGCAAAGATATATTTCCCCCATGGCCACCTGGTTCCCCATCTGCCTTTCTTTTTTTCCCCAGTGAATTTATGAAGCAGTGGTTTGTTTCCTGGCTCTGTTCCAATAATTACTGGTTTTCTCAGCAATGTCTTAGAATAAAAATTGGACTTTACAAATAACCCCTGAGTATTACATAATTGAAAATTAAATATAATTGTAAAAATTAAGTGTTAAGTCCGTTACTTGCCTTATGGCTAAACACATAGGAGGAATATAATAAACTTAAGAATTTAAAATGGATGTAATTATGTATATATGCTTGATCATCAAAGAAGTCAGCCAAAAATATGCCTGATTCTTTTTCTAAATCAAGTAGGTCAGTATCAGGGAACAGTTAGAAGTCTTTGCAAGATAGAGTTGACACACTATAATCTTTTAATGGCACAAATTCCCGTTAGCATAACTGCTGCATAAATAATGTTCATTATAGTGATTAGAAACCTTACTTTCTTAGAGCAATCAAAATTTCCTTTCATCTCCTCTATAGCAATACATTTTAAGCTGCAAGTTTATGACCCATGAAATCAATTTAATAGAGTACAATCAGCATCTGGGAAAATAGATTAAAAGAGAAAATATTCAATTTCATTGCATAGCGTCCATGTAAATATTATCCCAGGTACCTTAACTTCAACTTTTCAAAGTGCAATATGTATAATTACTTGCTTATGACATATACTGTATTTCACTTTGTAAAATACCATACCACCCCCTCAGAAAATAAATATTCTACAGTATGATAAATGCATTCTAGGGCTGACATGAAGATGATACATAGTTTCTAGTCTCATAAATTTCTAAAAACAAGTGTTTTCACTGAATGGTCATAGTTATCATGTTTTTTTACTGATATTCTGACCCCTTCCATATTTGCTGTGAATTTTGTTCATGGGCATTTGTTATTATCAGTGGAATAAGGTTATATCCATGAGCTCTGAGGTTTGGGCTGAACCTTTGACTAGCTAGCTTCTCTTGGGCACATGCTGACTGGCTCCGTGCCTCCACTTCCTTATTTATAAATGAGGCTAATGATGTAACTATTATGCAGAATCAATGCACAATAAATAATTGTAGAATTAGGGAATTATTGAGAATAAATACACTAAAGCTCTTTACAGTGTTTGGCACATAGTGGGACTTCAACAAATGTTACTTATTGATATTATTTTCCTCATTACCTTTATATGAGAATAGAAAATATTAGAGTTTCTTGTATCTTTTTTTTAGCTTTGCCTCTGATAAAGGAAACATAAAGCCCAGAGTATGTTTTGTGGTTCAGCCTATGTGTGGACCTCAAGGCCCCTAATTCTCCTTCCCAGTGTTTATATTTGTAGTTGAAAGGAAATATCTTACAGAAATGTAATGTGTAGAACCATGAAAACGACATTACACAACCAGACCAAAAAAAAAAAAAAACTGTGTATAAACATAACTTTCATTAAGGTTTACAACTTCTAAAATGAGGTGAGAAACTAAGAATTCAGCCACTGATTGTATAAAAGAAATATAGAATAGAGGGCAGGGGAAGAAGGATGAGAATCATGAGCTTCTTCAGGGATCGTTTATGATAAGGAAAATGTTTCTTGTGCAATCATGTTAGTAATGGCCTCTATTGTGAGTGACCACCTATTGACCTTGGATACACCACACATTACGAGGGGTTGAGAAGCTCCTGGAGGGGTGATGAGGAGTCTCGTGAATGCATATGGACACTTGGGGGGGGGTGTAGACAGGGAAGAGTGTCAATAATTCTTGCCTAAAAGTCTCATGTGGTATGGCGAGAAGTCAGATAGGTTGGAGCTCAGTTGAGATTTAATGATGAGTGTTGCATTGTCCAGCAGGTTACTTCACCTCTTGTAACTTTTCTTACTCCACGGGCAAAGGAAGATTAAATTAGTTCTGGCCTCATATAGTTCTGTCATGATTAATGTTTACCGTAGTCATAAAGAACTTGGCACAGTCTCTGTCGTATGAAAGGTCTTCAAGAAAATAGCAAGAGTGAAAGGAGACTAATAGACTGGAAACAAAGAGTGATGTAACTGTTCCTTTAGCTGTGCATTATGGAATACCAAATCTGTCACTGGATCGCTGAGCAATCTGTTCATTTCTTTATCCAACGAGAATGGGAAATGGGATTAAGTAGAGTGCAGAGAAGGAGAACGAATAAGACAGCTTCGCTGCTCCCGTTGAGTTTATACTCTATGGAGGTCATGGCTAGGCAATGACAAGCCGGGTGAGATCAATACTGCTGAGTTATGTGGCTAAGTGAGAACCCAGATGTTTACAGCTGAGGACCATACTCAGAACCATTTGCGGTTTGTTCGTCCTGTACTTCTAGTCTGAATTTTAGAGCTGAACAGGCCTAACTTTCATCTATTTTAATACTTTAAAAGTCTTGTCAAGTACGGATTGCATATCAAGGCATACTGATGAGGAGATTCTGGTCTGTAGGACCTGGACAGAACTGGCCTTTGCTTGGCTCTGACTCCAAGGATGAGGGCAGGTAGTGTGATGTCTTTGAAGGACCAGGGCTAGGGAGCAGGACTAATATCTACCTTAGAAATTAAACTTCAACAACCCAAGTATTACTGTGTTTACTATGGTAAACAAGTAGCTTTGAGTTCAGTCTAATGCTCAGTTATAACAAAAAGTATAAGCTAAGTTTTGTTTCTGCTTTCCTCTCAATGATATTTGATTTTTAATTTTAACACACACACACACACACACACACACACACCACACCACACCACACCACACCACACCACACCACACCACACAGGGCTACATTTACACCAATATACCCACAGGTGGCTTTGAAAGGAAAGTAATAAGTTATTAAATAACTTCAGATAACTTAGTGTTTTACATAGTACATTAACTATTTATCTAGATTTTTATGATTTAATAGGAATGAGTTATATTGTATTCAAAACTTACAAAACTGAGTTATATGCAACATGTCTGCATTAGAAGGCTTCAAGAGCAGTAACAGTGTCATACACTGGCTGTCAGTAATTAGACATGACACAACAACATTTGGGGTTATATTCATTAATAAGATATATGAGGTGTCTATATTGATCCATTAAAATCAATTTTTGTATTATGTGGCCTGAGAGATTCTTACCTTTGAGTAATGCTGTCAGGATAGCTAAATCTATGTCCTGGTGGCCTTCTGATCCCATTCGAAACACTGTGATCTGCAATTTGAGAAAAGGAGACAATTAATAACACATTTTCCCCCAGAGAGAAATCAAAGGTATGAAACCACGTATGAGCAGTGACTATTTTACTATCTCTGAAGTAGGTTCTTAACCACAGGGCAAGCACATATGAGGATCAGAGAAATGGACCCTGCAATTGATTAAGAGAGAGATGTGTCAATAGTCTCCAAGTGGGGCCCATCTTAGATAACTACATGGGTTGTGGTTATCAAGCGAGACATTCAGGAATCACAAGATATGTAAATTATAACACAGACCATGAGTGAGACACTGTGCTTAAAGATAGATGACTGCTATGTTCTGTAGAAAATGGCCCAGTGCATGTGCACACTATAGTCTTCTCTACACTCACTCCTTGGCAATAAACATCTGTGCTGATTGGTCTTTGTAAACTTGACACAGCCTAGGCATATCTGGAAAGAAGGACTCTTCACTGAGAACACGCCTCCATAAAAATGGCCTGTAGGTAAGTCTGTAGGGCATTTTCCTGTTTAATGATTGATGCAGAAGGACCCAACCCACTGTGGGCAGAACCACTCCTGGGCAAGAGGTACTAGAGTTTATAATAAAGTGGGCCTCTGAAACTGAAGAGATTGTTCTGTGGTTAAAAGCACTGGCTCCTTTCCAGAGGATCCAGTTTCAATTCCCAGCATCTACATGGCAGCTTAGAACTCTCTGTAACTCCAGCTCTTGGGATCTGACAACCTCTTCTGGCCTTTGCAGGCTCCAAGCGTGTATGTGGTGCACAGAAATGCATGTATGCAAAGCACCCATAGACACAAACTAAAATAATAATAATAAACAAAAAGAAACAAGCCTGAGCAAGCCAGGAGGAGCAAGCCAGCACTCCTCTGTGGTCTTTGCTTCAGTTCCTGTCTCCCCCATTCTGCCTTGAGTTCCTGCCTTTATTATACTCAGTGATGGAATGTGATCTGGGGCTTTAAACCTGAAGAAATCCTTCCCTCACCAAGATGCTTTGGCCGTGGTATTTTATAATAGCAATAAAAACCTTAACTAAGACATCATTCAGACTTTTGACATTGGCATGCATATCAGCGTTCATCCCTCTTAATGACTTTGAATATCCTTTAGAATAATCTAGCAGTATAACCAGATGATAAGAAATAGACTGTAGGGTAGTAAAGTAACAGCTTTTCCATGGTAATATAGGAGAGAAACAGTCTCTGGGGAAGGATAACAGGAAGGAAAGAGAGGAAACATCAGGGAGGAACTAATTCCTTCCGGAGACTTAACTGTTGACAAGAGAAAGAGAAAGAGGCAGCGGAGAGACTCATTGTAGAGAAGATGTTTGTGCTAACATTTGATACTACTACCATGAACTGGCGATTGGGAATAATCTCTACTTTTATGGCACTAAAGAATTCCCCTCATAACGTTAAAATTTGCTGACATTGAAAGAAAGCCCCAAGAAATGTTTCTTACATGCACTCACTATGGTCACCAAAGGCCCAGGTTTATGTTTCTGGGAGGAAACTTTTACGGGCGCACAGGAAGCAGTGGCATTCAGATTGATGCATGGCTCAGGATGTGTTTCTATTGTGAGCTCTGAGAAGTGACTCTCCTCAGATGCCTCACCTTTTCACTTTGTAGAATGCTAGCTGCTGCAGAGAGAAGGTTTCCAGGTGTGAAAGGCAAAGACAAGCAGCATCGGCATGTGGTATGGGCAGCAGTTTAGAGGCAAATTGGAAAGGGAACAGAGGGTAAAGGGACACAAGCCCCAGGAAAGTGTAAGACTCATTAGTGAATAAATTGGGAAAGAGGACTTCATCCATACTTCAACTGATTGTTGGGCATGACAGTGATTTGTGGTTAAGTATCATTGGTTTCTATCAGGGATGAGCCGAAAGATGGTTCTGGAGCAAACATTTACTTGAAAAACTTAGTGAAGGGTTTTTTAACACAGAGCAAGGCTTAATCTATTTTAAGGAAACTTCCTGTCGTCTTCATAAAGAGTCTCTTAACTTTGCTGAAGTTATAAACTTTACTGAAGAACGGAAAGATTGCTAAATGATGCGCATCCTTAGTTAACTGATCAGAAAATACAACACAAAAATGTGCCAGTGTTCACTATGTGAATTTGCACTTAGATGTAATTTCAGTAAAAGCTCCAAACGTGTTTTTGTGGCTTTGATAGATTGATCCTAGGATTCAAATCTTAATAATCACACAAAATGGTCATAGGATGATTTACGAAACCATAGAACTTAAAAATAGTCTGATGTTGGCACTGGGAACAGTGAGTAAATTGTGGAATGGAATATAGCCCAGAGACATTCCTACACACATGTGAGCATTTGAAGATGGCTGGAAGAGGCACTGAAAGCCAACGGGAAGGAAGGCACCTATTTCTGTCTGTCCCTCTCCCCTTTCTTTACCTCTTTGGCTTTTCCCTTCCCTTCCCTTCCCTTCCCTTCCCTTCCCTTCCCTTCCCTTCCCTTCCCTTCCCTTCCCTTCCCTTCCCTTCCCTTCCCTTCCCTTCCCTTCCCTTCCCTCCCCTCCCCTCCCCTCCCCTCCCCTCCCCTCCCCTTCCCTTCCCTTCCCCTCTCTCCTCTCTTTTCATTAATAAAGGGGTCTTGTTATATAGCTGTCTTACAGTTACATCCTATGGCCTCAGCTTCCATGATAGCTAGGACTGTGGGTATGAAGCACTGCCCTGAGAAGTGGTGCTGGGACACTGCATTTCCAGGTTTAAAATATTTTAAAGTTCTTTTCTATTTCACATGTCACACATATCAAATTTCAAATGGATTTAATATGTGAAAGTGTGTAAGAACTGATGTAAAATACAGGAGAACATCATAATAGGTCAAGATTTCTTTTTCTCTGATCAAATGGAATTCTTAGATTTATTCCCAAATATGATGTGAAGCACAGATCTCTCACACACACATACACACACACACACACACACACACACACACACACACACGTTTTGTGTTACATATACTTTAAAATAGTTTTCAAAACTTACATGTCACACTTTTAAATTTTATTTTTGAGATTGTATTAATCATAATTTCTCCCCTTCCCTTTCTTCCCTCCAACGCTTCCTCTCCCAGATGCCATTACCTGTTCTCCTTCAAATTCATGACCTCTTTTTTCACCAACTGTTATTGCATATATGTAAATGTATATTCATATATATTCCTAAATATTGTCGCCTACAATCAAAAGCTACACTCATAAAGTCTCACCAACATGACTAAAAGTAGCATAAAAATTATCTAAAAATTGTTATTTTAAGGTTTCTGACCTTAGTCGTTATATGCTTTGATTAGACAATCCTGCCTGGTTTTTGTGCTTGGAGTCTACAAAAATGTGTCCCCATTATGGAACATGGCACTTTAGTTAGGATTATTTTTATCTGAATGTGTTTTATAATAATCCTCCTTCATGCAACTCATTTGTCGCTTGATCGATTGTTTTCCCTAAATTCTTATGTTGAAATCCATGGCCAGCGTGATGGGTTATAGAATATGGGGAAATTCTGAGGGTGTTAGGTCTTGATTAATGGTTGCCATAAATCAGTATCATTATAAGAAAGCTCATAGAGAACTGTCTCATTCCTTCTACCAGGTGAAGACACAGCCAGAAGGTACCACACAGGAGCCTGAAAGTGACCTTTATAACTTTGTCACTTTGAATTTGGGCTTCTTGGCATCCAGAACTGTGGGAAATAAATTTCCACTATGTATAAGACACTAGGTTATCTACAGCTGATAAACAACTTCAGCAAAGTGGCTGGTTATAAAATTAACTCAAGCAAATCAGTAGCCTTTTTGTACTCAAAGGACAAGCAGGCTGAGAAAGAAGTTAGGGAAATAACACCCTTCACAATAGCCACAAACAACATAAAGTACCTTGGCATAACTCTAACCAAACAAGCGAAAGATCTGTACGACAGGAACTTCAAGTCCTTGAAGAAAGAAATCGAAGAAGACCTCAGAAGATGGAAAAATATTTCTTGCTCCTGGATTGGCAGGATCAATATAGTAAAAATGGCCATCTTGCCAAAAGCAATATACAGATTCAATGCGATCCCCATCAAAATCCCAACTCAATTCTTCATAGATCTAGAAAGAGCAATTCTCAAATTCATCTGGAGCAACAAAAAACCAAGGATAGCTAAAACTATTCTCAACAATAAAAGGACTTCTGGGGGAATCAATATCCCTGACCTTAAGCAGTACTACAGAGCAATTGTGTTAAAAACTGCATGGTATTGATACAGTAACAGGCAAGTAGATCAATGGAATAGGATTGAAGACCCAGAAATGAACCCACAGACTTATGGTCACTTGATCTTTGATAAAGGAGCCACAACCATCCAGTGGAATAAAGATAGCCTTTTCAACAAATGGTGCTGGTTCAACTGGAGGTCAACATGCAGAAGAATGCGAATTGACCCACTCTTATCTCCTTGAACTAAGATCAACTCCAAGTGGATCAAGGACCTCCACATAAAACCAGACACACTGAAACTATTAGAAAAGAAACTTGGGAAGACCCTGGAGGACATGGGCACAGGGGGAAAGTTCCTGAACAGAACACCAATAGCTTATGCTCTAAGATCAAGAATTGACAAATGGGACCTCATAAAATTACAAAGTTTCTGCAAGGCAAAGGACACTGTCAGAAGGACAAAATGGCAATCAACAAAGTGGGAAACGATCTTCACCAACCCCACATCCGACAGAGGGCTAATATCCAATATATTAGAAGAACTCAAGAAGTTAGACCACAAAGAACCAAATAACCCTATCAAAAAATGGGGTACAGAGCTAAACAAAGAATTTTCACCAGAAGAAATGTGGATGGCCGAGAAACACCTTAAGAGATGTTCAACATCATTAGTCATCAGGGAAATGCAAATCAAAACAACCCTGAGATTCCACCTCACACCAGTCAGAATGGCTAAGATTAAAAACTCAAGAGACAACAAGTGCTGGCGAGGATGTGGAGAAAGAGGAGCACTTCTCCACTGTTGGTAGGATTGCAAAATGGTAAAACCACTCTGGAAATCAGTTTGGCGGTTCCTCAGAAAATTGGGCAAGCCACTTCTAGAGGACCCTGTCATACCACTCCTGGGCATATACCCAGAGGATTCCCCTGCCTACAATAAAGACACATGCTCCACTATGTTTATAGCAGCCTTGTTTATAATAGCCAGAAATTGGAAGGAGCCCAAATATCCCTCAAAGGAGGAATGGATACAGAAAATGTGGTATATTTATACAATGGAATACTACTCAGCAATTAAAAATAATGAATTCATGCAATTTGTAGGTAAATGGTTAGACCTGGAAAATATTATCCTGAGTGAGTTAACCCAATCACAAAAGAATACACATGAAATGCAATCACTGATAAGTGGATATTAATGAGCCCAGAAGCCCTAAATACTCAAGGCACAATTAGCAAGTCAAATGATTACCAAGAAGAAGAAAGGAGAGGACCCTGGGCCTGTAAAGATTGGATCCAGTTTTGTAGACCCAGAACAGAGAAACCATTGGGGGAGGGGGAATGATTGGGGAATAGTTGGGGGGGAGAGGAATTGTGGGACGTATGGTGGGGGGGAACTGGGAAAGGGGAAAGCCTTTGGAATGTAAACATAGAATATAGAAAATAAAAATTAAAAAAAAAAGACACTAGGTTATAGCAGCCAAGGTGAACGATGACAGCCCTTTTCCCAATTAGAAAAAGTCCTGTTTTGGGGGAGAGCCTTTTCTTTTTTCTTTCTTTTTTTTTTTTTAATTTTCTATATTCTTTGTTTACATTCCAAATGATTTTTCCTTTCCCGGCTCCCCCCTCCCCATAAGTCCCATAAGCCCTCTTCCCTCTGCCCATTCCCCCATCAAGCCCCTCTCCCTTCTCTGTCCTGGTAACCCCCTACAATGCTTCATCAAGCCTTTCCAGGACTTCCATGACTGCATTCCATGTGTGAGAGAGACTTTTCTATGTGTCAGAAATAGTGATATCTATTTTCAAATACATTATCTTCAACCCCTCATTCTATATAACCAATAAATGTGTGTATACATAGGGATACACACACACACACACACACACACACACACACACACACAATCTACAAATCATTGCCATGAATATTTAGATTAGTTGGAGAAATAAATAAGGCTCAGTTATCTGTGCCTAGAACACTTAAATACTTACTCAAAACTTACCACTTAACAGATCAGAAGATAGCCTTGCACAAAACAAATGATAAAAACACACTTCCGTGTTGGCGGGGTATAGCCGAGCATGGATTTGACACTAGGAATCTCTCTCTCTCTCTCTCTCTCTCTCTCTCTCTCTCTCTCTCTCAGTTTTTCGAGACAGGGCTTCTCTGTGTATCTCTGGCTCTCCTGGAACTCACTCTGTAGACCAGGCTGGCCTTGAACTCAGAAATCCGCCTGCCTCTGCTTCCCAAGTGCTGGGATTACAGGCATGTGCCACCATTGGTTGGAAATGTGTGACTCTAGGGGACACCTGCCATACGAATGTTGGCTTTGTCATTTTAGCATTCAGATCCTTTGTGTGACTTTGGGTATATTGTGCACATTCTGGGATAGAGGAAAAGTCTCAAAGAGTGCTTAACAAGAATGGAGATAGCTAATTTCTACAAAGAGAAAGTTATGTTACCCACGCCAATGGTTATCTGGATTGCCACAGCGGGTTACTGTTATGCTCTACCGTTTTACACACCTATCTCCCCTGTCTATAAGGAGGGATAATAACAGTGCTTTCCTATTTTCACTTATACGTGACACAAACCACGAAGGATTTTTAGCAAATGATTCTAAAGTTTTGCCACTGGGATGGAGCCAGTAGACAGAATCATAGATTGTTAAATTACCAGTTGCCTGAGACATCTTCTGCTAGACTAACCAAAGACAAAGGTCAAGCAAAAACTGAATGGAGAACTCTGAGTGAAATCCAGGAGCGCCCACCTACCTGCCCCATCTAAACAGTCAGAAGAAACGGAAGGAGGGAGGATCACAGTATCACTCCCTGCCTCTTCGGCATCCGTTTATATCTGGGGCTCAGAGCCTGGGCTGACTCGGGCAGAGGAACTGTGAACTGGAGGGCCTTCTGGTTTGGTTTGAGTGTGAGATGTTCTTCACCAGGATCATGAGTAGAAAGCTTGGTTCTCTGGCATTATTTTGTGCGGTTCTGGGAACATTCGTTGATGGGGCCTCATTGGAGGCAGTAGATCAGCGGTGAAAGGATCTTAAAAGCTGCCTTGTCCCATGGTCCCTCTCTCTGCTTCCTGGCTGTCCTGAGGTGATCAGTCTCTCCCACTACAGCATGGCCATGGCATTCTCCCTTATCTCTGGTTCACAGCGGTGGAGTTGGCTGACTATGGACTGAAACAACTGGTTAAAGTAAATCTCTGCTTTATATATATCTCAGGTATTTATCACAGCAACAAAAGACTAACTTACCTCCATAGGCATTGGAAATAAAAAATAAGGAAGGTGGTCAAACAAAACCCATCTATGTGGTGTGTGTTATGGACACAGGTGGATCTCTGACAGGGGCTTCCAGGAGGAAGTTCATGCCAAGTTAGATTTCCACAGACTGTTCCTTTTACACAGCCATCTGGATATTCTCCCTAGCAGTTACTGGTGACCCCTTAGACTCCAGGAAAAGATGAGAAGTGACTGTAGCATGTCCTGAACTCAAGAAGGGATTCCAGAATGGAAGAGAATGTGCATCCAGCTGGAGAAGGAACCTTAGGACAGAAGTGATAATTTGGCCAACTGTTTAAGTGAACTCTTTCCTCCATGGAACAACCTGAAAGATATTCCTGCACGTCAAGCATCTAATTGATAGCAAGCAGAGGGAACTTGGGTAGCATTTGCGCTCATTGTTTAAAAAAAAAAAAAAACAAAATGAACAAACTCAGCATCAAGTGGGATGCTTTGTACATCTGCTCACCTTTCCAGTGCCTAAACCTCACCGCATAATTAGGTGGAAGCGCACATTTCAGATGGAAATCTTCCTGATGCAGTAGATTGACTGGCATGTTAAATTTACCCTGAAATGTAAGATTATCAGACTTTCTTAGCAACAGATGCGGACTTGGGTGGGAGGGGGGAGACAGTGATGAGCTGGGGATTCCTAAGGCATTTATTTATTGGGGAGGCTTGACGACTTGTATGATGCTGGTGCTAAGGAGCTTGAAACGGTATTGACATGAAAGGACTTTGTGGGGCTTTTTTTTTTTGAAAGGTGAAGTGTGTCCATGTCCCATCCTGGCACACTAGTGTTAAAAACACAAGGACCTGGGGCAGATACTAGGAGCAAGGGTGCCTCCAGGAGAGGCCAAAGGAACACCAAGGAGTACTAAGGACTCCAAAGATATGCTGTACATTATAATTTCCCTCGGCTGGCCTGAGATAGCATATTGTTATCACTATTCTAAAACTTTGAAAACTTGAAGTGAAAATTAATTTCATACAGCACCCTCTACTGCTTTTAGTGTTGATAGCTTTACACTCCTATTCTATTCTATTCTATTCTATTCTATTCTATTCTATTCTATTCTATTCTATTCTATTCTATTCTATTCTATTCTATTCTATTCTAATTCTATTCTATTCTATTCTATTCTATTCTATTCTATTCTATTCTATTCTATTCTATTCTATTCTATCCTATCCTATCCTATCCTATCCTATCCTATCCTATCCTATCCTATCCTTTGCTTTCCCTCTTGGCTGTTTATTCAGAAGAACAGCTGCAGAGGTGGCCATCAAGGTGTGCCCTTGGCCTAATGTTTCATGATAGGCATGTACTTTGGTGAAGTTAGCCAGCCTCCCAAGGCATATTTTGATCTCCATCATTTTACATGTTATTCCAGTGAGCATTCTCCGGTGCACAGGGATGCATCTTGAGGAGAACACTTGCAGAGTGGAAGTTCTCAGGCTAGCTGCTCCGAGCGAAACTTCCCTCACTGTTGCTCGGATTTTCTGTCCAGTGCCCTAGCTCTTTCCTTTGCCTGGATTGTTTCTGATCATATCTAAAAAAATCATTTAACTTTACAGCATGTACTCTGTTCCTGTAATGATTCTGAAACTCTCGTTCTTGCTCTTAACATTTCATACATGATTGGAAACATGTTCCCTGTCATACTATCCTCTTCTCTCTGCCTACGTGCTAAGCCGTAAGAGAAAAAAAATTAAAAGATGCATATGTATTTTGGTTCATTTTCTTTCTTTTTGTTATTTAAGGGGTAGAAAAGGACTCAATTTGCCTCACATTTTCTAGAATATCATAAATGTAGATGTAATAAAAATTTAAACTAAGTAGAATGTTAGCCTGATTATTTTTATAGCTAACAACATAAAAGTATAGATAATTTAGCAAAGGCTGATTTTTTTAAAACTTACTGTAACATTGACATTTTCAACATGAACACTAACATTAACTCCAGCACTTGTGTGTGACTTGGCTGGTTATTTTTCAAAGCATTCTGGGATACAGGCAGACTAATCCGGTCTACCAGATGCTCAGTAAAGCAAGCTGAGCAAGGACCCAGACTCCTTCCTGGGAATGAGTCTCTTGTTTATACAAAGAAAATTGTGTGTATAGGAGTAATGGTAGGTAGAAAGTGGAGTCCCACAAAGCCTCACAGAATACTAGGAACACACATACACAAAGTGAGGGTTACTCCTGGGTATATGGAAAAGCTTCTTAAGGTGGCTTGTGTGGAGTGGAATAAAGGAATTCTTTCCACAAAAGGATAAATGTGGAAAACATTTCACTGAACAAAGTTTTCCTCCAAATTCAGCCTTTTTCTGGACAAAGTGCCCGAGCTTAGATAAAATTATGGCTTTTATATGGAAGGGAAGTGGCATTTTAAAATTTACACTCTTCCCTTAATTCTATCCCTCCAACCTAGCTACCAACCAGCATTACTGCTTGTCTTCATTTTCATGTTACAAGTCAGAAATCTGGTTTCTGTTCTTGTCACACCCAAGCCCTTCATGACATTCATTCCCTAGGCTGCTTTACTGAGCATCTCTACACGGTGCTGAGTACGGAAGATACAGGAGCGAAACCATCAGAAAAGACCCGCACCTTCCCAGAGCTGGCATCCTCATTAGGGTCAATGAGAGAGTCCCCGCAGTAGGTGATGTCATATCGTGAAATGTTCTGTCCAACACTGCTTCGGCCTTCTTTTTAGCTCCCCTTTTCTCTGTCCCAGCCTTTTGTAGCATATTCAATTTGGTGGTATTTTTTTTCCCTCACTGGCCTTCCAGATTCTAAACCTTTCTCTCATCTCCTGTTTCTTTCCGGTAAAGCTAGTCTATAATGTTCTGTATTAATTTTTTAGTGACTTCCGTCTCTATATAAAAACAGAAATTCAAGCAGGGTGTTCAGGGCCTGCAAGGTATCGTGTCCCCGGCTTGTTCTTTGGTCTCATCTCCTGTTGACTGCACACTCATTGTCAGCCCTTGTTGCCATCTCTGTCATCAACAGCCACAACCCCTGCCCACATACCAGATGCTCCACTTGGGTGGGGCAACTTGCTCCTTTTTCAAGACTTTATTGGTTTTGTTTCTCAGCTTTTGTCCATTCCGTTTCTTCTTAGTGGACTCCCACTCCCTTTTCTTGGTCTTCCACGCCACACAAACCACTTTAGAAAGCTTTTCTATTTACCCAGGAGTAACCCTCACCTTCGCTTTGTGCTCCTAGTATTCCGTGAGGCTTTGTGGGACTCCACTTTGTGCGTGCCATTTTCCCCACACACACACTTTGTATAAACAAGAGACTCATTTCCAGGAAGGAGTCCCGGTTCTTGCTCAGTAAACATGTGTTGAGTGGATAAATTATCACCAAATGGTTGGATTTAAAAGACTGATTTAAAGAAAATGGAAAATTTAAAGAGAAGTAGGCTATGCCTCAGAAGTGTTAAGAATCAATTTTAGCCCAAGAGTCTATGGGATGCTGTGCTATTGTTGAGCGACTGAATGGGCATTGTGTGAAGGAGGATGGGTGTATGACTTACAATCATTGTTTTCTCAGATTTGGTATAAGTAAGAAAATCTGAGAATTACAGAAGCACACAATACCCCAAAATATGTTTCAGCAAGAGGCCTGAATCTTTGGTTCTATGTATATTAAACTACACTCAATACAGGAAAGTAAAAAATGCACCCAGGGAAATATAGCAGAAATATAAAATGACTTAGGGGGAAACTAATTAGTTTTTTTTCCTGAGAAATAAATGAATCTCTTTCTCTCAAAATAAAAAAAAAAAAAAAGAGGGTGCACTGCTGAATTAATCTTGGGCTTACCGTTTTTAAAATCCAGTAGGTTTCAGGTCAAACAAGAAGAAGGTATGGAAGAATATACTGTGGAAGTTAAACTGACTCCATTTTAAAGTACAGTTTATCAGCCTAATTAGTGACATATCTTTATCACAATGGGCATCGAGTCTGTGGAAACAGACAGAGGTATTGAGCAGAGCTTTAGAAATCAAAATAACCATGACATTACACTGAAAGGCAGGCATAAGCTGCAAAGACACTTCGGTTCAATCGATCCGAAATAGAAAGGAACATTCCACAGCCGTTCCCTGCTGCTAGCTATTGTGCAGATGACATCTGCGGTTGACAAATGGTTTGTACCGTGTCTGAGAAGTTTACTGAACTGCTATAACTGCAAGTAGATGATCAGCAAAGGAAATTCTTGCAATTTCAGAAAAGTCCATCTATAATAAGGTTAACCAATAGATTCAAGGACAGCAGCATGGCACATTAGAGTTTCTACAGGAGAAACATTTTTACCTGGAAGTGGTTGCTCATGCCAGAATCCCAATACTCAGGAGGCTGAGGCAGGAGAGTTGCCCTGAGTTCGAGGCTAACCTGAACAACAGAATAAAACACTGTCTCAAAAGATAAATCACAAACACCCTAACCTGTCCCC
Source organism: Apodemus agrarius (assembly GCA_964023405.1). Classification (NCBI taxonomy): domain Eukaryota; kingdom Metazoa; phylum Chordata; class Mammalia; order Rodentia; family Muridae; genus Apodemus; species Apodemus agrarius. The sequence continues at coordinate 161,199,641 of OZ030005.1, read as the reverse complement.
CTGCCCCCACAGGACAAATACACATTTCTGAAATGTTCCATGTTCAATTTCTTAATACAATCTGCAGAGGCGATTGATACAATCATCAGCTGCAGCATCTTTTATTTTGTTTTTAAATTTTTTTTCTTCACAGTGCTGGGGATCAAACCAAGGGTCTTGCACATAGCAGACAAGTGCCCTGTGACTGAGCTACGGCCACCTCCAGTGCCACTCAAAGGCCACCAGAATATAACATTTCCCCGGTGAGTCACTAGTTCCTGAAAAACACTTGAGACAATTGATTAATATAAAATTTAAAAGTATATGCTCATTAAGATATGAATGATATAAGGCCATTGAAAGGGAAAACAGAAATCCTGATTGGCACTCATAGGAGGCTTTTATCCGTACCATGGCTTTATTCTATGGCTTTAGTTTTCTTGCTGGTATGTGCAGAGATGACTTGGTACAGAGCAAATAAGGATGCCCTTTCAGGAACAGAACCCCAGGAACCTGAAAACTCTTCCTGTTTCTTTCCTAGCCTTCAAAAAGATGAACTTTTTGATAAGGTTGTTTAAGTTGTCCCTTGGTCAAAGTTACTGACTCTAGCAAGGGACATATATTAATATGCAAGAGGCAAAGAAAGAAACGGAAGTTCAAATGTAATTTCAGTTGGGAAAACAAAACAGCATTGGAGATAGAAATGCGAGTTTAAACTTAGAATAGTAAAATCAGATCCATGTATTTGTACCAAGTTCCATATGCACCATAGGCGTTCCCCAGTATCCACAGGGACTGATCCTACTACCTCTCGTGGGCACCACACAGAGGATGCACAAGTCCCTTCAATTCAGCAGAATTGTGGTATCTAGGCTATACAACCTTCCACATAGAGTGTGTCAACTCTAAATGAATGTCTACTGCAATGTGAATGCCTGTGAGTAGCGCTTTGGCGGTATTGGTCAGTGCACTCTGATGAGAAATCGAGTCTGCACATGTACAGATGCAGTTCTTTTCAAACAGTTTTGGTCCTTGGCTGGTTCAATCTGTGGAGGTGGGACCTGTGGATTCTGAAGGGATACTGTGATAATTATCCTTGGAATATTTTTTGAAAAAAAGTCTCATATTTTGTGCTGAACTGGTAGAATGAAAAATGCTGTGGAGACAGAAATTGGACGACATTAATGTAATTCCAGCATGTCCTATAAAACTTTTATGAATACATTTGCATATCATATAAATGACTACTCGACTTTGAGAAAGGGCTTGTTAGTTTACTTTTATCTCTGTGACCTTTGGTCCCTAATTTGACTTAGTTTTTCTTTCTTTCCTTTTTTTTTTTAAAGTGAAAGATTGTCTTATAGGATGAGTCATGTCTACCTCAAGTCAGCTCTGTTACCTCAAGGGATCTTATAGAGGAGCAAGTTGGCAGTTAACGAAGTGAGCCGGAGAAAGATTTGTATACCAATTTTAGATTCTCTTTTTACCTTTCAAATCCCACCATAATTTCAAAGCACTACAGGTTTTCCCACCACGAAAATGTACTTCAGAGTCCAGAAGTTCCGTACTATCTCAAATAGGTTGTGGTTTTCTTCTTATAAAGATGCTATACTATACTTGCAATCCCGTGTGCTTCTTTCCTCACTTTGGCCGTCTTCCCTTGCCTCTTTTCCTTCTTCCCCTCTCCTCCCCTTTTGTCCCTTCTTTCTATTTGCCTCCTTTTCTTCCCTGCTCTCTTTCCCCACTTCACAGAAGAGAAACAGAAGCATATTTTAAATAGTCTTTCTCACGCTACATTTTCAATGAACATTATTTTTATGGATTGTTGAGAACTCTTCAAGTATGTCATTTTAGAATTTGCAGGACATTTTTATCTGATACAGTTTAGCTCGTGTAATCGATGCCCCCATAGTTAAATAATAATAACATTGTTTCTAAATGCTTGCTGTGACTAAAGATAAGATAAAAGTTTGGGGTATGGATTTTGCTCTTCATTTAACATATAGTCCTTGGGATAAATTCCTAAGATGTGTGGAGCTTCTCTCGCAGCCTGTGTCATAGCTAGAGATGAGTCTTAGCGTCAGTGAACCTGATTTGCTGTGAAAACATGCTGCCAAAACCATCAACCAAAGCTCAGGGGAGAGATGCTGGTTCCAAAATGATCCTGGAGAACAGATCCCTGCCTTTGCTAATTGAGCTGGACCAAAGCTTGTCCCTAGGTCTTCACTACGACCAGCCACCAGGAGGAGCTTCAGTTCTTGTTTCTAACTCAATTTGACATGCCCGATTTCTCTTTCAGTTCTCCAAAGGCTGCATAAGGGTCTCTAAGGCCATCTGGCTTATATAACAGGGCATGTGCAAGCAAAATCACTCAGTGGACATACTGCATAGGGACTGATTTTATAATACATAAGTCATATCACGTTAAGAACAATTTAAAATGTGGGTCAGTAATTCAAGGCTTCCTAAACTCACGATTGACATTTCATTCATCATTGAGAGAGAGAGAGTGATGCCACCCTAAGATGATGTGCAGGACATCAGGATGAAAGTTCTCAGCTGTTTCTGTGATGAGGGCAAAGTGTACAGTGGGATGCAGCTCCTTATGTAGCTGTCCCTTTCGAGAGGGCGGGGACTAGAAGGTGGCCTGTCATCTGCAGCCTCCCTCTTTCAGTTCTTTTCCTGATGATGGATGTTGACTTGTATAAATGTGCGCTGTGTCTCCCTGGTTGCTAATGGGACAGACAGATGTTAGAGGACTTGCAGTCACATTTCCAGAAGCTTCTTTGTAAATCTTGTGGCAGAGAACAAAACATACAGAATAAAAATAATTGTTATTTATATCTTGTCAGCCATCTAGATGGATGAAAGTTTAATTTGACCCAAGGTAATAGTTTCCATTTCTGGAAAGCACATTGGTGCGTTCACATACAGTTTTTCCATATCTGTTTAAAAATAAATATAAAGATCTTCCAGAAACAATCCCCAGGACCCAGATGCACTTCTGGGCCTACACCACATATGTGCTTCTTATTGAATTGTAACATTTTTCTGCTTTTTAAAAATAGCTGTTTTTTTCTACCCTTTTTATCACCACAGGATAAAACTACATATTTCTCCCCTCATTTTTCTGTCATATTTACTATGACATCACACATTTCTGTAGCAAAAACACTTCTTTGAGACACTGTCACTAGGTGATACATATCATAACGGCACCATGACAGAGAAGGTTCTCACTTCCCTCTTTAAGCTAGTCCAGACCCCTGGTAATAGCACTATTGACAGTTTCCAAGTTGGGTATACCAGATGTCCTTAGTCTGTCTCTCTGGGAATCTGCCCACCTATTACAGGGCCAAGCCTGCTTTTTAGACTTAGACAGCACAACCCTAAAATTGAGCAAATGAGGGAACTTTGAAACTAACGATAATAAAGGTGTAAATTAATATAAATTTCTTTATATATTTCATTTATTCTTCCACATCCAAGGTAGGAAACACCAGAGACAAATTGTCTTGAAGGCAGAGCATGGGAGGTTTTCTGAGGGCAGTAGCTCTGATTTCCGTTAGGCAGACTTTCACTACTATAACTACTAGAGCACTGGGGTAGGAGAGCTGCTTAAATTGCATCCTCCCTCAGAGCCTGAAAGATTGTAGTCAGGAGAGACGCTTTGGAAGAAAACCATTATTTCAGCTGGAGTCTCTGCCTTGAGGTTCACAGGCTTTCTCTGTATGGCTTACAGGATGACATTCGTTTAGTTTGGCAAGTGTCTAGTGTTATAGGGCTCCTGACCTAATGTTCCTACATCACAGAATCAAATACATTTGACTGGTGGTCACTGGGGCTCTCTTTTGCCCTAGAATCTGTACATCTTTGTGTGTTCTCAGAATGGCAAAAGTAAGCATCTGGACATCATAGGCCAACCTCCTACCTGATCTCTAATTCCCCAGCAAAATTGGAAGAAGAGATCTTGATTTTTATGGGTGGTACCAACTGAAAATCAGACTTGCTATCTCTTACGTAGTTTGTTCAATTGTTTAGGGGAAATTTTCAGTATAAGCATGTTCTTCTCTTATGGTGCTGGGGTGATGGTTCCACAATCTTTTTCTTTATTCCAAAAATCACATTGTTGAAGGTAGTCCACGGGCATATGACAACTTTTCTTTCACTCAGAAAAGTCTGCCGCTCTTCCCATTTGTGCTCAGGGACAAGGACTCCCCAGAGTGAACACTGGCATGTAGGTAGTCTGGCCTGGGGCTAGTCTCTGCTCCTCCTCATTACTTGGGCACTTTCTGTGCTCTGTCTTGAAGATGACAGAGCATGAGCATAGTATTGTCTTTGAACTAGGTAGACTGAGGAGGGGATGATGCTAGTTAGTAGAAGCATATCCTTAGGCCTATGTCCAGAGGGTTAATAGATGCATATCCTTAGTGTGGTCCAGAGGAACTTATGGTTTGATGTGGGGTCAGGTTCTACCATCATGCACGGGTGTAGGTCATGGCAATACCCTTCCCTCCGTGTTCTTTGTAGGTTCTCTCTCTCTCTCTCTCTCTCTCTCTCTCTCTCTCTCTCTCTCTTCTTTTTGCTGGTCTGCCCCTTCCAAACACTCTGCCTGGCTTTCAGCTCTTTGCTCTCTGAGACAGGGTTCAAACATCACTTCTTGCATGCCTATCTTGGTGACTGGTTCTGTGCCTCCTCAGAACAATGTGAAAATCTCCCTATCTCAGCACAGAGACTCTGACAGGGTTGCATCAGTACACCAATGCTTGTTCATTGCACATAGACAGGGTCACAAACATTCCTTTATGTGACCATCATGACTTCAGCCAGTCTCACAAGTACCCACCACTAGTTACTGCCACTGACTCTATTTTACATTTCACGGCTGATGACCTTGAAGCCACGTGGAAGGTCATGCAACTGGTGGAAAGAATGAGGTACCCAGAAAACTATTTTTTTTATTCCCTGGCTAGACAAAACGGCAATGTCTACAAGCTAAGTGATTCCAGACTTAGTGGGGCTTGAGATCTTCTAAAGTGATCACGGCACATATTACCGGTATGACTGAGTGCTCTGGAAATAACTCTACTTGGGTTCTGGATGAGAACTATTGCAAACACACACACACACACACACACACACACACACACACACTGTAACCAGATTTGAAACATAAGGACCTGTCAGCTTTGCCTGAACCCAGTCAGGCCTTCTCACTTGTGGGTATGTATGTACTATCTGAAAAGCACAGGTCATAAGAAGTAGTATTCCTAGTATGAGAGATAGCAAGAAGCAAGCCTTCCTGGCCTTGTGGGTAAGTAGAAGCCCCACTGGTGATGGCTATGTGAGGCTAGTGCCTGGACTTTGCGGAGTGTGTATTTGCCCCTAAGATAATCCTGAATTTTGTTCGCTTGAGTTAATATGTTTGAGAGCATTTGTAAATGGAACTCTAAGATTATATCATAGCATGATATTATTGTTTTCAACAAAGGCAAACAACAGAGAGCAAATAAACAAGAAAAAATCACAAAGGCCAGTTACTGGAATCGAATCCAGCCAGACCCTCCCCTGCCTTGAATTGGTTCTGTGTGCCTGGCTTCAGTCCCATGGGCAGAGGCCTTTCCTCATTTGTTTATACAATGCTAAGCCTGAAGACACTGCCATTTTTCCTCTTCCTTTTTGCAATTTTTTTTTTATTTCAACTTGGCCTCCTCCACAGCCTTTTTTCTTGGGCTACTGGAGAAGAATGAAATGCAAGCAGGGGCTGGGGGTTCTTTTTTCACATGACTGAATGGAAATACAAAAGGAAACAAAATGTAGTCCCAGTTGGCTTCCCCCTTAAAGCAGCTTGGCAAATTAAAAAGGAAGCTGGTGGGAGAATGAAGCCTTCACTCGAAACTGCATTTTCTGACCCGACAAAGGAAGAGCGTGGCATTCGTTCAGTGGTGAAAGGGACTATTAGTCTAGAGACACATTATCCTGACCTACAGTGAACCTTGTTTTGAAAAGTTTCCTATTCTTTCCATCTCAGATGGAATTGATTCAAAGAAAGAGCAATTCAGTCTATCAGCTTCATTGTTTCTCTGGAAGGCAGAGTGATTAGTCCCCTCCCTTCCCAGTACCGATGTGAACACACGGCCCCGAGTTCTCCTGCTCCCAGGATTGCTTTTATTTTCTATGTCACAAGTAAAAAAATTATGTGGACTTCCCTGTGTGTGGAAGTCTCAAGAATACTTGGTAGCGTATTGCCTATCATCAGTGGCCAGTGTAACTATTATCGGTAGTGAATATGGGCGATGGTTTTGATACCTCCTTTACACCGGGTCTGGATGTGAAAAGTGCCCATCATCACCAGTTCCAAGCTACAGTCCTCTCTCCCAGGTAATTACAGCAGCCCCAGTAAGCAGCATCCTTTTTCCTCCCTTGCCTCTTCATCAGGCCCATTTTGTGCATAACAGCAGAGGCCTGAAGCCAGCCGTCTACTCTGTTCTGCTTCGCATTGGCTGTACTTACTTGCCTTTGGGCAAGTTCACCTCTTTTTGGAAACCTGCGTTTCCTCATCTGGAAAGTGGGAGTCTTTCCTATTATAATATTTTTTTCTATTAAAAGTCAAAAGAGGGTCTTCGTGCCACCATTTGTACCAGGGAGCCAGGAGACTCCACAGCCTTCTGTGCATAGCCCACCAGGAGAGAGCCCAGCAGTGCTTTCATTTTTGAACTCAGAGGAGTAAGGACACAGGCTTACAGGCCCACAGGAGGAACAAACTCCAGCCAGAGACAAGAATACCAACTAGCACCAGAGATAACCAGATGGCGAAAGGCAAGCACAAGAACCCTACCAATGGAAACCAAGGCCACATGGCATCATCAGAACCCAGTTCTCCCACCACAGCAAGTCCCAGATACCCCAACACACCGGAAAAGCAAGAGTTGCATTTAAAATCGTATCTCATGATGCTGATAGAGGGCTTCAAGAAAGACTTAAATAACTCCCTTAAAGAAATACAGGAGAACATTGGTCAACAGGTAAAAGCCCTTAAAGAGGAAACACAAAAGTCCCTTAAAGAAATACAGGAGACCATGGGTCAATAGGCAAAAGCCCTTAAAGAAGAAACACAAAAATCCCCTTAAAGAACTACAGGAAAACACAATCAAGTGAAGAAAATGAACAAACCATCCATGATCTAAAATTAGAAGTAGAAACAATAAAGAAATTACAAAGCGAGATATCTTTGGAGATAGAAAACCTTGGGAAGAAATCAGGGGTCATAGATGCAAATATCAACAACAGAATACAAGAGATAAAAGAAAGAGCCTCAGGTGCTGAAGATATCATAGAAAACATCGACTTAACAGTCAAAGAAAATGCAAAATGCATAAATCTGGTAACCCAAAAACATCCAGGAACTCCAGGACACAATAAGAAGACCAAACCTAAGGATTATAGGTATAGACAAGAGCGAAGATTTACATCTTATAGGCCCAGTAAATTTCAACAAAATTGTAGAAGAAAACTTCTTTAACCTAGAGAAAAAGATGCCCATCAACATAAAAATAGCTTTCAGAACTCCAAACAGACTGGATCAGAACAGAAAGTTTTCCCGGCACATAATAATCAAAACATCAAATTCACTAAACAAAGAAAAGAGTAGTAAGGGAAAAGGGCAAGTAACTTATAAAGGCAGACCTATCAGAATCACACCAGACTTCTCACCAGAGACGACGAAAGCTAGAAGATCCTGGGCAGACCTCATACAGACCCTAAGAGAACACAAATGCCAGCCCAGGCTACTATACCCAGCAAAACTCTCAATCATCATAGATGGAGAAACCAAGATATTCCATGATAAAACCAAATTTACACAATATCTGTCCACAAATCCAGCCCTACAAAGGATAATTGATGGAAAATGCCAACATAAGGAGGGAAACTATACCCTAAAAAAAGCAAGAAAGTAATCTTCCAACAAACCCAGAAGAAGATACCCACACAAACATAAAAATAATATCAAAAATAACAGGAAGCAACAATCACTATTCCCTAATATCTCTTAACAACAATGGACTCAACTCCCCAATAAAAAGACATAGACTAACGAAATGCTTCTCATGTAAATCTTGTTTTATCAGAAAATGTTTATAATTCCCCCTTTAATTAATTTAGTAATGTTTTTTATATCCACCATTTTATCTGCATTAGTTTTCATGATAATCTTCAACTTTAATATGTCTTTCTATATACTTCCTCTATTTTATCAGAAATGGTTTCAATGTAAATCTTTGATTTTATCACAAATGTTTCTAATTCCACCTTCAATTGATTTAGAAAGCTTTTATATCTACTATTTTATGTATAAAATTTTCCAAGAAATAATCAATTTTAATGCGTTTTTCTATATATTTCTTGAATTTTACCAGAAATATTTTCCATGTAAATCTTCAATGTTATCTGAAAATGTTTATGATTCCACCTTCAATCAACTTAGAATTATCTTTATGCCTATCATTTTATCTATAAAATTTCCATGGTAATCTTTAATTTTAACATGTTTTTTCTATATATTTCTTCAATTTTATCAGAAATATTTTCCATGTAAATCTTCAAGTTTATCAGAAAATGTTTATAATTCCACTTTCAATCAACTTAGTAATACTTTTATACCTACCATTATTATATCTATATAAAATTTTCCATGATAATCTTCAATTCTAACATATTTTTCTACATTTTTCTATAAATTTATCAGAAATATTTTCCACGTATATCTTCAATTCTATCATAAAATGTTTCTATTCCATATTTCAATTAATTTAGCAATGTCTTACATGTCTACCACTTTAACGTGTTTATCTGAAATATTTTCCATGTAAATCTTTAATTTTATCATAAAGTGTTTTTATTTCCTTTTAGTTCCCTTTTCAATAAATTAAAAATAAGTTTAAAAAGAAAGTCAAAAGAGATAACTGTACGTTAAGTTCTTGGCACAGGGACACAAAGTGTGAGCATCATTAATGAATTATAGGATAAGGGGAGGTAAGCTTTGTTCCAATGAAAGGTCTATAGTGAGATCTATAAGAAGACTGTATAGACCCCCTGTGTAGGGACATCATCTTACTGTGGTGTAAATTAGTAGTAGAATATTTGCCTAGCCTGAGTGATGCCCTGGTTTTGATCCTTAGTATAGGAAGAATCGAACCAAACTGAATGGAACTGACCCAAACCAAACCAAACCAAACCAAATCAAGCATAAACCCACAACTTCAACTCTCACTGGCTCAAAAACTTTCAGATATTACACAGAGACAAAGGCAAAAAAAATACTTAAAGGGCAGCAGGAAAATGACATGGTTTATTCTGTTCCTTCCCCAGTTGAAGCCCCACTGAATGATGAATAGCTGTATAAATCCCCATGCACACTGAAAGGTTTATAAATGCACAGGCATACACAAAAAACCCTCAAAATACACAGGTGTACACTGGGCCAAATGATGGGTTTCACCATGACAGCTTCTTTCATGTTTATCATGTTATTTAAGCATATTCAGCACCACACGCTCCTTCTCCTTTCTCCTCTCCTCTATCTCCCTCCTAGTAGCCCAGGTACCTTGTTGGCTTATCATGGCCTCTTCTTCTATTGAGAAACTTAAAAATATATGGAGAGGAAGAAAGCTTCAAATACTGTAAAGTATTACTTAACAGAAGGTTTACAGTAGAGAACTAGAGCATTAGGCATCTTCAGCACTGCTGTGCGTGGACAAACCTGGATCACATGACATTATAATTTTTAGTTGGGGATTGAACCTAGGGCCTCACACATTCTGAGATACATTCTACCATGCAGCTGTTTCCTTAACCATTTTCTGATCCCTTTTTTTTTTCTTTCATGACAGGGCCCCTCAGTGTAGTCCCCATCTGTCCTGGAACTCACTTTGTAGATCAGGCTAGCCTCAAACTCACAGAGATCCACCAGCCTCTGCCTCCCAACTGCTGGGATTAAAGGTACGTGCTACCATGCCCAGCCATTTTCTGACTTTCAATCATTGAGTTAGGATTACCCAGGCCTTGAACTCACTCTGTATTCCAGGCAGGCATTGGACAAATTTATGACTCTCCTGCCTTAGCCTTGAGAGTATCTGGGACTACATGCCTGCAGCACTAGGCCTGTTTTGACTTGGCCTTTTGATGCAATCAACGGATTTAGTAAACTCAAGAGAGGTGGGAGGCTTCAGACAGTGCAACACAGCACATTATTTTACAGCTTACATTCTATGGGACTGAGTATTCTCGAATAATGATAACCCAGGAGCACAGCGGTTGATCATCATTACCTTGTGTGATGTGTCCCATGCTATACTTTTATCACATGATAGGCCTTTACATCAATGTCAGTGAAAATGCTGGCAACATGTTCTTGGATACCATGGTGGCAGTCATGTTTCTAAGGGGTGAGGAATTTCTCCTGCTGTAATCTTGTGATCCCAGTGTCATGTGCATCTAGGCACCACTGGTGACATTGTTATGTGGGATATAACTGCATAATCAACATCAGGAATCATTGACAAAAACCATAGGGGAATTCCAGCTGGAGAAGGATTTGCCCCAGAGGTCTTTCTGGAGAAGGCTGAGATTTGATTGGACATCTTAGGCTGAATTAGACCTTCACTGGGAGATTTTCTTGGTGGGGGGGGCTGTTTGGGAGGAGAAAGTGTGAGTGAAAATAAGAGAAAAATGAATTCTGAAGTCTTATGTCACCTGGCTGGGGTTATGGGTGGAGGAAAGGCCATTTGTGACATAAGGCTGGAGAGGAAGGTTGTGGACAAGCAATAGATAATCTTTGATGTCACAGAATTTGGGCACACTATGCACTATGCCTTGTGACACACACCACACACACACACACACACACACACACACACACACACACAACTCTATTAATCCACACATCAATTTTTAGGCTTGGAGGCAGGACCTGGCTTTAGGATACCATAACAAATGGATGTCATAGAGCAATGTGTACTTCCGTAAGAGGAAGAACCTCTGGTCAGTTCTCTGGAGATAAAACCACAGAATGGCTTGGTGTGCATCCACTGGTCCATCCTGGCTGAAGGAGGTATGCCTATGTGTACACACAGGCAGAGCATTTCTGAGAGTCCCTGGGCCATGTTAACCATGCTGCAGATACTAAATGTTGTTCCAGTAGATGCTATGCTGTGATTTTACTGTGGTCCTCTTGCCCACAGAGAACCTGTAAAGACTTTCACACCGTGTTCGCCACTGCTGTCAAATGCCAGAACTTTCTCTACATCGCTGCACTACATTGACTGGCTTATATAATGGTGCTCATTTTATTTCTACATATTAAAGAATGAAGTAATCACTCACAAGTTAACTCTTACATCTGGAAATGCAACAGGTATTTGGGCTATCTATCTATCTATCTATCTATCTATCTATCTATCTATCTATCTATCATCTGTCTGTCTATCTAAACTCAAGTTTTGTGTTCTGAAGAGTAAATTAGTTGCCCAAGAACACTTCTCTCAAACAATTTTTTAGTCCTACAGAGACTCCATTACCTTTTATTTTTTTAAAATGGTGCTGATGGATACTGGAGCAGTCTAAATGACCCCAGACTGCTCACATGTAGAGTTCATTTTACACACACACACACACACACACACACACACACACACACACGGCTGAGGATGATCAAACACAGGGGTTTCTGTATAACAAAAATAATGTCCTAGCCCTGAGCTAAAAATCATAGCTCTAAATGTTTCTGACTTTATTTTTAATATTTTGTGGTACCAGAATTGAACCTAGGGTCTCACATATTACAGACATTTATCCTGCTGCCGAGGCATGCCCTTACACTGTATGTCTATTTTTAATAGTGTCTTGTCTTTGTTGTTTAACGATTTTCTGGGTCTCAGTCCTGTGGCCCTTTGTTCCAGGCTGAAACTAGCAGGGGTGGGGGGTTAAACTGAGCAGGACAGTCACGATTCCTGTGGAGTTTGATACCCAGGATTGTATGTGGTCTGGTGTGTGGGATGTCTGATAAAGCCAAAATTTGAATTAGTTTTTTTCTTTATTTTGTTAGTTCATGGATCTCACATATATTCTAGGTAGCTAAGGATATCACATCCTTTCTATAAATTGGATATTACCGTAATATTTTCTAACTTTAAAGTTGTTTTTTTTTAAAGATTTGTTATATTTTTATGTATGTGTATTTGTGTGATTGTGTAAGTGTACGCATCCGTGTGCAGTTCTCACACAAGCCAGAAGAGGGCCGTAAATTACCTGGAGTTGGAGTTACAGGCAGTTTGTGAACCATCTGACTTGGGTTGTTAGAAACCAGACTGAGTCTGCTCCAAGAGCAGTAAGTGCTCTTAACTGTCAAGCCCTCTTTCCAGCCCCTTTGACTTTATTTCAGTTCTTTCCTGCTAATATTTGTGAGTAAGTGAAGGCAGGAACATATCTAGACTCTAAAGGCAAACAAGTGCTAAGTGAAGTCTTATCTGTCTGTTTAAGGGGGAACAGCCAAGTTCTCAGTGACAGCACGCATGGTCATGCTCCAGCTCTCCTGGAAGCAGTGTGCCCCTGTAAATCTCACTCCCTTCAACTGCACTGAGCGTTACTGCTCCCGTTTCTTCAGCGGAACTAACAGAGACTTAAAAACACTTATTGAAAGCCATTGAAGTGGAATTTGCTGTAGTGTAAGCACACAGTTGGAGATGTCCCAACCAAGCCAAATGACTCATTATGGTTTTACGGATTCTAGGCAGATACAGAAGATCTACTTGATGCCTCATTGAGGTCAAGACTGTTCCATATTTGTTAGAGGTAGCCAGTGCTTTATAGCAAAGAACCTTTTAAGAGAAGGAGTTAGACAGGAGCAGAACCTGAATGCTGTCTGGGGAGGCCTCGAAGCGCTGCTGCTCAGGCTGTCTTCCCCTTTCATAGTCTTTACCTTTCTACTCAAAAGGTCTTTGAAAGAAAAACTCACTAACCACGGGGAGAAAGTAGCATGCCTGCTGACTTTTCCTTCTTTCATATAGAATTTTCCTTTCTTATTCCTGGAAAGCCATCAGACAAACAGGCAGGGTAAAGAGAACCTTAGTTGGAGAGAAAGACTCAGGGCGACTATGCGTCTCTGAACCGCCTCTCCACGCTTTTAACAATAGCGACTCCCGATTGGCCAAACTATCCAAAGTACTGCATCACTAGCCTTGGGCTCCTTAATGTTGAGTTTCTTTAGTAGAGTGTTCCTTGTATGCCCACATAAAGCTCTAGTGTGGTCTAAAGCAAGATGCTGAAGAAAGAAAGTTGACCTACAAAAGGCAGGCATGCAAAGATGTGTATTTGTAGTTGTTAAGTACAAGTCTAAGAGCTGTACAAAGTAGAATCTAATTATTTTCTGTCCATCACTTGGTATTTGTTTCTGGATTCCAGCAAAGAGATGTGTTTTCCTGTTGAATCTTTCCCTTTATCTGGCTATTTGCAATAGAATGCCTGTCAACTTCAAAGTTATAAACAGATAATCACCTGGAGACATCTTTTTTTTAGGGGGGCGATGAGATCCCTGTCCCATGCAAACTTACATTTCTTCTGATTAGGTTTGAGCCTACTCTTTCCCTTCTCCTCCTCATCTCTTTTTGTAAAGGTATTAACTAGGAGTCTTAGAGCTCCATCAATCCCATACATGCTTGGTCCCACATTCTTCCCACCATGTGATGCTAAAGGATCTGAACTTTGAACTGTTCAGATCCGAACTAGCACATATACACTAACATGTCAGGTACATATTATGAAGGATATATACATATCGTTCATATGTGTGTATATACACAAAGCTCCTTTTGACTGTCTTACCGATTATCTTACGTTTTGGATTCTAAATAGAAATGGTCAGAGGAGTTAGAAAATTCCTTGATAACTACGTCTTAAGGATACTGTCATGATTTGTTTCTATACAGAGAAACTGGGGTTAAGTAGACTTAATCAAAGCTTATAATTTCAAAAACATCATCAGAAGAACAGCTTGAGCCTCTGAAAGAACAACAGTGGTTTTTAGATAATGAGAAAAATGTGCCCTTTTTGGACCATGACTTTGAAAACAAAATATTCTGTATTAACAGATAAATGGACCTAAATGTATCAGTGGGGAATCTCACAAGATTATGCACTCCACAATGGGCTTCTGAAATCCTGAATAGAAAGAAAATGAGTGCGTTTATATCCAGAGTAGTGGACTTGTCAGTTCCCTGGGGAGGACCCAGGTGTTAGTTTTTATTCACCCTGCAAAAATGAAAGACCCAATTTTTGTCAGGTAGTAGAGTCTAAGGACAGCATTACTGCCTCCTTACAATTATGAGTTTCTCTGCAAGATGAGCTAAGGCCATAGTGCAGCAGCCGTAGCCTCAGGGGCTTCAGGCTTGATGGAATCACGGCAGTCTCCAAGGAAAGTGGGCTAGAGGAATCTTTTTTTCTTTCTACAAGATGTGAATGATAACTTCTTTAATTAATTATCACGATATTATCTACTTTACTGAGTCCATGTCACTTGGTATGGGGATGACATCTGGTGTCCCAGTACTTGGAAGGTTGAGAGGCAGGGGCATCCTGACTTCAGTCAAGGCTAAACTGGGCTACATACGGAGAACTGTCTCAAAAAAAAATAAACAAAAACAAAAACAAAAAACAAAAACAAAACAAAAAAAACAACAACAAACACTAAGGGCTATGTAGTGAGAACTGTGTCAAAACAAAGGAATAAATAAACAAACAAAGCCCACCAAGGCCTATGTAGTGGGTCAAGAAAAAAAAATCCGGCTACACCCAAGTATTTCATTCTAAAATTCCACTTAGAGCATGCATTCTGTGCTACCAGGGACCACCAGGGAAGATGACTTTCCATTCCTTGGAGCCTCCAGGGATGGAAAATTCAGGGCCTTTTTCAGGTTGCTTGAGTTTCAGAGCCTGTCTTTCTGTCAGACTGGCTCAATCTCACGAGAATTCCCAGATGTGACAGGCAGTCAACAGCTTTGCTGGGCATGACAAGTTTCATTTCAGGCAGTTCAGCTTGTAATTTCAAGGGGACCAGCTGCTGTTCGGAGCCCGATCAACTGCAGGTTTCAATTGCTTTTCAAGTACTGCTTCATTGAACATATTCAGCAGTCACAGTGTGGCCTGGGCCAGCGTGGCAGTGACAGAAAGACTTCACAAGCCCTTAAATAAAAAGCATGTTTTACTAGTCTTACAAAACAGTCATCACAATATATGTAAGAAACAGTTCTACGCCCCCGCCTCCAAATAAAAGTCTAAAAGTAATTTGGTGGTGGCATCACAACTATATCTATTTATGGGAATGGTATGACACTTTGTGTAAAGATCAGATCAGGGTAAATGTCTCAAACCCCCCCAAATATTATATATCAAAACACAAGCTATGCGTCTACTATTACTATTACTAATTATGCATTGTGCTATGATATATCATGCTAGAAGCACTGCAGATAAGATTATTTAGTATATCAGTCTTGTTACTGGCAAGTCAGTCATCTTAGTGCTTGTTTTATAGATCGAAGAATTTCCATCAGAAGATATGAGGGAAGTGAATTAAGAGCTATGAAATCATGGAAAGGACCCAACTGTATCCTTAGGGAACCTGAGCTAATTGACATCTGTGTTAAGAAGCTCTAGCAGACAGGGAGCTGTGTACACTCAGCAAAGGCTACTGCTGTTGAAATACTGGATCTACTTGCTCACTCCACAGTTTCTTTTCTGTGGTGGATGCCAAGCAGGATGCATTTTAGCTTAAAAAATAATTACACACACACACACACACACACACACACACACACACACACACGCACCAGAAGAGAACATTGGATCCCATTCAGATGTTTGTGAGCCACCATGTGGTTGCTGGGAATTGAACTCAAGACCTTTGGAAGAGCGGTCAGTGCTCTTAACTGCTGAGCCATCTCTCCAGCCCCTGCACTTTAACATTTGATGGTGTCACATGCATCATACTTGAGGATAATGTTTAGTACAAATGAGAGCCTATTCTACTAGGTTGAGAGACCCTAGTGAGCAAACAGGAGTGTGTTTTGTCTTGCTGCATGCAAGTAGGGTTTATGAGTTTGTTCCTCTTTATATTGCTGAAACGATGAAACGATAATTAGGTAATTTCCCCTAGGGGTGGGAAAACTTGGTCTGCCTCCACACATTTTGGGATGCAGAAGGAGAGACCCAGGTCAGCCTTAGCAGGGAGAACAGCTTGCTGATTAGTTGTCTGAGCTTCCTGGAGGTTCATCCCAATAAGGTAATTTTATGTTGTAAATCTGGGAGAATGTTTGGACAGGCAGAGGGCCAGTTGTTTTGGTAACTGTTATTGTAAATCCGTCATCCCCATATTCTCTGTCTCTCTGTCTCCCTCTGTCTCTCTCTGTCTCTGTCCCTCTCCCTCTTCCTGCCTCCCTTTCCCGCCCCCCCTTCAGATATCTTACTGTGCAGAGTAAATGCCAGTAATGTGGGCTACAGACCACATAAAATTATACCTGGGGCTAGGGAATATATCTGCTCCTCCCCCCCCCAAATTTATCTATATATTTCTTTGTACTTTGGTTTTACCTAAGTCCAGGAGCTAGATTCTGCATTCTCAAATTCATCAAAAAAAAAAAAATCTTTGTTTAAGATTGAAGCATGGGTGAGTCACAAATCAGTCAGGAAGATACAGGTTTTCTGTGTGTCCATAGTCCAGTTATGATCCAACTAGTTCTGCTCAGACATAATGTATATAAACAGTTCTGAAGGAGAAGCCAGACAAAGATATAGGGCATTTTCTGAAGGAGAGTGAGAGGAGATTCGCTTTGATGGTTCTACTTATAAGACTCTACTTGTAATGGTGTCTGCAGCATAACTCCTTCTACAGTGACCCCAGACCCTTTGAGAAATAATCACCGCTTTGTCAATCAGCAGTGGTAAGGAAGCAATCTTGTTGGTCATATCACACTAGGAAGCGGGCCTTACAAGGAGACATGGCCATAGCTGCTTTGAAAGCACATTGATGGGAAATACAAATTCCAAGGGAGGTGGAGCTGCCAGTTCATTAGGGAAAAACTGCATTCATCACCGCCAGGACAGGCTGTGTCTTCATATTTCTTTTTGTCATGCACTAGCTTCTTATCCAGTGGCCCCTTTCACTGGGGCTGTGTTCTGGGAACAAAGCTTCTTTGGTAGGCTTTCAGTAAGGTCAAAGCCCACAATGCCTGAGAGTCATTGCCACTTACCAGCTCAGGAAGTTGCCCAACTAAGTGTGTGGACATTAAATAAATTAAAATTCACTGTATTATATGAAATTCATGAGTGGGAAGGGCAAGTAGGAAGGGTCATCTCTTTATTAGGAGGATTAACAATGACCTCTATTGAAATGCTGCAGTCACAGGCAATCCTCAGTAGGCTCCTAAAACAGGACTCCCACACAGTAGTGGGGAAGGGCTCTGGTAGGCATACTAGATCCCAAGTGTTTGGATAGTTTCAATAGGTTCAGGGCATTGATGCCAGGATGACTCCAACATTTGTTCATACCTGCCCAGCAGATGCCCTAAAGATAAGGGTTTTGAGAGTGTAGTGAAGGTGAAGGTAGGTATTTGATCTGGAGACACCTTACAAGCCTGCATACATTTGTTGAAATCTACAGCCACTAGGGCTAAGTGCTACTGGTACTTTCATCCTAGTTTTAAAATCACTCTAATGTTTTCACTGTGGGATGCTGCTCTGAGCTGGATGATCCAGCTTGATTTCGGTGGAGTGTGTGTGTGTGTGTGTGTGTGTGTGTGTGTGTGTGTGTGTCTGTGTGTCTGTGTGTGTGTGTGCACATGTGCGTGCACATGCATATGGAGCCAGAGTTTGAGGTTGGACCCCTTACTGAATGGCTTTCCATCTTAGGATTTTGAGACTTTCTCACTGAACCTGAAGCTAACTGATTGAGCTAGACTGGCTGGCCAGCGAGCCCGTGGGAGTCTCCTACCTCTGCCTTCCCAGTGCTGGTATGACAGACACATAACATGGCACACGGCAAGGCACCTGGATTTTTATGCAGATGTTGGGGATCAAAACTCAGTTCTGCATACTTGTGTAGCGAACACTTCACCCACTGAGGCATCTTCCCAGCTCCCAGCAGAACCAGCTTTAAAAAAGTTTATAAATATTATGGAAAGATACAGATATTTACTTGCTAAATGAAAGCTCTCATTGTATAAATATTTACCACATAAGTACAACTAAATTTAAAAACAAAGAGAATAAGCTAAGAAATCACATGTATACAAAGAAAAAAACCATTGTGGAAGGAAACTCCAGTCTGTGGTACTATGGATCACATCATCTCTCCTATTTATATAATGGTAGTTTGTAATTTTTTATAATCAACATATTCTTGTTAGTATCTATTACACAATGAAAGAAATTAAACGAAATCAAAGTTTTATTCCAGTGCAAGTTTCACATTCACTGAGAAATGTGAAATTATTTCAAATATGAAGGGAAACTCTCACTGTGGATGTGAGAATGTGGCATTGCTAACAGCACTAGGTGTGTCTGGTGGTGTTAACTCCTTCCTGTTTCTCCTTCCTCTCTGCTTCTCCAAGTTTGGCTTTCTTAGATTCTCCAGAGCCCTGTGTCTTCTTCCAGGACTGGATAAGTGAGGTAGTTAAGATCACAGCATATTCTTCTAATGCATGTCACCTCTTGGTCTCTTTCACCTCCAAATTGCTTCATTTTTCTGCCTTTACTGAAATTCTTCAGAAACATTTTATTTTCTTGCTGTCTTTATTCCTCACCCCCAACCTCAAGATGTGTGAGGGTGGGCGGACAGGATTTTCTTCCAAAACCAAGGAAATGTTATTTATTCAGGTCACCAAGGAGCTCCATTTTGCTAAATCTTCTGGCAAATTTTAATATTTGCATGTGGAATGCATCAGAGAATGGCCCCCTCCCTCCCAGAGCCCTTCTCCTCTGGGGTCTGGCACAAGCCATTCTTTGTGCTCTGTCTCACTGGCCCTTTCTCAGGTCTCCGTTGGAGCCTCCCTTCTCTGCAGGATATCAAAACGTCATGGTGCCCCAGGTCTCAGCCTTGGCTTCTATCTCTATCTGCATTCCTTCCTTAGTAGCTCATTTTATTCCATGGTGTAAACACAACATGCCGATCACAGGCCTCTCGCTCTAAATCCAACTCACTTCTGATAACACCATTCAGAGTCCAATAGGATGCTTAAAATGACCCTTTCCAAAACAAAGCCCTTTCCTTCCTTCGTTCCTTCATTCCTTCCTTCGTTCCTTCCTTCCTTCCTTCTTTCCCCTTCTTCCTTCTTTCCCTTCCTTCCTTCTTTCCCTTCCTTCCTTCCTTCCTTCCTTCCTTCCTTCCTTCCTTCCTTCCTTCCTTCTATCTTTCTTATCCTTTAAAAAAAATACTTCTCTCACCTTAATAGACAACCATGCAATTCTTCTCATTATCAGGCCAGAAATCTGAAAGTAACCACTGACTCTTCTTTGTCTACTGTTTCTCATCTGTTAGTTCCAGGTTCAAGTATGACCTCGCACCCCAACTCAACCCCTCTCCACCATCTCTTACTCTAGGTCACATCACCATCCATCTTGGTGAGCTTACATGGGACATTCTCTAATGATCTCTGGGTTTCTGGTTTAGCCAGGTGCCAAGATGCTCTTTTGAAGACCTAAGCAAGATCATGTTACTGCAGGACTCAAAAATCCACTGATTGGATTCCCATCTGATTCAAAGCCCAAACTATGCCATTCTTTATTATGGACTTCCTCCAAGCTGCTTCTCTGATGGTGTCTATCACTGCAGCCCTTACGAGTCTTCCTCCAGCCACTGTAGCCTTCTTGCTCTATCTCTTATGCTGTAGAGACCGCTGGTGCCTTTGCTCCCATGCTTCCATCTTCTGGGAATATTTTGTCTGTAGGTATTTAACCAGGAGCAATGGCAGGGACATTGCTTTCCAACAGCCCATTTCAATGGTAGCTCCTGAAGGTGGGCTTCTATATCCCCCTGTGTATATATGCAATTCCATGCTGGGTGGAAGCGATCAGGGATAACAGAAAACAACATCCACGTAAAGAATTTTGTCCACCTTGTCCTGTATCCTGTCTCTCTATTAATCCTGCCTTTAAGGTCCTTTTTACCATATGTGTCACTGCATAGTTATGTTTCTTACATCCCTACTGTCTCTTCCTCATTAGAATGTTGGCAGAATGAAAATAGATACATACCATGGTGATAGAATAATACTCGGCAGTGGGAGACATGCTATGTACATGTCTGGAGAAACAATTACAAAAAATGGTTTGGTGGAAAGACCATCACAGGCGACACTCAGGGGCTTTACCTTGCCCTGTGTGACTTGGAAGGGGCTCAGCTCTAAGCAGAATGTGAATGGCTGTTTCAAGTTGAAGCCTACTGCACTGATGCCTTCAGTAATTCCTGAGTACATTCTAGACTCCTGTTTAGCGGTTTTTTTTTTTTTTTATTTGCCATGAATCATGACTTGTCTTTCAAAAGAGATGCCTTTCCTACTTGGATGTTTTTAAACAGTGAACTTTGATTGCATATGCCTATGCTTATTTATATACGGTGTGTGCTGTGCTTGGCATCTGTTTTGTCTCCTGCCCCTCTGCATGCCTGGCCCAAGGGGTATCTGGGACTTTGAAGGCGTGTTATAAAGTACTTGGAAAATCCTTCTTTCTGAGCCCTCTGGCTTATCCTATTAGGTCTCAGAAAGCTATCAAGTATCCTTAAACCGGCAGAGTGACAGAATCAACCAAAGAGACAAGGTGACTGCATGAGAACGGAGAGCTTCTGGGAGCTGGTGATAGGGAAGGACAACAAGATCGTAGCTCTTGGGTGGCAGATGGTGGAGGTCTGGTTAGAAATGTGCCGTGGAGAAACCTATCATATTAGCCAGGGTTGAGAATTTGGCAGTTGAAGCTGAAAAGTCCTGTTGATCTTGAGAGCTATGCCGCAGGCCTGGGGCTTTCTTCTCCTCACACTGCCCTCATTTCTATCTCTAGTGAAGCTTGCACATAAGTCCTTGTGAGGCAAGAGGCCGGGAGGCTGGTTGGTGATTATTTGGGCATGCTAATTTTTCCCCTGGACCTCAAGTAGCCCAAAGCATCTTCTATGATTCAGGATCCTGGCATGACCTTCTGAAAATTCAGGTATTGCAAGATTTCCATATTCATGCTGTACTTCTTGGTGGAATTTTTGTCCCTATGTTGACCAGGTAAAACTAACATAGGTCTTATTTGGGACCAAGAAGACTCAAACTTTGCTTTTTGGCTCTCAAGCCAGCCTGCCCCTGTGGTGAGGACAAAACAGTAAGCCTTTGTTTATCCTGCATGGATGCGCAAATTTCTTTTATCTGTGGCCAGGCTGGTGGAAGCAGCAGAGACTATTGCATATATATCTGGAGAGTCTATTTGCTCTCTTTGGTCTTCATTCAACATTAGGGCTACATATTTGAATAGAGAGTAACACAAAACTAGAGGGGCAGGTGGGAGCTACAACATACTTCTTACTAGCTGAGCAAGCTTGAGCACAATCCATGCTCCAAGCATGCCTATGAAGGCAGGAAGAGCATTGTCTATCGCTTAGTTTCATGGAGAAGATGAAATTACCAAAGTGACCCGTTAGGTAGGAATTGGCTCTTCCTTTCTCTTCTCTCATGTTCCATGTCCTAATCAGTGTATCCCTGTCTTGTTTTCTACTTGTTACTTGTTCGTCCATGGGGTATGCAGAGTCCATGGTGTGGTGCTGAAATCGAGTCATTCTTACTTCTTATTGTTAATGCTATGGCCTAGTGTGTAGAGAAAGATGCAATCACAATATTGAAAATCAAGTCAGTTGGAAGCAATTCCACTTAGTTATTCTATTTCTCTGCGCTGGCCCCATCCAGGCCTGCTTCTGATGCATGGTAATGCTTTATTTTGGGTATTATTGAAAAAGAAAGGGTTTCATATGGGTGAAAATTTGATTACTTTTCCCCTTACAGCGAATGATGTCAGATCCTTTCGAGGACCAAAGGAAATAGGTAGAGGGACTTTTCTAAGCTCCTCGGGTGATTTCATGTGTAGCCAAAGTTGGGAACCACCATTGTATGCTTTCTTAACAGGTCAAGTCTCTTCAGTATCTAGGTTTCTATGAATCATGTTTAATGTATCTGGTTTTATGTAGGGGTGTTTGATCCATTTTGGACATGAGTTTTATACGGGGTGGTAAGTATGGATCTATTTGCATTTTTAACATGCAGAAATATAATTTGACCAGCAGCATTTGTTGAAGATGCGGTCTTTTTTTTTTTTTCCAGTGTGTATTTCTGCTTTTTCTTTTTTTAGATTAAAAAAATCAAGTTTCCATAGGTGTGTGGATTTATGTCTGGGCATTCAATTCAATTCCACTAATCAATGTGTCTTTGTTTATGCCAGTACAATGCTGGTTTTGTAACAATAGTTCTGTAGGACAACTTAAAATTGAGAATTGTGAGACCTCCAGCAGTTCTTTTATTCTTCAGGATTCTTTTAGCTATCTTGAGTTCTTTGCTTTTCTATATACAGTTGAATTTTTTTCCTTTCAAAGTCTGTGAAGAATTGTGTTGGAATTTTGATGGGAGTTGCACTGAATTTGTAGATTACTTTTGGAAGAGAAAGTGGGACTAGCCCTGAGTTCCTTGGCACAAGAGAAGACTTCCTGATCAAAGCCCCTAGAGTGCAGGCACCAAGATAAGCAGTGAGTGGGACCTCATGAAATGGAAACGCTTCCAGTTCCAACTATTTACCTGCAAATTTTGTATTGTAATTCTTTAAATAGTTGAGTAATACTCCATTGTGTAAATGCCCTACATTTTCTTTATCTTTTCTTCTGTTAAAGGACAGACATACGGGTTCTTTATAAGGCAAAGGACACTGCCATTTGGAGAAAGTGGCACCCTACATAATGGGAAAAGATTTTTAGCAACTTGGCATCTGATAGAGGATTAATATAAAAAATACATAAAGAACTCAAGAACCTCGACTTTAAAAAAAAATTCAGACAATCCAGTTTGGGATACAGAATTCTCACTTGAGGAAAGTCAAATGGGTAAGAAACATTTAACGTTCAATATCCTTAGCTATCAGGAAATACAAATCAAAACTACCTCTATCTTACACCTGTCAGAATGGCTAAGATTAATAGCATAAGTGACAGCTAATGCTGGGAGGATATGGGATAAAAGGAACATATGGGATGAAGTTAGGAATCGATTCACCTCAAGATCCAGCTATATCACTCTCAGATTCTCATCTGGCCATCTCTTGTTATCAAATGAGGCTTCCGGGACTGGGACTGGGTTGCATTCAGTTAAGTTGTTAGCCATTGAAATCCCCAACCAACCTAAGCCGTTGCCAAGGTAATAGTTTGCTCTTTGCACAAACTGACAGAGGGGGGGCCCATTGCTGAGGACCACACCCACACAACTCATTAAACATGGAGAAATAAAGCTGGTGCCTACACAGAACCTTCACCCCTATGTTTTAGTTTCTTCAGTGTGGGAAGGTACTCTGCAGTCTACCAGAAGAGAAACACAAACACCAACCCAGCCGCAAAACCTTTGGCCTACAATTTGTCCTGCCTGCAAGACATGGTAGGGCAATGGTGGCGCAGAACCCGTGAGAGTAGCCAGCCAATGACTGATTTGACAGAAGGCATACTCTGTGAGTCAGAAGCTATGGCTGACACTGCTTGGGTGATGAAGAACCAGAGACTTGCTATCCCAAAGACCTAGGGTAAGACCAAACACTTAAAAAAGGGAGGTATTAATAAAATAACTCCTAATGATATTGTGCTATACTCATAGATCAGTGCCTTACTCAGTCATCATTAGAGAAGCTTTCTCTTGCAGCAGATGAGAAAAGATGCAGAGAGCCACAGTGGGGGATGGGGATGGGGGATGGGGATGGTGAGGGGGATGGGGGAAAAGGGGAAGGGGAGCGGGAGAGAGAGATCGAGATCTTGAAAACACAACTCTAAATGGGAGTTCTCCCTTGAATCCCTCCCCTCAAAGCACAGCGAACCTACAGACTAGGAGGTAGAAAGAGTGTCTGAGTCAGAGTGGATGGACGACACCAGGAGAACAAGGCCCTCTGAATCAACTGAGCCAGTTCCTATGAACTCACAGCAAGCACTGGCCTACACAGGTCTTCACCAGGTCCTCTGTGGATATGTTCTATCTTTCAGCTTTGTATTGTTCATGGGATTCCTGAGTATGTGAATGATTTGGCATCTGATTCTCTTGCCTTATCTTGGGCCCCCCTTTCTTCTGTTGGGTTATCTTGTCCAGCCTCATGATGTGATGGTTTTGTTTTATCTTATTATTTTTTATTTTGTCACGTTTGGTTGTTATCTCTTAAAAGCCTATTCTTTTCTAATGAGAGATAAAAAGGTGAGTGGAATTTTGAAGGGAGGGGAGGAGGAGAAGAGGGGAGGAGCTGGATGGAGTAGAGTGTTAAAAGAGTGAAAGAACTCCTTCCCAGAAGGGAAGCAAAGCACTTAAGTTCCCTTTAAAGGAGAAGATGGCAAAGTGAAGCAGATAATCCAAGCATACAAGAGGAGAGACAACAGGAATAGCATCAGCCTCCAGGCAGTGTATGCTTGCATCTCCCCTGGGGTGCTTTAGTCAGGGTTCACGCTTGATGAAGGCAGAAAATGAATTAGGGGAGTGTTGCATGAGCTCAGCATCAAGACGAGGGATCTGTGGAGAAAGATGAGACGTTCTTTTCTGGTATTTAAAGGAACTCAAGAGCGGGTTCATGGGAGTAATCCTACAGAAGACATAGTGGATGCTACAAACTTTGCTTAATTTTTTAAAAAAGGAACAACTTTCTGAGGTCAAGCATCACCTAAGGAAGGGTAGCCCTCGTTACCTCCTTCATAATCCATTTCTTGATTTTTGTTATCTATCTCTACAACAAGTGAGAAATTTACTAAAATATTTAGCTTGTTTTATGACAAAAATAGATTGTGATCTGTAAGTGGATCGTCTTTTCATAGCCCACGGACAAGCTGATGACTTCGTGCATGAAAATACATGGTTGTCTGTTTCACACACAAACAAGATTATTTCTGCAAACATTGTCAGTGAGAGATGTGAAGTTCACACACTTGACAATTGCCCAGAGAACGTTAAATATTTATCCAGCTGCAGTACTTTTAAAGACAATGAAGTGCTTAATGAACATTTTGAAAAGGATTTTAATTAATTAATTAGTTAATTAGTTATACAATACTTTGAATGAGAAAAGTCCCGTTTTCCATACTCTTGGGTATCTAGACACTTGGTCCCAATCGTTTCTACTGTTTGGGAGGTTTAGGAAGTGCAGTTCTGCTTTAGGAAGTAAGTCATCAGGAGTATGATTTGGGATTAAAAGCCTTAGACCGTTTCTAGTTCATTTCATCTGTTCTGTGCTTGTCATTGCAGACACAAGCTCTCAGATTCCTCTTCCTGCCAACATTCCTGCCATATGTTGTCATGTCCTTATTTATCGTGACAGACTTTTGTCTGTCTGGAACTGTAAGCCAAAAGGTACTCTCCCTTCTATCACTTACATAGGTCATGGGGCTTATCACAGCAAGAGAAAAGTTACTAATACAAGTACTAATAGTGAAATTGTCCCTGGAAGGCTGACTGGGTTTAGAACCATTGAAAGTCTTGGGTTTCAGGGTAAGGAGGAGAAACCTACAACTCATACTTATTCACCTACAACTTACATTTCTCTACCATATACCAATTCTGCAGCTGGACCTTTTTATTCATCTTGATTCCCTTTACAACATGTTAAGCTCAAGTCTAATTCCACAACTCTTCATTTTATTATAGTTATTTCGTAAATGTATGCAATTAAAAACTTCACAAAAGGATTATTTTACATTTCACCTAAAGTGTCCTGTGCAATCATTGGTAAAAATTTGTCACTCTGGGAAGTGCCGTTGAAGACAAATGGGTGTTTCTGGATGGTCTGGGTGTTTAGGTGATGAATTGTTCTTTGAAGAAATCACTCAGCAGTCTTGCATTTGCTGGTATTGACATCGACTTGAGATGGTCCACTTGGGACAAGTTTGAGATAGCCTATTGGGTTGGGTGCCGTAAGATCCCCTCTAAGGGGCAGAAGGAAATGCAGAGTGGAGATGAGGTGATAAGTCTTCTATAGCAGTAGCTCAGTCAGCTTTTAGTGGGAAAAGTAATGCCACATGCTTCTTCTTTATGTGGAAGGGCATTTATATTTATTACATTATTTAATCCCCATAGTAAATAGAGTACTTGTGTTTACCCTTATTTTCTACTGACTTCTTTTTATGACTGTGAATATAGGAGGCCCTAGGCACTAAGATTCTTCATTTTTATCGGCTATGAGCTAGAACCTTGTGACCCTGATATAAAGAGATGGAATCAAAGTGACATTTGCCATTCATTCTGTTGTTTTTCCAATCTA
Organism: Apodemus agrarius; assembly: GCA_964023405.1. Taxonomy (NCBI): domain Eukaryota; kingdom Metazoa; phylum Chordata; class Mammalia; order Rodentia; family Muridae; genus Apodemus; species Apodemus agrarius. The sequence continues at coordinate 161,173,109 of OZ030005.1, read as the reverse complement.
TTTCCTTGTTCTGGTTAGATGAGGAACAGATACAATTCTGGCTATATGGTTATACACTTCAAATGAAACAGTCATGCACCATAATTTTGCACATATAAAGAATTATTATGAAATACATTTCACATGAGAAAACGCGTTCTTATTGTTAGCCGTCTTGACAAGGAATGCTATGTTACATCACCTTCAAGCTCTGTTTTTCTTTCAATGAGTATAGTGAGAGCATAGGATAATCGGGCACTGTTGCTTACATAATTCTCAAAGGAATTTTAGCTTGGAATATAGGACAGGAGGCATTTAGGAATGCCAAATAGTCCAGGAGTCTTTCCTTTCCAGGAATCTCAAACTTGAAAATATGAAGTGCCTTTTTAAAAATGACTTTACCTTGTTCATGCTTGCTAGTTTGAATCTATAACTTGAAGAAAGATGGCCTTGGTTCAAGGTTGTCACTAACCAAGAAATGACACTGGATATAAAATATGCTATCATTGAGTATTTATTTTCTTTTGTAATATGGTGCTATTTATAGTGACCCCAGCAAAGTCTATTAAATAAGATAATATGAAATGTTCTTTGTAAAATATAAAGTGATACATAACAATACTTCATCAGTTACAATAACATATTTTTGAGAATATTGTATTCTCTGCACATAGCAGGTCATTTCATCCCAGTCTCTTGATTTTGATATTATCACCTCACTTTTCTGGAGGATGAAGGAAGGGCCTGAGGACCCATTCCCAAATCACTTGGCCAGAACTGAAAGCATCTCATGGAAGACCAGAGATTTAAAGCAGGTGAACAACTCTCAGGCCTGCATCATTTTTATTCCCAGAACAGTCATATATCAATTGCTCGAGAGCTTCAGACCTTCAGAAAATGTATCAGTAATCTCCCTGCATTGGAAGATGGTTTTCTATATTTTTAAGATTAAAAAATTTAATTATGTATATGCATGTGAGTCTGTGTGTGGGTTTGTCGGTGTGAGATGGAGCTATAGGTGGTTTTGAGAAATCCTGTGTAGGTGCTGGGAATCAAACTCTGGTCTTCTGTAAGAGCATTATGTATTCTCCACTGCCGACCATCTCTCCGGCCCTGGGAGATGTTTTCTAAGCAGCTGTATCTTTCTGGCCCACAGGCAGCGAGTGCTTGTAACTTTGCACGGGTATCTTGCCATCCATCTGGAATACAAGTTTAACTGAAGCGAGGCTCTGTCGCCCTTGCCAATCACTAGGTCTTCAAACGATACAAGCCAGTGACTGAGATAGGCTCTTGCCTACCAGCCTGTGCACTCAGCCTTCCCAGTTTCCTTTAAAGGGATCATGCAGGTATTTGCAGGTGCAACTGAACTAACCCACACCCTGTTCTCTTAAACACAGTGCTAGTTTCTGCTCTCTCTTTCTCTCTCTCTCTCTGTCTTGCTCTTCTTATACACCACAGGATGGCGAACTATTTCCAGACTCTCACACCCTCCTTGTCCAGGATTTGGAAGTAAAAAATATGTGAACTAGTTTTCTCTTGCAGTGCTGTGTTGAGCTTGTGCCTTCTGTATGAAGAAAGAAAGATGGGCTGGTCCTGGGTATGCTTTCCCTGGGACACCAGGTGAAGTAGGGTAGGAAAGTCACAAGGTCTGGTTCCTAATGCCAAACCCAAATCAGGTAACATCCATTAAGTATATCTTCCAATATGAACGTTTTTCTCATAGGAAGGACCCTGGAAGGGCAACCAACAGCTTTTGACTGCATAAACTGCTTGTCTTGTGTGGAGGACCCAGCACACAGGGCAAACAGCTAGCTAGGCCTCTGGCCCTCAGCCAGGTGAAGAAGGATCCGGTGTGAGACCCACAGCTGTGCATCCCCCTTTGTTATGCTTCAGGGCAAGCTGGGTAGCTGCTCTGATATGGGAAGTCTGACTTAGCCAGGGGCTTTCAAAACATGCCTTAACTGGGAAAGGGGAAAGCCTTTGGATTGTAAACATAGAATATAGAAAATAAAAATTAAAAAAAAAGATTCAATACTAGAAAAGAAAAAAAATGAAGTTCAGGTAACTTTTATGTAGTTCAGGGATAGTTCATTATCTAAGAAAATTCCCATTCTCCTCCACCACTGTGCTATGTTGTACTGGTCTGAAGCTTGATCCATGACCCATCATTGCTTCAACAATATATAAAGGGCTTCTTTTTGTGGCCGTAAGAAGCATATGGAACATGTGTTGTCATGGGAGGCAATCACAACTTGTGGAAGGCCATGGACTTGGGCTGAGTGTTTTTGAACAGAGCTTCAAAGATCATATCAATATGAGCTTAATCACAGCAAGTGAATTTTATCTGGTTTCTGGAGACCTTATCACCGATGGACTCTGTAAAATGTCATCAGTTGATTGTTGAGCTGGAATCGGTTGCATGGCTAAGGTATAATAGATTAAGTTTTCTGTTAGCCTACTTATTGTGAGCAGAGTGTTGAAAAGCATTCTTGGAACCTACTGTATTCTGTGATTATCCCTATTTGTGAAGCCTTGTTTGTTTTTCCTAAGCTGATCATTACTGCGCTTAGTCTAAGGAACGTTCTTTTCTACCACCATTTGATAGAAGAACTGGTGTAGAACTTGAGTGACAGCTTGCCTCAGCATCCGGTAAGCAGGCACAGGCACCACCAGATCCCCTGTGCTCCTATGTTTTTGCTACACCCGAGGACAGTGGGTTGGTACTCTCAAATCTTATGGATTTGTGTGCCAAGTTTTCTGAGTATGTTTGAATAAACCTTTGCTCTAGATGTGTTTGGAAGTCGCAGCAAACTGGTTCGCATCTTGTGAGATAGACACCAAGTGTCTGGATTAAATAAAAAGCTAAAGTGTGAGTATCCAGGACTTGTGCAATTCTCCTGCCTCTGCTTCCCAGATGTTGGGATTGAAGACATGCACCAGCAATGCTTGGAAGTTTTGGATTTACACTGTGGTGAACCAAAGAGTAGAGAGTTAAGAGATTTCTGTTTCATTTTTAAGTTGAAATGTGGAAACTCAATTATTCTGATTTTGTTCTGTGTTGGAGGAGGGACAGGTGACAGAGCCAGGATCTATATGATTCTAACTAGCAGAGATTTTTGGGTGTCATGGAATGGTTGGGTAAGCTACTAGAAAAAGTTCTGAAAGTGAGATGGTTGTCAAATAGCTTCATTAAGAAAATGTGTAGCATGTAGACTAATTTGGCAAGAACAAATAAATGTATTCACTTAATAGATATTTGGCTATCTTTTTTGTTCATGGGTAATGGTTTCTCCTTGGGCCATGATATGACAGTCAAGGAAGACACCATTACCATTCTCATGAAGGGCACATGGGGAAGAAGGCATGTGCCCCACTGTACAAGAAATGTAGACCACCAGTGCTAAGTGTTATGCTGCTGTATGGACATGCAGAGGTTGCATTGAGTGCCTCGAATCAGCCACGTATGCTGGCTTACCAGGCTCACTATAGTGTGTGCTTATGAATAAATTAAATGGTCCACAAAATACCCTATACATTAGGCCAAAATTGCTTGCCTCCCAGAGTTTCACAGAAATGAA